>RXPK01000118.1:0-600000 GCA_004143645.1 Protaetia brevitarsis
GTGTCATGTTTTCGTCGATATAAAATAACAAACAACCTGAATAATTTTCAGTTAGGTGGGAATGTAAACAAGTGACCCATGTATGTACGTGCAGTCTAAAAACTAAATATATACAATTCTGAAGGAAATACGTTAGTATTTATATTTAGATAGATAAGTATTCCCGATAAGAACTTAACGTATTTTTCATTTTAAAATGGCTTCTAAATTTATGTCGATATTATTTTAGTTAGGGCCATTATTACAATCGCGATTTAAACCGTAGGTCAATAATCTTCGGTTTAAACTTCATTTTAGACTTGCAGTCGATGTAAATAAAAGAAAATAAATTCGACCTTGCCATATGTAAGCCTTAAACAGCGATAGTAGTAATGGCCCTTAGCAATAAATGAGGTAATAAATTACAGTTAAACTGATTTAAAGCTTTGTAAAATTAATAAAGTGGAGGGGGAAAGAAGGGAGGCGAGAGTTGGCCCGTGATTGGCCCCACCATTCAATATTGTCACGAGCCGCCACTGTTCAGCATCGTAATTACATTCATTAACTACAATTTTGGTCAGCCTAAACTGCTTTTACTCACTTTGTTAATTGAACATTAGGTACTTAATGATCAAATAAAAGTTTCTGTTTATTAAATTCATATAATAGAAACAACAAAATAATGTGATTACCTTTTTACTAACAAAAAGGTTTTCTTGTTAAATTAACAATAATTTAAAATAACAGATAACACTTGTTCATTTAATATCTGCTATTTTCTGAGTGTAGAAACTCACTTTTCTGACATAATTTAGTGTTCAACGAACATTTTATGGTAATTATGGTTTATTTCATGGATTCAATATACCTAACAATTGTTGTTTACGATTTATGAATTCAATTACCTGAAATCGGTAACAGGAACTAACTGTTACTACTGCAAAATGCATACAATAACACTTTATGATCACATGATGATATACTTATTCTTGCAATTAGTTAATTTGTTTGGTGCTGATAATCTTGTATACGATACGGCCCAGATAAAAATAATAAATCTACATTTCAATTTACCAAGAATCAGAGCATGGATAATAAAACGATTAATCCGTAGCCGTGTTTAAAAACTAGAAACACATTCCATGAATGCACTTTTTATCAATTACCAGTAAATACTTAATTAAAATGAATCTTTTTTTTCTCTGCGCGTACCTCCATAACTGCGTATGCAGATAATATTGCATAATATTCCTGCGTGCTGTACCAACATATTTCGTAAAGCACAAGGCCAAACCGAATATTAATTGCTTTTGAGTAACGTGAATGGAAATTTATGATGTTACATAATAGTTATTTCATGTAAAGCACATGCAGGCATGCATAATCTAAGATAGTGCGTGCTGAAATTTGCATATAGTTTTCTAAAACGTCGCATTCTTCATTCCATTTGCATGTTTGTTAGTACAATAATGGAGTGTGTGGAAATGAATATACAATTCTAAACGTATTTTGCAAATAGAAATTGACAATAGAAATTGACAAGGATCCATGAGGTTATTGAGAGGGGAATACAAACTAGAATGCCAAATACATATACTGTTACTAACATCATACTGATGCTTTTGATGCCGATGGCTTCATTACAATACAACTAGTATGATTAACATACTGGGCCAATGAAGAACAAGACAGCTTGAAGATCGTTTACCAAAAATAGTG
Source organism: Protaetia brevitarsis (assembly GCA_004143645.1). NCBI lineage: Eukaryota > Metazoa > Arthropoda > Insecta > Coleoptera > Scarabaeidae > Protaetia > Protaetia brevitarsis. Next base: position 1,699 of record RXPK01000118.1, read on the forward strand.
ACGGCCCCAAAACTGAGCCCGGAGGAACACCGCGGGATACTTCAATTAAAGAAGATTCACTCGTCGTGATCGTGTTAGCAGCTTCAGTCATAATGCTTACCTTGGTATACCTATTTGTTAAGTAGGACGAAAAAAAATTATAAGCTAAACCTCTCACACCCTAGGAATAAAGATGGCAAAGTACATAAGTCATGATCAATCAAAAAATATACCAGCTGCAACGTTGTTTTTGTTTAAGACTTCATACACCACACCCAAAGCATACATAGCACTACATGTTAATTTTCCAGACATAAATTCGAACTGCGTAGTTGACAATATTTAATTTATAAAGTAGCACATAGGTATGCAGCCCAAATCATTAAATTATTTAAGATACATATAGTTTAATTCCCAATACAATGCATCAAGAAAATTTTAAATATTATAATATTTAATTGCAATATTGTTTGAATAAACAAAGTATACGTAATATGTTGTAAAGGAAAATAAAACAAAGGAGATACATTTCATTAGTTACGGTTGAACAACAGAGCCCAACATTAATTAGTGCATTTCCATACCCCACTAAACGTAAATATATTTTATTGGAATGTTAAAATAAAGCTCAGGCGTAATAAATCACGAATTTTTATGATGTAGAACACTTAGAAATAAGTAAAATGTTACTGATAAATTTCAATATTAATTATGCTACATTGTATGAGCTAATACAAAATTATGTCAACATAGTATTTGTGCAATTACATTCTGGCTCTATACAAAGACTTCAAAGAGGAAAATAATGTTCGTATGTTACGTGTTACAAGGTAATTCTTCCTTCCGTTTCCTCTTAGTTCATGTTCGATAGCTCCGTGTATAGAAGAAATCCTGCTATTGGTATTCCACTATCACACTTCCGGATAACTGTACACATTGATTCACACTTCACACAATTGAAAAGGCGATTTCTGTAGCACGTAGTATAATAATTGCCTATCAGAAATGCGAGGCATGAAATGTGCTTGCGGTGCTTAAAAAAGTAATTTAATGAAAGAACACATAAAGCCCGCCGACATTTTACGGTATCAAGATGATATACTACTTTCCTGGAATAAATCCGAATGCAAATGGTTATCACTACATCGGCACACTTACGAGGGATCCCACAAGGCAATCACTTGACTACAATTTATTTTTAATTGTTCGTATAGTTAATTTCGCTGATTAGTTATAACTTCCTAGCTTATGCAAACGAGGTAACCTTTATTTAATAGGTATTTTTGCAAATAGCTTTAAAATAACTAGTTTAAAAATAATTTATAAACGTACTCAAACGATTGCGATTTTAATCATGAAAGCACTAGTATCTACGTTTACATGCAGGAATTGGTTTTATATGGTCAACTCGATAATCATGAATTTGATAATTTGAAATTATTTTTATAGAAAATTGTTTAAATGTTAACTCTCACTATTATTAATTGTTTTTTTATTTCATAAAAAAAACGCTCATTATGAAAGAAATAGTATAGAAACCATAGACTTTCACAAGACATAAAGAACCGGTGAAAATTAAAACGGTTTTTTCCGGTTCTTTTACTCTTTTTGGTTTATTTTTTTCGATTTCACTATTTTGTTTTAAGTTTCAAACAACATGAAACAAAGTGCAACTCACGTCGTTCATGATTATTTTGATTATGTGCCGATAGAAAACAATTACAGGTTGTGCAAAAAGACGATAAAGGCAAGTTTTCTGATTATAATTCCACTTGATTAATCGCGCTACTTTGAGTTCATAATATATGTAAGTAATAGAAGTAAATTTAATGTAGACAAATTTAGAAGACATTATGAAATGAAAAATACATTAAGTTCTTATCGGGAATATTTATCTACTTATATATAAATACTAACGTATTTCTTTCAGAATTGCATATATTTAGTTTTTAAACTGCACGTAAGTACATGAGTCACTTGTTTCGTTCAGGTGTTTTTGTGATTTTATACCGACGAAAAATAATACAACACAGAACACATGAGTTATTTAAGCGAAGATCGTCGAGTAAAATATAATGGATATTTTATGCATAACCCCACGCATTTCTTACGAAGAAAGGGAAACACAATTTTTATTTTCTTTGTTTGTTTAAACTTAAAACACTATTATGATGTATTTTTCAGGAATAACTCCCTTATTATATTTATTATTTCATTTTTATACCTAAGAAAGATATGAATGGTAATTTGCGGATGTGGAATTTGCGATGTCATTCTAGAATAATACTACACTTTATTACTATAATTAATAAATATTAAATATTCTTGAACCAATTTTTTATTGCGGGTAAATGTTTACTACTACTACACTGCCTGTGACGTATGCGTCAGCCGTCACTGATGTTTTGTGTGCTCAGTGTTCCTTATATTTTCTTTTTTTCAGTTAATATTCAGAATTTACAGTTTGTTTATCGAATAAATAAATAGAAATCAATAACTAGAAAATTTTTATTATGAGTAAGTTAATAATAAATCAACCATACCTGTGACCGTAAGAAATGTACTATACCGAATGAGTCAATAGTTCGATATCGGTGGATATTCACTTTAACATTTCACATAAAAGATTTTTCAGTATGGCTTCATACATGACCGAAAGAAGTGCACGTTCTAAAAATATTTTTACGTTCACGGGGTATATTAGTTTTCTAGGACCGTACGAAACTTAATTTGTTCAAATGAAACCATACTTATTTTTTTAGGCATATCTATTTGTTGTAATGTATGCTACAAATACATATGTTCGTTTCAAATTTTTATATAAAAAGTTATTTAACTTTTTACATAAAAGAATAATATAATTTTGTTTCTGTTATATGTTATTTGATTTTATTAAATTACTATATTTCTTTTGCAGTAAAAGTCTAGAAAATTTGTTTGCTATTTTGGAACATATTTCTCTTTACACTAATATTATTTTAGTTATTAAAATCGTTTTATGAATTTTGTGACAATTTCTAAAAATGTTGAATTATCTCCAAAAGTATATGTTGTATAAGACAAAAGTCTTGTGTTAGATGTAGGGAGGGATTTAAAGACGAAAAGATGCAGACCTGTTGTATTTACATCCCTAGCTGTGTGAGATTGTGTGAGCGTAATATACTAAGCACGTGTGGTCTAAACAGTTTTGGTAAATAAACCTTATTATCTATTCCAGAAATTTAATTAACACAAACACCATGAGAAAAGTAAAGAATAAAAATGATTGACATGTGAACAAGTAAAATTATGAAAACATTATATATAAGAAATAGCAATACGAGACGGTTCAAAATTTGTAAATAAACCTAAATCTCTGTTATGATGTTATGAAGTTGAATTACATTTACATGAATCCATAACATTTATTTAAAAATGTTTCTGGTTCCGTTGCAATTACTTCCTCTTCTTAACTAAATTAATGCTTAATCATTACAATAGTGGTAAATTTTCATAATATTTTATTTATAGTATTCCCAAAACAATTTGTCTGCTTTTTGTAAAACTGAATTTGTATGTAGGTACTATCAAAGACAAAAGTCTTAACTCAAGTTTGATATAAATAGATTCTCATTGGAGTTTCTTCAATATTTCTCTCTTTAATTTTGAGTGAAGACTTTTGTCTTCCATGGTCATTATTAGTCAATAGTATGCACTCTAGTTCATTTTAGAAATTTATTAATCTATTTAATCAGTTAGAGTGGCCAGTGAACAATTCTGAAATTTGAATCCTTTTTAATTTTTTTTTCTTTGGGCAGAAAAAACATATTTTGCTATAAACTTTCTTTGTGAGAGGTATATAAGTTAAAGTGACAAAAATTAGTAATTGTTTAATTACTTAATTTATTAATTAATTTGTTAATAGTGATACTATACACTAATATTTAAAATTGATTTTCATTATGATGTACAAATGATCAAAACCTCGACAAAGCCAAAAATTGTATAAAAAAAATTTCAGATATTGATGTATGTACACAAAAATGCCCACCAGGTCTGAAAGGGTTAATGCGATTCCAAAATAGTATTTTCGATACCAGAACCGTTATTTTGGATTGGAATCCTGTTGTAAATGTGTCTTATGAAACTAGTTTTTGGAAAAATTGACTTTCTATGTAGATCTTGCTGAGTCTAAAGTCGATCTAGAAAATAGCTTTGGGGAAGGAATTTTTCTCTTCTGTTTCGAAAAGATAGAGGGTTACAGAAAATTTTGACATTTTATAAAGAATCGAATTTCCTACAATTTTATTACAGTAACTTTAAGTGCAAAAATAGCAAAATTATAAGTAGAAGCAGTAAACAATTTTCTTTCAGACGTTATGCTTTTCTGTTTAACGAAAAACGTTTTCTCTAAACGTTATTATTTTTGAGTTACAAGAAAAGTCTGTTCACATCCTTTTTTCAAGGTGGCGTCTAAAGAACACGGCTAGAGAAATTTTGGTTTTAGAGTAAGGCTTTACTGAACCGTATGTACAAGGGCAAGAAAGTGAACTTGGAAATCTGGATTATAAATGGAGCTGAAGCGAGGAATCAAACGAGTTCCAAAAACTATTTTACTGCCGTGCATACAATATTTTTTTCGATCACCTATCAAATTCAATTTATATTTGTGGTTTTCACTGACATTTATTGCTTATTTAAATACATAAATAAAATAAATTGACATAAAGTGGATAATTTTGAATATTTTTTTTTTTTGACTAAAATATGGGACTGCATATAGGTCTGCAACGTTTATTACTATTGTCCCAATTTTGGGAATTATTAAATTCCTTTATTCGATAGTCAGGCCAACTTTCTTGCTACAATTTCCAGATACATTTTCTTAAAAAAAATATATACCTGCGTAATATACATAACGAAAATTATTTGAAACTAATAAAAATCAGATAACATCGCTTATTTTTCCACATTTATTGAAGTGGATGTTAACAACAATGGAATTCATATTGGAATATATAATACCTTTTTTTTTGTTTTATGGGTATGTATGAGTGTATTCAAGATGTACCTGTTGAAATGTTGTTAGATGGTTCAAGGCTATTACGTCATCGACTACTCGCATACCAATCCTTAAGAAAAAATGCGATCGAGATTAGAAACTCGTTAGTTTTACAATATTTACGATCGACCAGGAGAACAGGTTTCAAATACATGTTCACCATATACATTAACATGTACTTATACATATACGTATGTACATCGTATAAATCCAGACGACCGTAATCGAGTAACACTTGCCACTGCCATTCCTACCACATTTTTCACCTTCTTATTTTCACATGTAAAGAAGAGAAAATTCTACACCCGAGGGCTTGTCCTTAATACTGGTCGATGATATCGTTTTTTATTTACCGGCGAAGAGAAATTGAATGGGAACGAATCGTTGCGACCAAACTTAATGCCAAAAACATGGCTTTGGGGGGAGATGAATTTCGTGGAAGATTTGAGGGGAATTTTGCGCAGAAGTGAAAACGCCTCGAGTGATTTTGCATAGAGAAACAAAAATGGAAGGACGAGTTTACGTTACATGTTTATCGTTTACCATATCTGACTGTCGGCTGGATTATTTTAATAAGCGGTGCCTTATTTGGAAGAAGCATATATCTGTACAGCGTTTAAGGTGTTACTGAACACTTTTAAATATACACTTTATATCACAGAGATATTGTAAAGAAAGCGATTCTTATTTGCAAGGTTTCTTTTAATATAGGTGCAACCATGCAATATCTAAAAAACACAGAATAAAAGAACATAAATATAGCAAAACTTAACAGCTTTAAGAAAATACGAATATTCTCAAAATAATTCGAATTTATAAACACAAAAATTAAATTAACGGCAAAACAGACACACAATGTTGCACTAAACTTGATTACTTAATGCTTAAATAACTAAATACTTACAATAAAAATAATTTTAGAAATCTTTTTACTAAAAATTCGATAAGGCTTTCCGTATTTAATCAAGAGACGCAGCGTTAGGATTATGGATGACGATAATAGTCAAACGCATCTGGAAGAAAAAAGAAACATTGATTCAAGAACAGATGGATCTGAACTCAAGAAGGCTCTTAATAGCGATCTATATCAATTTATTGCAATTCACGAAGAAAATCTTCACTGGTATAGTAATGTAAATGACATTTACAAAGGAGACATAAAAATCTAGTTGGAAGCAAGTACATCCATGACGGATTTTTGAAAGAACACGGATTTCTTATTGAATCCAAGAACTTTCAAAAGAGGCCAAGGATGCTAGTCATACTCTCAAAGAATGGGAATCAGTTAAGGGCAAGGTAGAGAATCTAGGATATTGGGGGCGAACCATACGTCATACATTAGACAGATACCTAAAAAGTCATTGCCGGAAGAAGGAAAAGGGTTGGTTTCTTTGGAAACGAAATTAAAAGATTTAAACAAATTGGATTAGAGAGAATCACTAAAGAATGTTGCGTGCGACATTAGTGTTGGTGAAGTGACGTTAGGGAATTGGAAGCGCATTTGGCACAAATTGGAAAGTTAAGTTTTACAGAGCTGCTTAAATTGGGGTAGGAAGATGTGATGAAACCTTCGACACATGAAGACGTGGGCCAAGCGTTATTCCTCTGGTTAACATAACAACGCGAAAATGGAGCCCCAATTTCTGGACCAATTCTCCAAGAAAAGCCAAAATCTTTCAGTCAGCAATTCTAGTGAAGATGGGTTACAATTTTCAGCAAGTATAGGCTGGCTTAATCGGTGGAAATAAGGTACAAAGTGCTTCAACTGAGCATAGCTGAAGAAATTAATTGCAGATGCAGAAGCTGTTGTTGATTTTAAGAAAATATGCTCAGGAACGTATTAATTCTTTCTTAATACGTTCTTCAGCAGATCTATAATTGCGACGAAACTGACTTAAATTACAAAATATTACCACCGAACACATTAGCAACAATAAATGAAACGCATCAGGTAAGCAGAAATTGCCTTTAACGTGTCTGGGAAGATAAAAACATTAGTATATAGTTTTGGCTTTGCTGATTTATTACCCTAACTATAAAAATGGGTGGATGGATAGGACGCTTTTAAAAGATGAATCGATGACAAAATTATTCCGGAAATAACATCATACCTAAAAAGAAAATAAAGCCAGAAGCGACTTTATTAGTTGACAAGCGTCACTTCTTTAATACAGCCATTCGATCAAGCGGTGATTGAAACCTATAAACGACATTACCTGCGATATCTCTTAACGTCGATTTTGGAAAACTGTAACGTCGATGAGTTCCTCACTGTAACCGAATGTTTAAAAATTAAAATTTAAAACATGTCGTATATTGGTCCGCTACAGCATGGAATTCAGTTTCTTTGCCTAATACCCAACGTTCGTGGAACAAAATTTTAAGAAGAGAAAATCCATTAGGAGTTAGAGGTTACAATGCCGACAGACCTTCAGAAAAGAAAGATAATTACTGGAAGAGTAGATATTTGGTGAAATTTTAAAACACTTGCCGAGATTTGATGACATTAATCAAACAGAAATTGAAAATTGGATGTATTGCAAGAAAAAAAGTGTGTTCAATGATGACGACATCGAAAAACTTAACTCATAATGGAGATTCCTCTGACGCTGACGAAATTTCAATTCTTCGGATAACGTAAGTAGACGTAGAATGAATGCTTTAGAGGTAGGCCTTACAGTATATTTTTCTGCTACAAAAATGAAGGATATAAGGTGGGCACCCAAAAGTAACTAACATTGGTCTGGATTCCTAGCCACTCGAGCGTGAGTGGAAATGGGGTTCGTCAAGATCATTCGTTGGAGCTGGTCCTTCTTTCGGCACTACCAAATCGCAAATTAAAAAAAATCCATCAATGAATGGATACATAATCAGTCCAGAGAGTGGTTGCAAAAATCACCTGGCAGAGATAGGCAAAAGCGTTTCTAAAGGAACAGAGATATGAATTTATTAGAGATCTACTGAATAAAGACAGGAAGACTGTCAAAATGATAGTAGGTCTGCTGACTGGTCACTGCAGACTAAATAGGCATATGTAGCCTCTCTCAAAGATGATAGGCCTAATTAAGAGGGCAAAATTGGAGAGCGCCATCTAGGAAAAAGGGGATCACAATAGATCTGAAAAGATCGCAGTAAAACAGATCCATATGCCACTCAATCCTAATCTAATCTAACGTGTAATGCATGAATGCTTCAAGTCTTATTGGCCTTATTAACAATGCATGTTTCAAGTTTCATATAAGCATGTATTTTTTTTTGATTTTTTATTTTTTCCTTAATCTTTTTTCTTTCATTTATTCTATTTAAGTTATTATTTTTTCTATGTTTTTGTTGACTTTCTGTATGTAATAGCGATTACTTTGGAAATAAAACTTATTTTATCTTATTATTATTATTTTAAGGTACTTGTTGTAATTAATGTTTCTACCACTAAATCTATAAGATTTTATTGAAAAAAATCAGTAAAATTTAATTAATAGCTCTAACACCATTTAATTTCATTGCATTTCTATACTCTCATAAATATCGTGAAGAATGCAGTTGGAATCTTAAAAGCTTAATGAACCTAACGGTATTAAACATCACTAATAAGTCTATTAACTTATTTCTAGTCAATTACTTACATGTAGTATACAGATAAAATCCAGCTCAACTATTCTTATTTTATAATCAATTTGTTAATTAATTAAATCACGGGATGAACTAGAGTAGGTTATCCGTTATTTAACATTGATTTGCAGATGGTGCTGTTGGATACACCAGTATGCCCAACTGCTGTATAATTGTATATAGTTAGATATAACAGGGTTTTGGATTGTTATGAATATTGAATTGGTATTTACAAATGATCGGGTAACTACACAGAGAGAAAGCCATAGTGAAATTTACCATAATTATTGTGGTTTGTCATACTATAAACGATAGCTATGTAGTACCACATTTTAACAGTTTTGCAAAAGTAGTCACTTGTACAGGGTGATTCAGTGTGGCCATATCTCAGTAACGGTTTTCCCCACATCTTAGGGAAAAAATATACTAGTAACAGTGGTCATGAAAACATTCTCGAATTTTTTTCTTCGAGTTTTTCACTCGATTTTGCACATTCGCACTATTGTATTTTCTATTTACTTTTATTATGTTTTTTCAATAATCCATTATTACACTCTAGTTGATGAATAAATATAAAATAACGGGCTCATAATGGTCAATAGATTTAGTTTATTACACTTAGAGATTGCACCTATTATAAAGTGGTGATAGAAGCATACTTTTCGTCACAGAAACCGTCGCTGCAACCTCACTGAATGTCAACTGATTTTTAAATACATTGAACTCATCGGGAAAAGAATATCATCAAGTAGATAGCGTTGTCTGCTAGTTTGTCATAAAGTCACTAGATATATAAAGTACCGCAATTCATTGCGCCAATGTGTTAAAGAGAAAAGAACCTTCTTTGGACACAATATGGTGGAATCAGGGTCCAGCTGATTCAGCTGTAGACGGTTAGCTACAAAAATCGCTAATTTATTCAATTCCAGCTGTACATGCTGTCATTCTAAACCATTGGAGTTAGAAATAATGTTTGATTAGAGTTATTGTTGTAGGTATATACTTTAATGTGTCATAGTAGCAGCATTGTTTAACTAATTGTACTGATCTATAGTTGAAATATATAGTTTGGTCCTTGTGTCTCGCGTTTTCAATCTTTTATTATACTCTCTACATATTTTATATTATGAGTCCAGAAGAAAAAAACTAAAGTAAAACCAGTAGAAAAACGCGCACTTAAATTTTCATTACATCATGGCCACTTCGTGGTTACCGTCAATAGAAAAATTGAAAGGACGTATATAAACTATAATGATTAAATTTAAATTTGGCGCCTAAGTTGGATACGGTATGGCAGCCCATTGCGGTACTTTATGTAGCTACTGACTTTAGTTTGTCATATTTATACGATTTTCTCTAAATAAATCAACAAATCACTATAATCAATCCAGCAAAATTAGAATGCAATGATAGATTAGGCTGTCAAAACCGCAAATTGACATCTGTTGTCGTTCCAAAGGTAATTCGATTTTCGTAAATTTTTCAACCTGTAAGTCATAAGACTCGTGTTGTAATTAAGTGCTCTCAGAGAAGAACTTTATTTATTAACAATAAAAATAAAAATATTAATAACAATATGTTTATTCTTTGTAGAGTTGACACTTGTCTTAATTTCAGAAACGGAAATGTTTCTTATAGTAGTTTGAATCTATGCTTCTATCTTCGCGTGTTTGTTAAATTAAATTTTTAATTTTTAACAACTACAAATCCAAAACCTAGTAATCTTGATAGCCATGGAAATGCTACTCTCCCAATCTATTTATTTGGAAATTTTATATTTCTATGATTGAAGAAAGACAACTGAGTTGGTGGGGACATACAACGAATGGACAGTAAAGACAAGGAAGAAAGTGTACGAACAAGAATATAAGTCAAAAGAAAAAGAGGAGACCAAAGCAGACTGGAATGACGCAATTGGAAGAATACTACGAGCTAGGGAAAACATGGCAAGAAGCAACGAACTTAGCAAAAGATAGGAAGAAATGGAAGCAATTTGTATTTGAAAAATAAATGTAGACCCGAACGTTAATGGTATAAGATAATATGATATATATTATGTTCTATGATATGCTATAATCTAACAGAGTTGGAAAAACGTGTTAGTACTACATATTTAGCCTTCCCTTGATTGAGCATTCTCAAAGAGAAGAAGAGATAATTCGTTCATAGGAAATTCTATTTTTATTTTTTTTTTATTTTTATTTGTAAATACCACCACAATATTTTACTCAGTGTTCTAAGAGCGGATTTTTTGTTTGTATGAGGTTGTATTGTATGTATTGTATGATTTTGGGTTTTAGGAAATCTGAAAAATTATTCTTAATTAATGAGAATCAAATGGATTATTTAAAACTTTTGATTGCGAACATTAATTGCAAGATATTTATTTCTTGGTAGAACCATCAAATATCAAGTACCAAATACGGATAAGAGCCATAAAAATTAATTACAATTGTATTTCTTGCAGTAATGCAAAAACACGAATACAATACTACCTATGATAATCTACCAGTCTAATAACTAATAACGGTTTAACAACATTCCTGACTTATTATGTAAACAACATCATTGGTGAACGCAAAAAATATTTTCCCATTCGCAGTATGTATTATTTAACGTTAAGCAATAATGAGCGCATTAATTCGTATATTGCAAATCTGGTAATGCAATCAATCGAGATTTCTTAGAAACTAGAAGCTATTATGCGAACTTTAAATTTACTTCCCGCGCATTGTGGATTAAATGCTTGAATCTCTTGCTCAAAAAAAAATTTAATGGCGTCTTTTTACGCCGTTCTAGGAACCACTTTTTAAAACATTAAGAACATAAATTTATGACGTAATCGGCGATCGAAATCGGTGATTCTATATACACTATGGGCTAGAAGTTTCGCAAAAAAACTGGAACGTTAAGCGAAAATATATTGGCGGCGACCTATACCAGTTTATGGGCGTAAACCGTTCGGAATTTCGTTCATGATTCAACAGCGGAAAATTAATGGGATCAGGATACCGGATTGTGGTAATTTTTTAGTATTACAAAAGAGAAATAGTAATCCGGTAACTATCAAAGTAACTATTAGTTTGACCTCGTGGTATTTTATTTATTAATGTTGGTGTAATTGACGGATTTGATTAATACAGTTCTACGCCTCATAAATCTTAAAAGTGTGTTTATATTGTCCAATGACTGCCGATGCCGTAGTTACTAATAATGATTGTAGGAAATACTGCTTAATATGAGTTACTAATACCGTATTAATATCGTTTTAATGCGATGTTAACCTTCTTGTCCTTACAACAGAATAAACCAGAAAACTCAAAACTTTCGGAATCTTTGATGTTTCGTGGTCTGTTTAGGCGATCTTGATTCGATTCCGCAAAATATAAAATATGTTTGGTACGAGTCCGGCTACTTATGTAATAATTGTGCCAACAAAATTGTAGAATGCAAAATAGTTTTCTAATGTTTATTGCATGCAAAGTTGGAATATAAGGTATTTAGGTGTTGAAGAAAAAGGTAACCTGCCTTCCTTGCATTACTAGGAACCAATATTTTCTCTCTAGCTCGCTCAGGATTGCGTTTTTTTCCGAGCTTATGGGTTAGAAATTCTAATATTTATATTCTAGAAATTCTAATCTATGAAGAAGACAATGATACTTAAGGAATTTATTTATTATACGTAGGTCTAAATTTATGATTTTTTTTTAAAATAGTATATTTAGCTTTTTGGCAAATTAATATAAATTTTAATACCAACATAAATGTATCTAGTTATTCTTAATGTATGTGTAATATAATTGAAATAAAATGATAGTAGTTGTTTGGTTAAATAAATATTTAAATTGATGCAATACTTTTGATTTTAGATAATATAACGAACATAGTATAAGGAGGTCACATACCTTTATTCTCTACATGCAAGATAACTGAGTTAATAATTTTATCCTTTTGACATCTAAACTGACACATTTTATACACGAAGTATTTTAATCGAATAAGTAAATATACCTAATAGACAAACCAACAACATCGTGTTGCACTTCTCCAGGTCTCTTCTCCGTGTTTTAACCATTAACTAATCATTAGTAAAATGTTTTTTTTGTATAGAAGGTTAATTCAATTCTTGTTTTGTTCAAATTATTGAAAAAATCAATGTGCGCATTGGCGAAACATCTAATACTGTAAGAAATCCAATGCAAAATTCGTAAGGAGTTTTATTGTTTCAACATAATCCGTTAAAACCAGGATTTTTTTAGTTTATGAAAATTGGACACTAACGAAAGAAGGACGAACCCGAGATAATCGCAATTGGGATGAAACATCTAAGAGGAATAACTGGAAAAATAACTGGTAAATTTAAAAATGAAGACATCAGAAAAATAACAAAAGAAGAACCTATTACTGAAAAATTAAAAAGGAAAGAACTAGAATGGTACGGACACGTGATGCGTATGAAGATGCGACAGAATTGCAAGAAATGTAGTGAAAACTAAAAGCGTAACTAAATGAAGAAGAGGGAGATCCAGGAGCAAATGGATAGGCCAAATACATGAAATAGGAAGAGGAAAGGGAAAAACTTTGGAGGAAATACGAATAATGACAAGAAATAGAAGAGAATGGAAGAAGGAAATGGACACAGGAGGAGCCGGCGTCCATAGGTATTTGCGCGAAAGGAAGAATTGGATTGGACTGTTATGAGAACTATGTCGTCTGAAATCGAAGCTATATAACCTCTTAAAAAAAGTTTAAGGCAAGGCAAACTCCTCTTGACGCTATTTAATTTAGAATGGAAATAATAATAAGATATAGCAAAAGTCAATTTGCTATATCTTATTATTATTTCCATTCTAAATTAAATAGCGTCAAGAGGAGTTTGCCTTGCCTTAAACTTTTTTTAAGAGGTTGTAATGCTAAAGCTTTCGCTTGTTAGGCCTCCGCACAGCTAAATCACTAATCAACATTACGATCCCGGAAAAAACCGATTATCGTATCTAACCAGAGTGGGATTTGAACTCCAATTTTTCAGCTCTATTGCTTTCTTTCTGAATAACTGCCCTCTATTAAAATTTTTAAGGGAAATTTTTTTTAATAAAATTGGGTTAATTTGTGGTATCAGACGGTTCAACTAATACGGGTCACGGTAATTTTAAATCATTTATATGTAGAATTGGAGGAGGAGGAAGGGGAGTTAATATTTCACATTGTGGTTGTGGTGGGGTACAGGGATACAGGGTGGCATGATTTATTTGAATGCCACTTTCTGATAAGTTGCGTTGGCTAACTAAGGGGTTAAATTGGCCGCGACACGAAACAGATACTAGAGGTAACGATGCGATCGAATGGTGGGAACTTTTTAGTAATATGGCTAAATAATTAGATAATAGTGATGTAACGAATACGCAATTTTACACATTCGCGAATGCGAATATGTGCACTAGATATTCGCGAATGCGAATGCGAATGCCAATATTAACTTCTTAACTTTACTAGCGCCATCTGTCAGCTCTCAATTTACACTATACGAACACTTGAATTAAGCGCTTATGCGCACACCCAGAGAATTAAATTTCTCCATCACCACAGCGAAACTAGCCAGGTACAACCGAATCGTTTCGACTTTTTACGTCTTATTCTTGTCAATTCAAGTTTAGTTTTGAGGTTATTGATGGTTATTCTAATGTAAACTGCAAATTTGTGCTCAAAAGATTGTTCTAGGATCTCAGTGAATTTAAATATTTTCTAAATTATCCATTTTAACAGGCAAATGTTAAATAAATACATTGCACTCATGTAGTATTATCTTAAGGGTATGCCGTAAGTTCATCTTAACGTCATTCTGAATAAATAGGCCCTTGTAAAAATAGCAAAACTGAAGCATTTTAAATTTCTTCTTTTTATAAAATAAACATTCCTCTTTTGTTAAGAGCATTCTACGTAAGTCTGCAAAGTATTATTTTTAATATCCTGATAAGACGTTCGAGTTTCACGGATATGCGATTTCAGTAGTTACAAAAAACGTAAATATTTTTCTTTTGCTTTGTCAAATCTAGAGATAGTTGTTAATAAACGGGACCACATGAATCTAAGTTATTTTTTTTTGATTTATTTAATCATATAACGCAAAATGAATTGAATCGAATTACACAGAAATAAATGTAGATACAGAAAATTTGCAAATACGCCTTTTTACTATGATATCGCGCGAAAATGAATCTATACATTCCCGCGCTTTCCGATGCATCAAGCTTCGATTTCTTTATATGAAATCATGATGTCCTGAAAAGGATCGTTTTTTCCAGACGGGAAGAATTAAATAAAATGTTCGAAGTGGCTTGCACTCCAAGCGGCGATCCACACAAAAATAATGGCTGAATGATAGTGGTATGTGGGTAGTATACTCGGGACAGCATTTAGGTTGGGCACAGGTGCGGCTCTAGCCCACGGCATTTATAAAATATTTTTTTTCTCGTTAATGCTTACAGATAGACCCCCTGTGCATTAAGACTTTTTGATTGTATATGATTACAGCTCCTACATATTATTATATTTACCTCTATATCTGATACACCCTGTATATGTGTAAGCTATCCGTATATTAAGTAGAATTTCATGTTATCTTTAAGTAATGCATTTACCGGTAGACTTGCATCCCTTTTCCCACGGGAGTTTAGTATGACACAGGAGATTATCATCTTTTTTTGTTGACGCTGCGGTTTCAGGATGCACGCAGAGCTATCGCGGACACTACGCGGAAGACACGCTAAAAGAAAAACCATATTCGTTTGCGGGCAAAAAACACACAAAAACATGTAAAGGTGACCAGTAAATGTGAGTGCTTGTTTATTTTTTATTATCGTTAGCTCCATGGTGTACGCGGTAAGTTTTCTAAAAATTCGCTGTAACCGCACTCCTTGAAACTTATATTTATATGTTGTTTTTTTTTAATTGTTTTATTATATTTTTTTCAGTAACGATTTAAAAGTCAAACTGAGTTCCCTTTTATTTCGGTGTTACTTTTCATTCATTTCGTTTTGTTATACGCTTATTTGTAAGTGTAATATGTCAAATACAACAATGTAAACCTAAAGTTACTTGTTTTGTTGTTATTTTATTACACACAACATTTTTCCTGAAAACTGTGTGTATAAAAGAACGTAGACGCCTGCCTTCTGGCCGAATTAATCTCAACATCGGCGTCGGTGCATTGGCGAACGGCGCCGAAGATGGCGCGTCATCTACTACCGTTGACACGGCGGTAAACAATGCAATAAAAGCGATTGACCACGGAATGTGGCTAGAGAAGAGAGAGAACCGCGCGACGATAACGTACAGAGACGAGCAAGTTGGCTAGTTGACCTTCCTTCGCTATTCGCGCCTTGTGAGTGAGCAGCTTATATGCAGAACTGCCTTCAAAACGGCCTCCGATATAATCGACTGGCGACTTTTTGTATTATACCTATATACATATATATTTATATTTTACACAATCGATGATAAAATTATGAATGCGTATTGTTTACGTTCGAAACGTATGTAATGTAACTGCAATCTTTGTGACGGTAAGAAAAAAAAAAATGTTATCTTGAGAATTGCGGAGTTCGTGCGAGCTCGTCGGTTGAGCGCGTAAAATTTTAGAACGGCCCCTTTTCCGCTACACAAGATTTATGGTACCTTCGCTGATTGTTGTACAATATCAATTAAATTACGTAATTTTATGTGTACACATGAATGCACCGTAATCCTCCAGGTATGCATACCGTTGCGGCTCGACTGAACCTGAGGTAATCGGCAATAATAGCTATTGACTTTCCACATTAATAAAACATGCAAAAGCATTAGCAAAGCATCCAGTATTAATTCTGGAAATTAAATTACGAGGCACGCTATGCGCTGTAATCGAAAAATCATTTTAATAACTTTATTTGTGACTAACAATAAGCGTAGCGTAATTTTATAGTGTATTAAATCGAAAATGAATTCTTTGAATTTGGTGAAGAGAAAGGAAATTCAATAAATTATATAATGCGGATCGTTTGAGTATTCTATGCGCGAAATACTGCTCTAAATATATACATAGCTAATATATTTGTAAGAAGTATATCAATTGCTTACAATTTTCTATTCTAGCGGTGCTTATTATGCTCAATTTCTATAATATGTAATAGGACCGTGTATTTTAAATTATTTGGCAATTATCAACGTAATATATTTCATGTTAGTTCATTCAAATTCATAACCCAGTGTATAAACTCTATACTTTATAACTTTATATAATAATATGTCTTTATTACCATTTCGAACATAATTACAGCTAACTACATAAAGCAAGTAAATAAAGTATATATATATGTATGCGAAGGTAACCAAGGCGAGATTCAGTTTTGCCAGGATCACATCCCGGCAATCTGCTCTACCATCTAACCTTGCGTAAAATTAAAACATGATATCCTACCTATAATACACAGATAACAAAAAAAAAAACAGAAATCACAATAAATGCATGATTATAAAAGAAAACAAATGTTAAACAAATTTTAAACTGCGATGAGCCGACACACCTAACGCCCCGCCCCCACACTGCTGTACGAACACCCACTCAAAACATTTTTGGCTAAACGTGCCTAAACTTAATTCTGAAAAACCAGGCGGAAGCCCATTGTATGATTTGTAGAGATGATACGTGAAACTTCTTTCAAAAAGTGACAGTCTGTGCTGCGGAGGGTGAAGGAGGCAATAAAACGTGTGCTGCGATTGTGAATTTGAAATCTATAACATACCCGTTCATACAGATATTCTGGATGCTTTGTACGTATGATTTTATGATAAAAATTAGTGATTGAAGCTGTCTTCGATTATACATCGACAACCACGATGCTTCAGTTAATTTATGAGATATTCTTTCATTCCTTCTAACACCATAAATAAGTCTAAGGCAAGAATTTTGCAATTTCTGTATTCTATTTGATGTAGTCACAGTAATAGCAGGATGGTAAACAGGCACACAGTAATAAATTGGGACAAAACTAGATTTTCACACAATTGTTTCTTTAAATTTAAGCTTAGGAAATGCCTGTGGGGGTAAATTTTTTTAAATGAAAATAGGCCATCTTAATGTTATTGTTTATTTGATGGGTATATCTAAAAGAGTTATCGATTATCAACCCCAGAATTTTACATTCATTAACAATTGGCAAGTCCCGATTGTCAATAGTGATCTTCAAAACATTACTTAGAAGTTCACAAGTACGCTTCTTACCAAATAGTATAGCCGTAGATTTTACTGGATTCAAATGTAAAGAATGTGCTCGCGAAATAGCATGCAATGCACGCAGGTCCTCATTAAGTTGACCCATAGCCACCGCGTGATTTTGAGGTAGGAAGGAATGATATAATTGCGTATCATCGGCATAAACAAGCATCTTACAATGTTTTATGTTACGGAAAAATGATGCTGTATAAATACAATAAAAAAGTGGGCCAAGTATTGACCCCTGGATTACACCCGAGACTATAGGGAGGGCATCGGACACTCTACCGGACAACCTCACACACTGAAACCGATCAGTAAAGTAGTTTTTTAATAAGCACAGAGATTTAGCACCCAGTCCAAAATAACGCAGAATAACCAAAAGAAGTTCGTGATCGACAGTATCGAACGCCTTACTAAATCTAGTGATACAAGCGCGGTAATTAAATTCCGATCCATTGCGGTAATGATATCATCCGTAAGAGCGGCTAAAGCAGTGGTACAACTATAACCGGGTCGGAAACCAGATTGAACGGGTGGAATAACATCGCGGGCCTCTATATATTCGGATAGCTGCAAGTGCAGCGCCCTTTCGAGAATCTTAGACATTGACGGCAGCACACTGACAGGTCTCAAGTCTTTAAATTCTTTTACTTCTTTCACCTTAGGTCGAGGATGCACCAGAGCCACCTTCCATACATCGGGCACCCGTTGATCAATGATACAAGAATTGATAATGTGGGTTAGATAGGGTATTATAACGGGCAACACATTTTTAGCATTTTAATAGTAATCCCATCATACCCGTGGCGTTAGATTTGAAGGAGTGAATAATTTTATATTGTAATCGTATCGACTGGCTGAAATTCAAAGGAATCATCAAATAGGGTATCGGTATAAGGCGTGATGTCAATAGGGCCGCGAGTAATTGGGCAGACGTAACAAAGTAATTATTAATACTATCAATATCTTTAAAATCTGCTGGCGGCGATAAATTTTTACGTTTCCAATACGAGGCTACCAATGCCCTTCCACACCCTTTAAAGTCATTTGCTCGCTCTAAGTTTTTGAAAAAGGCTCTCTTTTCATTTCGTATGGACACAGTTGTAAGATTGCGAAGAGTTTTGTAATATTCCAGTGATCTGGATTTTTGGTTTTCCGGAATCGTGCTTTAGCGCGGTCTCGATGCTTCATCATAATCCTAATGACTTCTGTAACCCAAGGAGTATACGGCTTAGTAATCGATATTGTTTTAACGGAGCATGAACGTCAAATAATAATAAAAGAGCGTTGTTAAACCATTCCAATTTATCATCAACAGAAGTTAAGTTAAAAATATATTGAAAGGGGATTCTACGAAGATCATCGTTGAACCAATCCAAATTAAAATCTCTAAAATTCCGCATTTGCTTAATAAGCGGTTCTCTTGCATCGAGTTTACCATTTAAAATACAAAAGGTTAGGTCATGATCGGATAAGGTATTCACTGCTACTCCAGAGTCACAAATAATGTCGTCATTTAAGGTGACAATCACATCTAACAAAGTGTATGAATGTAAGACAGTCTCGTCGGGGAGTCCATGAGTTGGTGCCCACCCAAAGCCTCAATAATGTCGTAAAAATACTTAGTATCCAAATTCTGCGACCGTAATAAATCAATGTTAAAATCACCGCCAAAATAATATTATCCCATCAGTGTAATGCAAACAATGAGCAATAGAATTTCTAGTTCATCTAAAAATATCTTGTAATTTAAGTGTGGTGGCTTGTAAGCTACTCCAACAACAAGGGAAGTACTAACGTTATGCACGACAACCAAAGCTGTTCGATACTCCGTTCAGAATCAATGAGACTGTACGTCAGGGTTGATCTGATGAAAATACCCACCCTCCACCCGCGCATGTCTATCCACCCTAAAACAATTATAATCTTGAATAGATATTAAGCTGCTATCAATTGTAATGTTCAACCAAGTTTCGCAGAGGCACAGTATGTCAATATTTTCCTTTTTGAGTAGGTGTTCGACATCAACAACTTTATTAAATAATGATCTAATGTTCAAATAAGCAATTTTCAACAAATTCATTTACAGTGTTTCAAAAGCTACAATGTATTCAACAGGAAAGTAAAGAAATATATTTATAAAATAATTTGAAATAAAATCTAGTTTGCAAGTACAATATACAGAAGAGCATACAACAAAAAGGAAGGGCAAGAAGCGCATGCAGGTGCGGCGACCAAAAACAGAAAACAAAGAACTAAAACTAAACTTGTATGCAACGAATGAAATATTTTAAGTATTTTACTACAGAACTATAAAATTCAAAAAAGAATATACAAAATATGCACTACTGCTACAATTCATTGTAACCTCTACCACAATTTATTTTTATTTTTCTAGAAATTTTTTATAATCACTCATCGAGGAAATTTTATGTATCTTATTATCTGATTTAACAAATATATTTCCATTATTTGTGAAAACATTTTTATTAGAATAAAGTTTAGCTAGTTCTCTCACCGCCGATGCCCGCTCTCTTTTAACAATCGATACACCAAAGGAGTTTTGCCCACCTCTATTAATCATATTATTCACTTAAATAGCCAATCAGATGTACTTACTCAGTTTCTTTTTCTGCTTACTTTTATTAGCTTATGTCGTCAATCGGCGGAATTACCAGCCCACTTTGTACGCTATGTATTTGCATTACCTTACTAATTAAGAAGAATTAATTTTCAGCTTTAATTCTTTACAGTATTATTTATAATAAGTATTTTAAACATTTAGTATAATTAAAAGTTGTGTATGAATAAAATGTTAATAAGACACAATATTAAATACAGGAAAAATTCAAAATTCTAATACTTTAAGAAATAAATTAAAATTTAATATTGAAATTATTGATTTTAAAAAATGTTCTGGGATTTAAAAGATCAAATGCGGTGTTTGTAATAAAGATATATATAGGCCAAACAAGAGGAATGCGGAGATTAGATTTAAAGAGCATTTATATCATATTAAGAATCACAATCCGATAAATCCGCTTTGGCGTATCATTTTATTAATACAGGACATACTTTTTCAGTGATGATTTAGAATTAATTAAGTCTTTTAAATTGTAAGAATCTTAATATGTGGGAAGCTAAGTTTATATGAAAAACATATTAATAGCTTGCTCAATACTGATTTAAACACCCCTCAATTACAAATATTTAGAATTTATTGAATATAGTAGTCCTGTTGATTTAATTTTTGTTTAGCCTAGGATATACTTACTATATTTACGCCATTTAGTATTTGACAAAATACACTTGTACACCTGAAGATGTTAGCTTAGCTAACGAAATGTACATTGTGTTTTTCAAGATTAGAATTTGTGAGACCGAAGTTTATTGGTATTTCCTGTTAATTAAGACACAATATTGTTTTGATTGCGTTATTATTTTAAAATGATTATAATAGACAAATAGAGTAGCCACAATGATTTAGAAAATGATCACATCGGTGTTAACGGCTATCCATCTCAAATAACTAGAAACCCGAGTAAATACCGCCGGAGCACCGGTAGTACAGCTTCTACCACCATATGAAACAATTCCGAGCTAAAATGAGAGATAGAAGTCATTATACAAAATATGTATTTTTTGAGCAATAAACCTGTTTGCCATTAAAAACTAATGGTCCTCCCGAATCGCCATTACATGGTCCTATTGGTGGATCACCTCCAACACAAAGCTGGGCGTATGTTATATGCGGGAAATAAGTGAGACATGCCTCATGCTGTATAATTGTTGTCTCTGCGTATTGTAGCCGTGAGGCAGTATCGGAATAATCGGAAGTTTTTCCCCATCCTACTACCATAACTCTGGTATTCTCGAATCCATATCGAGAATCTTGGTAAGTTGGTAACTGTACCGGTCTGATTGCAACTATATGGTTCAAAGATAACAGGAAAAACAAATATCTTAGGCAATTAATGATTATCGTAATTATAATATTTGGAAAAAAATAGTGGACTGTAAAGAGAATAAGGATCTTCGTAACCCAAGGTTGACAACGCTGCTATTTCTATAGTGTAATGGGTTAACTTTCATAAAGACGGTTGGTGCATCTTTTATAAAAGTTGTAAAAGTTATAAAAGTTCTTTTTCAAACATCAAAGATCTTTGGCAAAGATCGGTCACCTCAGAGCTTCTCGACTATGTGACATTATAATAAACTGGATAAACTAACTTTTTTTTGGCCTGCCTTATATTGGACTTGTCACTATAAACTAAAATATATTTTGGAACTCCCAATACTACAAGCAGTGAAAGATTTAAGAGCGCAACAGAGCTTACAAGCTGACTCTTTTTTACATCACAATATTATACCTTTGTTTATTGTTATGTATAGGCAACTTAAATGTATGCATTTGTGTATTTTGTGTTGCATAGAAATAAAATTAATGTATTGTGTCACAGTATAGTGTAACATATATTGTGTGTAAATATTCTGCAGTAATATGCGGAAAAAACCCATCTATGCAACACAAAAATACACAAACACATACATTTAGGTTGTCTATATGTAACAATAACGAAGCTTTATGTCCAATATAACGCACTTCTTGATAAATGGATTAGATAAATATTAGTTTAAGGTAAAACATAATTAGAGTCTAAGAATTTAGATGTTGCAAATTAATTATTTTATAATTAATTTGAAAATGCTTACCAGTATATCTAACTGAAGTAGGTAGTCGAAGAACGGCAATATCGTTGTGAAGCGTTTCAGTGCTCCACTGGGCATGATAAGTATATCTGTTTGCATACATTCGGAGCTGCGTTGCTTCATCTCTGAATAAATCGAAAGCTCCCAAAACTACCAAAATGTGGGAGGGGCTGCAACATTAACCATGGATGGTATTCAAAATATAAAAAATTATTAAAAGTCGGTGATTGGAAAGAAATATTAGATTTTAAAAATAACTAATAAAATGTGTGAGAGCTGTTATTGCTGTCAAAAGTTCTTTTAAACAATGCTAATGTTCTGAAAACGAATTATTTAATCCAGTGGTAGAAAAAATGCTTTAAGCCAAAGAAATTTAACTTTGTTTTAGGTATTGTTTACACTTGAAAGAACACGTTCTTTTAGGGAAATATTTTTTTTAGATTATTCCTTTAAAACTGATGTATGCTACCTTTGTTAAAAAGTATATCCTTAAATAAAAAAGAAGTCGGTGTTGACACAAAACCAATAATTTCTTTAAACAGAATTTTTATTAGATTTGATTTTACTACAAAGGAAGGTTTTTTTTTTATTATTTAAAAGATTAAGAAGTCGAAATATAAATCAAATTTCAAAGTATTATATAATTAGTAATAATAATTATATGTTCTATCCATCATTTATTATATAATTGCTAATTATAATATTTCCTTAATTTTGTTCGGTTTATTGTCCATAGATGATGTACAATATCTCACACTAATAACTAGCAATTTACATATGAGTTACTGTAATAATGATTTTAGATGTATAAACAGTAAAACTGCTGATTCATATATTATTATTATTATATTATATTCGCATATGTAGGCAATAATTAAGTGTATACATTTATAATTTATAAGTTAAAAAATATAATACCGCAGTCAAGTGAAACATTTAAAACTGTTAAACTGTTTGTTAAATAATTAATTAAATGTAAAAATTATTTATGAAACTAAAATAGTTAGGCGAACCGAGCAGAAATAAAGGCTGAATCTATAAATAATAATAAGTAATCATACAAGTGGTAATAAGTACAGGATGTATTAGAATATGACGTTTTTTCCTTGAATGAATTCTTATAGTTTTCTGGTTGTAACAAATTAGGTATATGTGTCTTATATATTTTTGTCATCAAAATCAACCTAATTTTGGAACTGGAAGTACCAACATACATTTTATAATTTTCTTCAAATTTCGTAAGTTTCGAATATAACATTGCTTTTTTGAGCGAAGTAAAATCTTTGCTCTGTAATTGTTTTTCTTCAACAGATAAATTTAAGTTTCCTTTGGGAGGTAATTGTTTAGAATAAAATTCAATTTTTTTTGTTTGGAAAAAAATATGTTTAACTCTTTTGAAAACTATCACTTCTTTTAAATTAAAGTCAAAGCATATTGGTTTCAATGAAAGTTTTTTTTTTTATCAACGTGTAAATAACAAATCATTAATCTTAAAATAATAAGTTAATTTCGAGTTCTTAAAAGTATAAAATCAATTTTAAATTATACCAGCTACACAAACAGTGCACACTTTTTAAATTGGTTCATGAGAACGAAAAGCGAGCAAAGATTCAGCATAGAAAAAATTATACTCTTGTTATTATAGTCAAAAGAAATATTGGATTAAAATCATTAAATATCGACCAGTTTTTATAAATAAATAAAGCAAAAAAAAAACATTAAGGTAATAAAGTCTCAATTAGTATTATTAGTAATTTAGGAACTCCAACGTTTACGTTTATACCTTTCCATACAGTTACTAAAATTAAATTTGGAAAATAAAGTCGTCTAATAGTGATAGTGGTTAAATGGAAGATCAGTAATTAAATGAAATTTTTAAAAGCATTGCAGGTGATATGCTTCCTCTTTATTAACTTTTATGTTTGTTTAGAAGTAATCGTTTAGAACATATTAAATTAATATTCATTCTTATGTAACATATATGATGAATAGTGTGTTGACTGCACTGCATTAAAATTACTATAAAATTATTTATTAATTTAAATTACCTCATAAAAGTTTTGCAAGTTTGGAAGTTTGTATTTGTTAAGAACTTCAAATGCAGATTTCTTGGCCCATGGAATTTTTACTCAATTAAATTTTTCAACACTGTTTCTGGCACTTTTAATTATACTAATGAGTTTTTTTTGGGAAATTAACCCAGTTTAAAAAGCCATTTACATATAGAGAATAATTTATTTGTATGCGTCAACTTTGTTACAGTTTTTAATGTTAAAATCTCATAGACTGGTAAAAATAACTTTTATGTATTTCTTTATATGTATACATCTATTAGATGGAAAATTACTAAGCAACTATAAAATAAAATAAATCAAAACAAACTTACTTCATAACACAATGAGCAGCAGTTAACACATAATTCTGACTAATCAACGAACTACCGCAAAATGTATTGCTACCATCAAACAAGTAAATATACAGAGCAGCCTAAAATTCAAAAATAACGAATATTTAGAGCAATCATATTTCTCCATGAATACGAATTAGACTATAATAATTCTAAAATATATTACTCTACTTGCCTGAAATGGAAAATAATGCATAGGCACTTCAACACCGCCTATAATTTTCGTTTCTTTTCCTTGGAAAAAGTGTTAGTCCTATTTAATTTTGAAATATCCACATCGTACGGATCTTGTAGTCCGTCCACAATAAGCGTTTTTGTAATTCCTTTAATATCACCTTGCATCGCGTATAGCTCCTCCAACGCTTTTTCAGCTCTTATGGAGGAGTGAAGAACAATTAAGACGACATACAACCCCAACACTTTTTTAAACATGTTTAAAAGTGAATAGAAGAACTTGACTGAACTATTCTGCAAAGTGTTCTATTATATATTATTGTAATTATTGTAATATATGTAAATTTGAAAAATTTACAATGTAAATACACGAAATTTGCAGGGTTTTTTTTTACCAAAATAGTTTTTATTACTTTTGCAGATAATAAATAGAAATTATCTAGGTATTTCTATGTTAATTTCCGGAAAATATAGCCTACAATGTTCTGAGTGTTTTTTATTTTCTGATTAAGCTCTATGTCTTTCTGTTTTCGTAGATAATAATCGTAGTATAACAGAATGCTACCGATTATACAATTTTATAAATATAAAGTCACACCTTAGCGGAATGTAATTGTTTAAGTATTAAAATTTAACCATACCTTCAAGATATTCAATAAATTGTGGTTGCAAATTAATACATCATGTTGGAGGTATGCACTATTTTTATTTCCTGCATATATCATGTAAGTTTTGGTTTATAAATACATATTTTTTAATAATATAACAAAGAATCAGTGAAGACGACCTTCGTAGGAAAGCTTGAAACTTTGTCTTCTTCAATCTCGTTTTCCACATTTTGGTTACTGTGTAGGAAGTTATCCTTCCAGTTTTCTATAATCTTATCCTCATCTCTTCTTTTATTCTTAGAATATTACATTTTATTGGTATCCTTTCCTTTCTTTTTTAATCCCCTAGTATAGGCTTTGTATTTCTTTATTCTTTGTAGTTCTTTTTTTTATTTCAGTCAACGTTTTTCATTATATTTCCATTTCTTATTACGCTTATACATTTTTCCCCTTTGTTCTCTATTAATTACGGATCGAATTAATAATTAATTGACCGTAATTACAATATTCTGAAATTACAGTTAACTAATTCTTTATCATTCAATTATTTTTCGCTAGTACGTCAGTCTGACTAGAGTAATTACTATATCCGTCGGCATTTTCGACATCCCTCAATATTTATATATTGTCGTTACTGAAGCCAATAAGCGAAAGCTCATTTTTTTAATAATCATATTTATTTTTTCTCCCATAATTTTCATTATTGACCAAAAATGGGGGGTAATATTAATATAAAAATTTCCACTGAAGTTAGGAAGAGCATCTGTTTGACGGCATGAGGGTGATAATTATAACCGTCGACATCTCCGACATCCACAAGGTTTGGGTAGGGTCATTACTTAAACCAATAAGCAAACACTATGCAATACTGTGCAACTTGTAAAAATCGCATTGATTTTCCTTCACCAGATCACAATGTCATCGATTAGTACATCTCGATTGGTAAACAACAAAGTTCGGCTAGTATAAAATTTTCGGGTACAAAAGTTCTCATTTGAAATGAAGCATTTACTGGATTACAATATTCATTTTCAAAACATTATAATTGGTTTCGATTCAATGTAGCGTTCTCGAGTATATGAAAGTATGTTTGAATCGATTCTAAATATCATTACTTACGCTGGTATTAGTAAATCACAAATTATAAAAATCCATCAATAAATGGCCTCAGTCAAAAGAGCAAAATTGGAAATCTTCTTCTAGGATAAAGGAGTTTACAATTAATCCGAAAACATCGAGGTGAAAATAAACTCATACACCCTAAATATATATTTAATGTAATTTAATCTAATCTAATCTAATGGTATAGCAAATTATCTCATATTATAGTATAGCAGAAGTGATTATTTTTGAGGAGATATACCCTAATACATTCCCAACAATAGCCTGTTTTGTTATTGAAGAATAAGAGATTTCCGACTTTGAAAAGTTCTAAGAGGGCCACTTTCTTTTAAAAGGAAAATCGTAGCTATATCTAAGAACCTCAGTTTGATATCTGTTCTCATAAAAGCTCCTTTGTTTTCATTTTTTTAATAGCGTCTTACAGACTATATTATTATGTATACAGGGTTTTCCATGGAACCGGTTAGAAATTTTCTGGCTCAACGAAATTCCTCCGATTTTTTTTCACCTTTTTTATCAAGGCGCCATGAACTTTATTGGTTTGGAGCATTACGTTTCTGAATTCACCTTAAAATTGATGACCACAACCAGGGTTACCTATTTTCAACAGATATTACGATTTTTGTTAAAATTTTGACATTTACATTGTTTATGAAATTGATTAATTCTCACTTGGTTTAAATGCCAGATGTGTCCCACTTTAAAATTAACAAGTACTAACATTGTTTTACCAACTTCGGTGAAAAACAAACCAATGGCATTATACAGGGTGTTTAGAAATTAGTGACATATCAAAGAAATTTGAAAGTTGCAAATTTTAATTTTATCAAATAGAACACTCTGTATAATTTTTGGTATAGAATTCAATTCTACACCGATTTGCTGTAACATTCCCTATACTCATCTTCAATAGTTTTATTTTAAATTACCTACTCTTTTTTATTTAACGCTTTCAAATAACCGAATAAATAGGCAATAGATATTATTGTTATAACGTCTGAGTGTTACATATTTATATTTCATAAAAATTGTTTCGCATAATTCAAATCTTTGGATTTAATTTCCATGCCGAAAAGCCTGTACTGGAATTTCACAAAATGGATGCATCTTATTACGCTTCAAACGCTTACACTTGTGTGAATAGACGTTTTAGAAATGCCCAAATCTTTAGAAGCAGCAGGAATGAAGCTACGTGCATGTCCTTGAAATACGCTAAAATATTGATCTCATTTTCTTCATTTCCAGAAACAGGTTTATTATAGTTTTTTTTTTCTTCTGAATTTAACACTACCATTTGTTACAAAGTGTTTCAAGCTTCCTGATTTTTTTAAGTGTATTGGTGGCAAATTGGGGTATCTTTCATTCATTTCCCGTCATGTTTTTCCCACAACTCATCGGCATTCTCCATCAATATAAAATAAATTTAAAATATTCAGATTGGAATAAACTCCTTCAATATCTTTCATTAGTTGATTCATAGATAACCCAATAATATACAGTAATTTAGAGGCTAAATATATAACACTCAAGGATTGTAAGAATAACATCTATTGCCAATCATAATTAAATTGTAATCTGAAGGCCGTAGCCTACCAAGTAAAAATTATTTGCTCATTTGAAAGCGTTAAATAACAAACAGTAATTTAAAAGAAAACTATTGAAGATGAGTATAAGAACGGTTACAGCAAGTCTGTCTAGAATTTAATTCTACGTCCAATAATACAAGAAATATACAGTATTTGAAAAAAAAGTTTTGCAACTTTCAATTTCTTTGATATGTAATTAATTTCTAAACACCCTGCATAATGCTACTGGATCTTTTACTACTTTTTGGTAAAACAATGTTAGTGCTTGTTAATTTTAAAGTGGGAGTTTTGTGATGCTTAAAGCAAGTGAGAATTAATCAATTACAGACAATGTAAATGTCAAAATTTTAACAAAAATCTTAATATCTTAAAAACAGTTTATTTTGAATTCAAAAATATAATAATATATAAGCCATCCCATTTAAAATAACAAAGTTCACGGCGACTTTCAACTGACCGGAAGTGCAAAAAAGGTTGGAAATATTTTAGAAAAAAATAAGTGCTAAATTGTTGCAAACCCCAAATTTTTAAAACTAAGGAATTTCGTTAAGCCGAAAAACTTCTAACTGGAAATCACTGGAAAACCCGTATATGTATTATTGTGTTTTTTTTTAACTAATTAAAATTAACTCGAATTATATTTTATTCCAACTCAAAATAAGAAAAAAGTATATCCGTGGTATATGGTTCACTTAGGGTGGGTTTATCAATACAAGGATAAATAAATTAACTTCCAGATAAAATAGTAACAGAAAGATAAATAATCTAAACCGTTTATCATGTGCAATTACCTGCTAGATAACGGTTATATGGAAGATAAATTTGTCCATCACTTTTTTTGAAAGGTAATGTAATGTAGATATCCATCAGATGCTTGATGATCATATGATCATCGGTGATCATAACCTACAAATGTAAGCAGTTAACCAATTACAAGACAAATATTAGAAAATATTACACAAAATTCATAATAATAGAGTTATTTTTTTGTATAATTTTTATTTATGAGAATAGCAATTTTGATTTTGTTATTTAGTTATTTACAGGACGTGAATTTAGCTTAATATGTGATATTGCTTATATTTTGGTTTACAAAATTATTGTTTATTAAAATAAATTAAAGAAGGCATTGAAAACCGTTGTTTATTTACAGAAAAAAATACATAGCTATATTGCGTAACACAACTGTTGCCACAATTACTGTTAATGTTGTTTACAATTGTAGTCTTTTTGAATGCTAGAACAGGAAATCTCCACATACCATTGTTATACCAATGATCAATTCTCGGTCTCACTGTGTAGGGCCGTAGTTCGTGTCTTAATAAGTGTGCAATATCTCAGTCTTCATCACCACTTAATAAATAATCCAGAATATAAATTCCATGATAAAATAAGAGCGATATCGCAGGCAATTCGTAAACAAACTGTAAACAAGCCTATCCCTATGTCATATAGTGTAAAATATCAGAGGCCACAAGACGTCGATCTATTTTCTGCTAATCCAATCGTAGCGCATTATTTACCCGTGAGTATTACCAACTATTAATAAACTTGTAGACACTAAACCTAGAGTTAAAAATATAATGATAAACAGATATAAAACTTTACCTGTCAGTTTACGATATCTGTCAGTTGCTTACCTTGTACTTGTATCCTTGCATTGATAAATCCACCCTTACTAGATAAATATCAAATTGCAAAAATTAATCTTGATACGTTTCTAAATTTCTAAAAATCTGTAGTAGAAGTTCTGGGATCCAATCTCACAAAAGAATCGTTCACGTCTATATATATTGTTCTTCGTTCGTGCGCATTAAAGTTAAATTTAATTTCTTAAATAAAATCTCTACGGTAGCTAAATCTAAAAATCTAAAAACTTCGATGCACATGAACGTAATTAATTTCTTACCCCCTAAATGCCATAGCAATATATAAGTATATTTACAGGTGACTTTTAATTACCAGCCTATTTCAGGAGTACTGTAAACATGGTACTACAAAATTGTGCAAGTAAAGTATTTACATATTACTAAGCCTGATCAAAGCTACAGTTCATTTCGACAACCATTCTTAGCCCTTAACTTTTGATTAAATGTAAGCAGATTTTCTATTATTTCTCCAGGCTCGTTATTATTTGCTATATAAATTGCCAAGTACCTACATTCAATTGCCTAGATTTCTATCTCACGCACTTCCATTAAAATTTACCCTCGTTTACGTTATATAAAATCTCACTTAATGTTCTAATTGTAGCTGCCTAGTACTAGCGATAATTACACAGTAATTATCCGGCAATACTGCACTGGTCGTTATTCCCTAATCTTTATTAGAACGTTTGGATATTCCATAAAAAGTGAGATTTAATTAACAGCATATTTGCGACAGTTTATACTATATAAAACGAATCAAAATCTTGGTGGTCTTGTATCATTTCTTGGAATATCGTCTGTAGTTTTGTACATTCGTAGTGGTTATCGTCGAGCACCACAGATGCATTTGAATTCAATCACGGATATGCGAAAACATGTACTTCATTGCAGGTTCGAATTCTTCGCGGACGAAGAACTCCAATTGGTCATCAGCGTGCTGTGCTGTAAGGATATCGCGGTTTTTAAAGGAGAAGCAAATTAAGTTGCAACATTTAGAAACGTAAATACTTCTGCCTTGATTGAATGGTACTTGGTTCTTTAATATCTTTAATATTGAACTAATTTTTTTTTTTTTCAGTTTCTCATAATAAATCGACTGTATATATTATATTTATAATAACCATTATTTATCAGTGAAGTATTTAACTATTCATAAATATTTTCATTAGAAGGCTATTATTTTATGGTATCGATATTATTGAATTCTGATACGTGTGTTTAGTATGTAGAACATGAAATGCATTGCCCAACATAAATACTTTAAACCTAACCTATTGAATATTATCGAATTCAACCTGAAAGCAATAAACAATTCTGATGCAAAGTAGTTAATTTAAACAATTTTCAATATATCATACCTGAATATATATACCAATGTTACTTGGATATGAAATTAGTAACTAAAGTGAAAAGTAAAGTAAAAGGAACAAATATTCATATATCCCAGTATTATAATTGAACGTGCTTTTAAGCAAGGATTCTTGCTTGCCAAGGATTTATATACACCAATATAATTTTATAATTATAATATAATTTTATTTTCAGCACTAACAGTGAAGAACATATCAATAAAAGAGGAAATTGCAAACATGTTAATAAGCAAATAGAATAACGAAATAGAAAAATACACTTAAAAATACAACTATGTACTAGAAAGTGATAGTAAGAAAAGCGTCTTGCACTTAATATTGTATGTGGCTGCTCAAGTATTCTTGGAATGGATAAACACAATTTATCTGCAGTCATAACTTAACAACTCTTTTGAATATATAATAGCTGAAAGCCTTAAAATCATTGAGGAGTATTATAAACTTTTATCCTGACATCGAAACTATTTACGGAAATTTTTAAATTATATTGAATTAAATATATTTTAAGTTGTCTAATATTAAAAGGTTGCTAGCTATTATTTTGACTTATTAATTTATTTTTCTATGGACGTAACAAGTAACTTCGAAAATGTATAACTCAAAAATTAGTTAGTATATTTAAAGAAATCTAATGGCGGTTAAAAAATGTGTTCACAAAAGCATTCGATCTCCATAAGAATTTGCCATAGAGGAGTAATGGTCGAAATCCTGCTTAATAAACAATTATCAATATTTCAAAGCTTAGAGCAGCTTTTAGTAGCCAAAGTTTAAAAATGTTTAGTTTGAATATTAGGGAGTTGCACTATTCGTTCCACGTAAAAGTAACAGTAGAGGTCACCCCTGATAACTTTGCAGCCCTAATAAATAAAACGTATGATATTGTATTTTAAACATATAGGGGGATAATGAATACCACAAATTTTTTTCTTTTTTTTTTTTGTAAAGTGTGAAACAATATACGCTTAATTTTATCTAACCGTTTACACCGCACTAATCTTATCTACTTATCATGATTTCAGCAGAACGATGATATTTTTTTTTTCATTAGTAGCATTAACTAAAGTTATGTATATCATCTGCATAACAGACGGCATGATAATTAAATAAACAGTTAATGACCAAATAAAAACAAGGAACCCTAAAACGAATCCTTGTGCATTCCAATACAGTTAAAATTCAATATTACAAACTTATAAACCGACTTCTGACAAAAAAAAACAATCTATCCAAGGGCCGATTTCACTAGTTTGTCCAGCTAAAGCTTTAGAGTAAAATACACCAACAACAAAATTGGCTGATTGTTGAAAGACTATGAATTTAACATGAAAAGAACAAAATGAAGGAAACTATAAAAAATACGACTTTCTTTTTCGATATGGAACAGAACTGTTAAATGAATGCGAGTTATATACTAAAATAAATTTAACAGGAAAGCCGATTGTTTGAAATATATCGAATTTTTAAATTCGCGAAAAATGCTCAAAAAAACCCGAAAAGACGGGAGCAAGGTTCAACAATTTTAAGTAAAGAAGACATTTTGAAAATGATCTACCACGAGAATATACCGTCAGGTTTATAAAGAAAGTTTTATCATATTGCAATATTGCGTCATAGAAACTAGCGCAGTGTCGAAAAGAGTATCAATATTTAGAGCATTATTTTAAAGAAGAAATGAATGGAATATCAAGGATGCCATCAAATCCGAACCAACGACGCAATTTCAAGAGTGTTCGAAGGTGCTTAGGACAGAAATTGCGAGATTAATACGAAATGAAAAGGAAGCATTTTGGACATCTCATTAGAGTTTTTGTTTTTGCTGTCTGTTTATGAATTACATTGTTTGGAATGTGGTGTAAAAAGCAAAAGGTTTCAAACCTCTACTGTCCCCAGTCCAAAATATGCAGAAAGGTCGTAATAGAAATCGGCCTGCAAATAGAAGGTTTTCGAGGCAATAGTTTTCTTTTATGAAAAATATTGCACGATTTTTTTTATCATCGCTTTAAGACAAGTTTTAATTAGCAATTAATTGAGAGTCCATAATACCTTTACATAGTTTGCTTTTCGGCAAAAGAGGATATTTCCTTGCGCAGTTAATGGTTAGCAAGCATTATCAAGTATAATTGCATATAGCAGTGGCGACTCGTGACAATATTGAGTGGTGAGACCAATTATGGGAAAACTGCCCCCTCCCCTCTCCCTCCTCCATTTTATTAATTTGACAAAGTTTTAAATCTGTTTAGCTTAGCTT
This sequence comes from Protaetia brevitarsis, assembly GCA_004143645.1. Taxonomy (NCBI): domain Eukaryota; kingdom Metazoa; phylum Arthropoda; class Insecta; order Coleoptera; family Scarabaeidae; genus Protaetia; species Protaetia brevitarsis. Next base: position 35,455 of record RXPK01000118.1, read on the forward strand.
GCACTAAGATTATTGATCTACGGTTTAAACCGCGCTTGTAACAATGGCCCTAACTAACATAATACCGACACAAAAAAAAAATATACACAAATTTAGAAGCCATTTTAAAATGAAAAATACGTTAAGTTCTTATCGGGAATACTTATCTACCTAAATATAAATACTAACGTATTTCCTTGGAATTGCATATATTTAGTTTTTAAACTGTGCGTACATACATTGGACACTTGTTTATATTCCCCCACCTAACTAACGCAAAATTATTCAGGTGTTTTTGTGATTTTATATTGGCAAAAATGTAACACAACACAGAGCACATGAGCTATTTAAGCGAAGATCGGCGAGTAAAGTATTTTAAGCATAAGCAGACGTATTTCTTACAAAGTAATGGGAAACACAATTTTTATTTTCTTTGTTTGTTTACCTAAGCAAATGGGCTTTTTTTACTTAAAACACTATTATGATGTATTTTTCAGGAATACCTCCCTTATTATATTTATTATTTCATTTTCATAATTTTTACCCTAAGAAAGATATGAATGGTAGTTCATTTTGATTTGAAATACTATAGTTATTAATTTGCGATGTCATCCTAGAATAATACTACCTTTATTACTATGATATAATAAGTATACATTTTGAACCCATTCTTTTTATTGCGGGGAAGTGTCTAAACCGAAGTCTGTATGTGACGGCCCTATACATATGTTTTTACTTTCAATAATCGATCTTCGACGGCTGTCTGACTCACACGTTCGTTCTGTGCTTAAAAATGTGTGTGTGGGTACGTGTATTTATCGGTATTTTTACAGAAAATAAAAGCTTTTTAATGATTAATTTGTGATTTTGCAATGGTGGAGCCAGAGAATTTTTATTTTCTTTGTTTGTTTACCTAAGCAAATGGCTTTTTTTACTTAAAACACTATTATGATGTATTTTTCAGGAATACCTCCCTTATTATATGTATTATTTCATTTTCATATTTTTTACCCTAAGAAAGATATGAATGGTAGTTCATTTTGATTGGAAATACTATAGTTATTAATTTGCGATGTCATCCTAGAATAATACTACACTTTATTACTATAATTAATAAGTACTAAACATTTTTGAACCCATTCTTTTTATTGCGGGGAAGTGTCTAAACCGAAGTCTGTATGTGACGGCCCTATACATATGTTTTTACTTTCAATAATCGATCTTTGATGGCTGTCTGACTCACACGTTCGTTCTGTACTTAAAAATGTGTGTGTGTGTACGTGTATTTATCGGTATTTTTACAGAAAATAAAAGCTTTTTAATGATTAATTTGTGATTTTGCAATGGTGGAGCCATGGCTCTTTAAGAGGAGCTGCCCCTGGTATATAGTCCCATATAAACAGGTAGTATGATGTTTGTATTGCTTAACGTGTTAACTAAACTGTTCGTGCAAATAATTTGTAGCCGAAGGGCGACAGTTATGATGTAAATTGTAGATCTCTAAAAGTTGGTATGTGTGACTGGGCATTGCTAAATGCTTTCATAAAGTTTGTATTTTGACGTTTAAGATCATATTTTATTTCCTGGTATAGATATTTGGTGACAATAATAAACCTATATTGAATTATAAAAGTTATTTGAATAGCAAGTACTCGGAAACACCTGTGCAAATAGGAATGATTAAGGTGAACGGCTTTTAATTTAATAATGATAATAATTTAGTTTAATTACAACCTTTATATTTATATAGACTTAAATAGTTCTGCACTTTATGCCTACTTACACAATTGTTTGCACCTGGCGTTGCTATTGTTCACCTCTAACATTTGAGTTATATACTAGTGTTATTATTACTGAGAGTTTGTTGTTAATTTTGTATTTTATTGTAAAATATAGTCATGTTACAATTTATACATATCAAAATATATATTTATATATATCAAATTGATTGATAATTAACAAACTATATTAAAAAATTAAATCCTCATATACCATAGCAATTTATTATTATCTGTATTAAGATTAGCATTAACATTGTCAGTTGCACCGACAGTTACATTTCACATTAGTTAATAGCAATAACTATTGCAATAATAAATAAACATCGTAGTAGTATCTAACGTTTAAACTATATGTCCATGTTTATTTATTCCTATTGCTATCAAAAATGAATCTGGAAATAGTTCCTTTCAGATACTATTTTTGTGCGGCGACTTTTTGTTTGAAAAATATTACTTGTGAATGTTCCATCCAGGGCAAGATTTTGTTACATTCGAAGTGGCCTATAAGAAGAAAGGAGCATCATAAATAAGTATAATTTCATGCTGTTGTTACAAGTTATTACATCACAACCTGTACTCATGTTTGACATTTACATATATAACATCAACTTTTAAATTTTGAATCATTAAGTTCTCACTTTTCTAAGCAGCTGCTCTGATCTAAACATTATTACATCAAAGTTTTTTATCCATATAGTAGCAAATATGTTAAAAATAAGTTTTCCAGAAATTGACGTAAGATGGCATTTTTCCTATTTCACTTCAACAATAATGCACATCCAGCATAAATAGCACCACAGACACAGTTACCAAAGTTTGTTAGATTTGCTAGGTGAACATTTTCTAGCAGGAGTGATCATTAAAACCGCAACTCCACCACGGCAGCCTGATTCCTGCTTTCAGCTTGTAATGGGCGGGGCAACTGGTGGCGTTGCAAAGCCGATAATGTCGGTTAAAGCAGAACGCGCACTGAATCGACTCGGCTCAGTCGGCTCGGAACGGAACGATACGTTCGGCACGGCAGTTTATGAAGCGCTCCGAATCGGAACATTTGGATCGTTCGGAATTTTACCAGCTAATTCTCATGTAGTACAATACAATATACAAGGGCAAACGCATTTTCTTGAAACAAATCACAAGAATATTCAAAGCATTCCGTATAAAACAGTTCACAAAGCCCACTAATTTTTTTTTAAATTTTAATGCAATGTAACAGATTTTCAACATAGGTATCTAAGCGTAGGGTATTTTAATCTGCAATTATTATTAAAATATTATAATAATCGTATATAACATAAATATAATATACGAAACATTATTTCTGTTTAAAATAATAAAGATATGTTTACTTTAATCAGAGCTTTACAAAAAAAAAATCCTAAAAGTACCTACTTGGACTTCTTTTTCCTGGTTCTAAAAATATCTTACAACTAACGTAAAAAAAAGTAAAATTCAAGTTGATATGAAATTGTTTTTTTTTTTCATTAAAATGTTCTAGACTAATCTTAATTAAAAATACGGGGTAAACGAAGTGACCCTTAGAAGCGCCTTCCGACGAGGAATCGAATTGCGAAAAGCATGTCTCTTTAGCTCTAACCGTTTCCCAGATATTTAAGGTCAAAGTCTTGGAAAATCTAGTCGACGCTAGCCCTTCCAATAGCACCTATCAGAAGCGCATTTTGACGGCGAATCGAAGCCAGGTGACCTTTAAAAGCGTCTTTCGACAAGGAATCGAATGGCGAAAAGCATGCATCGCATTTTGACGGCGAAGCGAAGCGAGGTGACCTTTAGGAGCGTCTTTCGACGGGGAATCGAATGGCAACAAGCGCGCCTCTATATCTCTAACCGTTTATGAGATATATGAGGTCAAAGTTTTGAAAAAACGAGTCGACGCTAAAGCCTTCGGGTCCAGGACGTTTCGACGCGAAAACGTTTTGACGCGGGCCATTTCGACGCCGGCGCCGGGACGTTTTTACGCCAGATACAAAAATACAAATTGAGTTTGATTTAAGCATGATATGATATAATTCTATTTTTGAATTCGGGCGAGTAGGGAAATCCCGCATGATCCCGCTGAATGAATTTTTTCGTAGCTCTGAACATGTTGAGATTTTAATAATTTTTGAACATCAACGGGGATAAGAATGTTTTAAATGATTTTTTTTTAACATTGGAAAGTGAGCGAGGGGTTTTTAATGATAAAATTATTTTTTTTTGTCACAACACCATAGCGGAATATGCATTGAAAATGTTTTAGATTATTTTTTTACATCGTTATGGATAAGAGAGGATGATGAGGATGATTTTTTTTTTGAATGGTAAAATTATTTTTTTTTTTCATAACACCGGGGGAGAGAACGCCTTAAATATGTACTTATTAATCATATTTTATTAACACTACAAAGGGTGAGAGGGAGGTTTTTTTTTTTCTAAATACATTTTTTCAAAACATCGGAAGGGACGCAATAAAAATGTTTTGAATCATTTTTTTAACATTGGAAGGGGCGAGAGGGTGAGGACGATGTTTTTCAATAATATTATGAGCCTTAAATATGTTTCTCCCGAATATCTCCCGATGTTTAAAAAAAAGGAAAAATTACCATTTAAAAAAAAATCATCCCTCTACCCCTCTCATTCCTTCCAATGTTAAAAAAATATGATTTGAAACACTTCTAATGCATCGTATCTCCCGATATTAAAAAAAAGGAAAAAATATTATTAAAAAAAAAAATCATCTCCCTCCCCTCGCACCCCTTTCAATGTTAAAAGAAATATGATTTGGAACATTTCTAGTGCATCCTCTCTCCCAATGTTTCAAACAAAAAGAAAAAAAAATAATTAAAAAAGAACTAATCCTTCCCTTCCCCCTTTTAGTCCTTCCAATGTTAAAAAATGCAATTTGAGACATTTTCAATGCGTTCTCTTTCATGTTCAAAAAATGAAAAAAACCAGTGTATCATTTATTCAAATCAAATTTAACTGGTATTGCAGTGGCGTTAAAACGTCCCAGCGTCGAAACGGCACGCGTCGAAACGTTTTCGCGTCAAAACGGCCGCGTCAAAACATCTCGTTCCGGAATCACCCTATATAAACAATTCGGTGCATCACATCAGAACGGATACGGATAGGCAAAGTGGAGTGGGAATGAGGTACATAACAAGCAGCAAGAGTAGAAAACCTCAAGACTGTTGTTTTTTGGAAGTTTCTGAAGAAGCTGACAGTATGATCAGCGAAGCATCAATCCAAAAGGCGATAAACCAACAACACCCGAAATAGTTGTTTATGTTACAAGTCCAGTAGGTGACTTGAAACAGTACGAGTTAGATATTATGGACGAGGCGACGAAGGAGCCGAGTCTAGAATATCTAAACACAAGCACTACCGGACGTGTATCGTATAAAATTCTATTTCAGACTGTCAAACTATGGCTAAAAGTAACTTACTACTGTCTTATGAATATCATGTCACTTTAAAACGACATCTTTTGAATATCATGTCCTTTTTTTCCTATAGTAATGCAGCGTCGTTATTATATTTATATTGAAACAGTCCGGTAAAACCGGACCTCAAATTGATTACATAAACAAAGATATACAGGGCAGTATGAATAATTTTTCGCCACAAATATACAGTCGATTTGAAATAAACACTTTTCTTCATAATAAGGTTTAAAAAAAATATCAACATTCAAGAGACAAAAAAGACAGGCGTCAAAGCCACGGGCACTACATAACCGTTTTAACAAATAGCGCCGTCTAGCGCCTCTGCCGGCTTAGCACCGTCGGCGTCGGGTATTGCTGGCAACTTATTGCCGTCGGTGTCAAGTGTGCTAGGATCTTATGCACGACGCTACATTTACGTTGGACTGTTTTTTTGTAAGTGTCTGCTACCCCTTTTTTCTCAAATCTTTTTGTGCAGGTCGTTTTTCTTTTTCTGTGGTGATAATGGTTTTATATCGAGAGCACCTTTGTGGAATACGCAAACATTTTAGTTTTTGAAAATAACTGCATTTGTGTGGAAGCTTATATCTCATTTCCCTCGGGAGTTTAGTATGTATGTTTAGTATTGAAGAAAATCTGTGTTGATGCCGCGTATCCAGGGATGGATGAGGAAGGCTTTCGCGGTCACGGTGCAGAGAGGAAGGTTTTTTATACGGAAGAAATGCGGTGTAGATAAAGTATAAAGGTAAGTTTTGTAAATATTGAGGTGTAAGATTTATAACAGCAGTGGTAAGTCTCTTTCGGGGTTGTTGTAATCCAATGCGATATATATACTGTTTTTTGTTATTTCTTTTAATTATCGCTATATGTCCGGTTCGCTTTTTGGTTAATTTTATTTATCTTTTTTTGTAATTTATTAATAATTGTTTCATCCATTTTACAATAATGAAAAATATGAAAATCTTCGTTTTATTTGAAGTCTCAAAATCTGTTTTCAATGGGAATAACAATGATTATTATATACCGGAAAAAACAAAAATACAAAACTATTTCAATTTCTTACGTCCAGTTTCAAATTTAAAAAAGAAAACTGTTCAAAATAGAGTTTCGATTTATAAATACAATTAATACACGTTGTCAACGTACATTTCTCCAAAAAAGCTGGAAAGAGTTTCTGTAATTCAAATTTTGGAAAACTGAAAACTGGTTAGGAGGTGGCAATTAATTTTCCACACCAGATCGGTAACATATCCAAGTACTGCATTGAGTAACGTTACACCCAAATATTGCCGACACAAAAATGAATGCATGCATAAGTTTACAACCGAAAAATATTATTACTAAAAATATTTTACAAATATATATATTCGTTATATTATACATATTGCTGTGGTCTGGCACCCCGGTTTTCGTAAATTCAGTTTCTTTTTCTTGTTCATTCCAATTAGTCTTTATCAATATTGCGCAGGAGTTTCCACAATTTCAATTGTGTATTTTATTTTATATAAGATTTTGTTAATTGAATTGATTTGTTTGTTTAAATTAATTTCATTCAGTTGTACATATCGCGTTCACTTGTATTGTTTATGTTATGTTTTGCGATTTCGTCCGTTGGCGGACAGATCTTTGTGCGTTGCAGCGCACGCAGCTGTAGAATTTTATATGTATACGACATTGTTTAACCTTGTAGAGGAGTTCCTTGAGAGATACCGTGTAAGTACATTTAAATTTTATTTTGATTGCTGCCATTTTGGTATTTTTACTTAAAGATTTGTTTCGTTTATTTTTGATATTTCTTAATCCATCAAGCAACTCATTATTGGTATTATATTATTGTGTGCACAATTTAGGTATAAGATCTTTTGTTATTCTCGTGCAGGAAGATATATTTTAAGTTTAAAGAGTTAATTTTTCGTTTTTTTTTTGCTGATTTGTAATTAGAGATTAATCACCTGGGGTTGGGTAAATAGGAGCTTTGTACTTGTATTTAATTTTTTCTGGTGTTAATTCACTTAATTTGTCCACGTTTAATTTAGTTTGTTTAATTTTGAAACCACGTGGATTGATTTGTTAAAAAAAGGACTATCTTCCTGAACTGTTTTGTCTTTGTTTAAGGATTTGCATTGTCCTATTGTAAGTTAGAGTCTAATGCAGTTTTTGATTTCGGCCAGAGCCCTAAGCTCATGGTTTTTTTTTTCTCTGCAATTTGTAATTAAATGTTTTTTTTTTCTTTTTTTATATAATAAATAATTATTGATTGTCATTAACGTCATTCTAAATTATTTCTTTTATTTTTGTTTAAACCTTTTCAATTTTTGGAGAATTAAAGAAAGTCAGATTTCTTTCACCCACAATTTACTTTTCGTGATTAGTTTTAATTTGCGAGGGTAACCCTAAGTTTAATTGTTCTTTTGCGCCCTTTTTATTTTTATCCGCTGAGCTAGTTAATTTTTACTTTTCATTTTGCTTTTTCTTTGGTACCATCAATACACAGCAATATGTTAAGCCATACCTAAAAGAATTTAATTTTGTGTGCATACCTATCTGTAAATCGAGTAGGTATACAGGTTGTTCAAAGTTATCGGCGCACTATTGCTAACTTTGTTCAACAAGTTCTTTCATATCACTTAGAAATTCCACTAAACCTATTTAAAAGAAACGATAATTTTACAATGGCTACGAAAAATAATAACCAAGAATTGATAAAAGTATATTGAAGTATGTCCACGAACACGATGAATTATTTTAATTTAGTTTCCCTGGTATCGGCACTTATTCGGGGGCAGTGATTTAATGTAGTTCGTATTAAAAGAAATGACTAGAGGTCTGTTTTTGTTCCAACGTTGGACGGTTCTATTACGGTTCAAAACAAACGCTCACGTTTGTAGTAAAAAGTTTCCACTACACGACAAGTTCATGATCTGTGCTGGTCTACTGCTCTGAACGGTAATAGAACCGTCCGAAATGAGAACCAAAACAAACCTTAGGAGTTCATAGAGTTGATGTGTTGTTGATAAATTTTTTCTTCATAAATTGTTTTACATTTTCGTCAATTGATAAAATTAAATTATATTTTCGCATCCTCTTATGGAATCATCAACGCGAATTGTTGATTTTAGTACTGGCCTAGAAATATTCAGATGAAACATTAAATCATTCATTATTAAATTCTCTGGATAAACCCACCTCTTTTCTTCATGGATTCTGGCAAGGTGTTCTTTCTTTTAATGCTGGCGTACTAGTTCTTCGGATTTTAGCATATTTGGTTCCTTTTTTAAGATATCTTCGGATGTATGTTAAAAAGAATTGAGGGTACATCGCGTGATTAATTTTCAAATTTCTCTCGTTTACCGGACGAGCGGTCTACCAATTGAGCTAGCGAGATATATGCAGATTCATGCGACAAATTGACATATGTCGATATCAGATCTTGAAAGGCCGTCAAGAAGGGTAATCTGCAAATATTGCAAGCTTTTACAGCATGAAATAATTAACGAATTAATGTATTTCTACTAATAACTGTAATAACAAAGAAGAATTTTCTCCAGAAAAAATTTCCTCAGACAAGATTCGAACCTACGCACTCTCGTTTATCGGACGAGCGCTCTACCATTTGAGCTAGCGAAGTATATGTAGGTGTGTGCGACAAATCGACAATGTCGGTATCAGATCTTGAAAGACCGACAACGGCGAGTATGCAAAGATTGCAAGCTTTTTACAGTATGAAATAATTAACGAATTAAGGTATTTCTGCTAATAACTGTAATAATTAAGAGGATTTTTTCCCAAGAAACATTTTCCTCACGCAGGATTCGAACCTACACACTCTCGTTTAGCGGATGAGCGCTCTACCATTTGAGCTAGCGAGGCATACGTAAATTCGTGCGACAATTCGACACCCGATCTTGAAAAACCGGCAGGCCGGCGAATATGGAAAGATTACAAGCGTTTTACAGAATAAATTTTTAATAGTATAGCCTGGTATTATCTTGAGAGGCATGATTCAACATGTGAGATAAGTAGAATATTTTAATTAATTAAAATTAAAATTTAATAATCCAAAATGTATTATATAGTATTTCACTGTTGATTTAAATGTCGCACATAAGTGTAAGAGCCTTGAGTAAGAGGCCTTATGCTTTTTAATGTTATGGTCTATTATTATACAATAAATTGTGCATGTTTTTGATATATACTCTGTCTTTATTGATATAAAATCAGGTAATATATTCAATGATAAAAATTAAACTATAAATTTGATATTTAATGAAATAGAAGTTCTATATTAAATAAATTCATCGAAGAAGAAGCACCTCATGCAGCCATCACAGCAACCTAATCATTACTGATACAAATATGTAAATATAACTACTCATTGGTTTTAAGAGGTAGAATTACTAATGCGCGTGACCTGCAGTAAAGAATTTGGGATTTGTAAGGTTTTAGCCATCTAGCGAAGAGTGATTGTATTTCCAAATATTTACTAGTAAAAGCAGAAGGCTAGGTATCTGTAAATAAAGGGCGATTTAAAGATTAAAAGTTTAATTTTTTATTATTAATTAAAATTTTAACTGGAGAATTCCTTTTAAAAAATCATGCATATGCGAAATTAGGGCTATTTCGAAAGTTAGTCTACTGACTTTATGTGATGGTAATACATAATTCATAGAGCTAGAGATAGAAAGCGCAGCAAGCTAAAATCACAATAATACTTAAACCCATACGGAGGATTACAAATATAGCAATCATGAGAGTAATGTCTTTTTCCCCGTCATTGGCATTTACCACTTTTACACATTGTTGTGGAAAGTTTAACTAGATTAACTAAACTTCGCTTCATACTCATGTTTCTATAGCCATTACGCTGCTGGAATTGAGCGCTTTCGACTGTATGCTGAGAGTCAGGCATGATGTATGCTCGATCAATGATCGATATGCACACTTCACTACCTCCTTCTCAAACAAAAAGGCTAGTTATATGGATGATTGGAAAACAGAGCAGAATGATACGCAGAAATTACTACCACCTGAAAAACACACAACAATTTTTTAGAATGAAATCTATGCCCTAAGATGAGAGCTAGAGAGATTTGGAACAAAAACATGAGACACAAATCAATAAACACTTTCAGTAACAATCTGAGAGCACTACAACACTAGCAAATTCAGATGTTGTCATGTTTACTCCGTTCAGCCTTTGTCAATGTTTCGAAAGAATTTTCACAGATGTAGATTTTATTTTTGTATAAGATTTAGTTAATGAGTTGATTGTTTAATTTGTTTATTTAAGTGTTCAGTTGTTTTAAATTAACTTCATTCATTTAAATGTCTAGCGTTCGCTTGCATAGTTAATGTTTATTCTATTTGTCGGTGATTTGTGCGTTTTACGCAGCGGTTGAGACTTTGTCACCGAGTTCCTTGGTCGACTGTCAGCGTGAGTACTTGTATTTTTAAATTCTTTGCTGCCATTTTGTTTATTCATTTGATTTAGAGCATTGATTTCTGTGATTAGATTTATATCGTCCATCAAGGAATTCGCTAAATAGCAATTGTTATTATATTGGTGTGTGCACACTATAGGTGTAAGGTCATTTATTATTTTTGTTTGGGAAGATATTTTAGTTTAAAGAGTTAATTTTTCGTTTTTAAATTTGCTGATTCGTTTTTAATTATCTATCACCTCGGTTTGGGTGAAACTTTGTGCTTGCATTTAGATTTTTCTTTTGTTAATTACTAGTAATTGTCCACGTTAAATTTAGTTTTCATTTTTGTATAATTTTTAGTGTTCCACGAATTTATTTTGTTTTACTTTGAAACCACGTGGTTTGAAATTGTAAGAATTACGATTATCTTCCTGAGCAAATTAATCGTTTGCTTTGTATAGGAAATAGCATTGTCCTATTGTAATTTAGAATCACGTGCAGTTTTAAAATTTAGACCAGAACCCTCTGTTCACGGTTTTTTTTCTGCAAATTTGTAATTAGCTTGTTTTTTTTTTTAAATAATAAATTTTGATGTTTAATTAATGTTGTTGAGTTAAAATTCTGTTCTTTTATTTTAAATGAAACCTTTTCAATTTTTGGGGTATTTAAGAAAGTCAGTTTTCTTTCACTCACAATTTACTTTTCGTAATTAGATTCAAGTTTTAATTCGCGACGGTAACTCTAAGGTTTTTTGTTCTTTTCCGCCCTTTAAATTCTTATCCGTTGAGCTAGCTAATTTAATTTTTCCTTTTTCATTTTCAATATCCATTTTGCATTTTCAATACAGTCAGTACACAGCAGTACCTATAATTCGTAAGGTGCCATTAGCTTAGCTCCTACGGTAGCTAAACAGGAAATCAATTTTTAGGGCAAATTAGTTTTGGTATTGAATCTAATATTGAAACAATTGTCTTGGTTTAGTACGTACGAGGTGTGCACTTCACTTAAATTCACTTCACAGAACCAAGAAACTACTTGAACTTGGCCGTGAAAGTGCTAAAACTTTAATTGTTTCTCTATTTACAGGTTACTGCAGATTCAGAAAACACCTACACAGAGTCGGGCTCTCTCATGAAAATGACTTTCCAATTGTGCTTGGAGGATAAAGAGACAATTGAGCACATTTTCTACCATTGTCTGTCGCCACGGAAATTAGATTTGATCTCTGGGAAAGTTCACCCAACGAATGATATACAATACAGGAACGCACTGCACTGTTTGGCTTCCACCATCTTTAAATGTGGCAAAATATACGAATAGACTTGTCGTGCACTATCAAATGGATTAAACGCCATTTTTTGATATATTAAGTTTTTGAATTAGAAACGTCGTATACATGCTTTCTTGCATGCCCTGAGGAAGCAAGCCTGTACAATCGAAATTTGAAACTTAAATATAGCACTTACTTCGGTACGAATTTAATTTTATCAGATATAAAATTATAAATTATACAAATCTTTGATTTTATTTGATCTTTGAAATTTTAACGTTTTATCATCTTTTTATTGTCTTGCTAGCAATAAGAAATGATTGATAAATAGATTAAAATAAATTGAAATGGATGTATTATTCACAGAACATTAAGTATAGAGGATAACAGCATACCAAATAACAAATGTAAAACACGAAATTTCATATACTTAGATGCAATGCCGTCGTTTGGATTCTGTCACATTTAAAGATGGTGGTCGGCTGCCTTGCGGACCGTTTTTTAAGAACGCATCGCGCTTTCCAGTGTTGTTCACAGTTCGTCTTCTTCTGGAAGACCTGAAAACGATCCCATTCAGCAAATTCTCAGCTACCTTAAGGGCATGGACTTGTTGGATGAACTTAAAGATAACATCCTTTCTACAATAAGCCCTAGTGGCCGCAGTGAACGAGGTCATTAATTGAACCGTGCGGATGCTCTCTCTCCTCTAAATCCTACATAAACAGACTGAAATTCGCGCTAAGCATATCTTATACATGAAGCAGTCAAACCAATACTATACTCTGCTGGACTTCCTGGCTGGAACCACGTCCTGGATCTCTTCAGGCTGACGTTTCGTCCACACTCGTAAGGCACATCTTCAGGGCTGCTGCTACTGCTGCTCATTAGAAATGGGTTTCAGATAGTATCAACAACGACTGTGGATGTCTACGTGTTAGTTGAGTCAAACCAAGACTGCCAAATCAAGACTCCCAAACATTAAACGTTGCGGAAGTTATGTACTTTATAGTTTATTCAGTGGTCATAGCAATTATAGGGATATTGGTGAAGAGAGGACTATAATACATTACCATATCATGAAGATACCGATTGATAGAGGTTGGTTAAATTATTTCTAAGTAAATAAATAACAAATCCATAAATACACTTATTATTTTGCAAAGTATCTTAGATATCCTATCGCTTCTGTTATTAACGTTGAAAATGAGCGCATGCCAAGACTCTTATCTAACCATAGTCGGCTTCGTTAGACACAAACCGCACAACTTTTTCTGTTCATCAGTTTAATTTAATATGATGGCTAATTAGTAATTCATTTCAGATAATGTAATTAATTGCAGATTTCATAATTAAAATTGCAGGTATTACAAGAGGAACCTTGTAATTACTACAATGTAATACTTATCAGCTAAATCTTTTTGTACCCGGCTACACTTCCATCAGTTGCATCGTTAGTACTAATATCAAGTTCCTTGGAATTTATTATGTATTTAGCTTTACCTGTTCGACGCGTAAAGAGGAGACAAAGCGAAGATACCCACTTAGGTAGGTTGAGAGAAAGGATGGAATGTGAAATAAGAATCAGAAGGAATCATCCGCATGTATCAATAATACAAGACAAAAGAAAGTTGAGCCAAAGCATTAGGAAGTCATCAAATGCAATGTTTTATTACCAGAAACAAAAGTAACTAAGCAATGATTATGGAAAAAACTCCTAGTTGTATTGCCGCGACCGTAGCCTGGGAAGATTGCCTCACCACCGCTATTGGTCCATGTCTGATGCTGCGAGAATCCCACTACTGTACCCGCGGGGTACAGGGCGGGAAAGCCTGCGGCTGCGCGTCTCTCCAGTAGTCATTCGGCCGCCCGTAAGTGTGTATCTCAATGTGTGGTATCTTCTTATTCGCGGTTACTTGCTAAGTCCCCAATGCGGGCGATTTTTTGTGATGATGTGCAGTGTCGTGTGGCGATTGTTGTGTAGGAGCATGACCCATGGATATTTACTACAATTTTTTCTGCTACTCCTCAATTTGCTACAGGTAAGCAGTGTGTGCACCTTTCGATTTTCACTCATCGCGCCGGGCCGGTGTGTGTGTCTGTATACATATAATGCGCTTCTTTATTTTGGAAAGTTACCCTCTCAGCGGCGGCCGACGGCATTCTTCACAGAGACGCGACACCGCTTCACCTTATCCTGTTCTTTTTCCATTCAATTATGAGTTTTCAGGGTCAGCGACGGTGGCCCTCGGGATCTCGTAAGTGTGCGTAGTGTACCTACAGCTTGCGTGCACCGAAAATCGAATACAATAAGGGACGTTTTAGTTTCTTATTATTATTATTTTTTTTTTATAGCGTGTATCCGAATTAATTGAGCGCACCGCATTTAAAGCGGCCAAGAAAAACACGCAACAGTTAACATCGAAGTTACGTTTTGAATATTCCAACGGGTTTGTGTTTAACCGGCGAACTTTTAAGCTATTTACATAACTATCAACTTCAGTTTGTTACACCTCCGTAACTAGTCCGTAACTAATCACTTGTTATAGGCAGAGGAGAAAGGTACTCAAGTTATGAATAATTTATAATCTATGCGAAACTTTTCTCGATATCTAAATGTACTTTTTCTACAATATCGAAATACAAGTTATTAGGAAAATACAGAAAGCGTATTGTGACACATCCGTAGCTTATTACGATTATATAATAAATTTATTAACTCTCTACTAATTAGTTTTAACTGCATGAAAAAAATAAACTGTTAGAAGCAATTGCAATTTTGAATACACTGCTTTATTTATTAAAAAAATATATATATTGTGATTTAATTTATAAACTTAACGATTTAATTAGAAGTTCAAACTTTATAAATAAAAATACAATTTTCCTATATTGCCACATCCAGCTATAAAAATTGATGTAATTTCAATTAAGTACTTCTAACAATTTTGCACGACACGTTTAAAACAAAAATGGTTTGCGTTTGTCACGTTAGTCTACCAACATAAAGAACTCGGAGAACATATACTAACAATCAACACTCAGGGTTCAGACCCTAAGTTGTTGAGCGACTTGGATCTTCAACTACATTTTCTACCTATCCTCAGTCAAATATTTATCTAAACCTCCGAATCGCGTGTGAACATATTCTTCGACATTCACAGTATGAATGTAGATACTTCAATTAACACTTTCACAATCTTGATGTTAATTTCAAGAGACATTTTCTGATTAATAAAACCACAAAACTATTACGTGAATTTTAGTAAGTATGTGAAGTTATACAAATTTATAAACAATGAACAATAAAAACTAATTTCTGTTTACTTGATTTTTACTTTTCAAACGTGATAAATTCGAGAATATTTTATTAAAGGAATATGCATACTTGTTATATCGACAAATACTCTACAAAAAGAGCGAAAAGTTAAATATTTCTTTAATTATTCAACATCTTATTAATTGGTTCAAAGCTAATTGCAATACCAAATCTTTCAAATATATCTGATTGTGGGAAAAATTATTAAAGCATTGTCTCCTTGTCTTCTAGACATCGTTACAGGTATGCAACATCTATCTACATCTGCTGATATACCTATCAAGTTATAGATACCGATTATTACTGTAATAATATGGCGGCTCTGAAGAAATGAGAGAAGAATTTTTTAACTTGCAAGTCATCCTGCACCAGTATAAAAAATATTAAATTCTAGGAATGCTTGCATACCTTTCTACCGATGTCCTATATGTGCTGTCAATTGCAGATGTAGATATGTACTGTTATTGGACTCCTTTAATTGATAAAGCTTCAAACCAATTATTATTGTATTTTTTTGTTGTTGCGTATTTACACATATAATCGTCTACAATAGTTTTAAACATACATAAGATAAAGTGAAGCAACTACGAAATAAGATTCATGAAGTTTGACTTTGTCATGCTATAAAATTTTTGGTGTATAACATTCCCTTTCTAGTTACTTAAGCCACAATAGCCTTATATGATATTTCATAATTTAAAAATTAGAAAAATATTTTTTTAATGTCCATGGTACACAATTGCCCTTTAAAAGGGATAAATAAGCGCTTAACTAATAATTTCCACACTTTGAATGAAAACATTGATTAAAATGTGTCTCCTGATTACTATATATACTAGACTAGTTTCGGGCGATAATTTTTTTTATTCTCTAAAAATTACATTATTGCCAGTCGTTAATTGCGTTAAAACTGAACTGAACCCTTCAAACAATCTTTCCTTGTATAACATCTTGGATATTATTCGAATATTCACATTGTACTGGTTTCATTCAAATTCAGAAGGACTGCATTTATCTTTATTCTTCTATAGTCTCTTCAGTTTTTGCTTTTCACGTACCTAATCCATTGTAGCTCTGTGTGAGTAGATATAATCGGCGAAAGTTGGTAAAATAAAAAGTCTAATTCCTTACAGATCCTTTAATTAAAATCGCGATCGGTTTTGTCCTCAGCGAGCAGTTAAGATAGTCATATTTTAAAGTCAAACAGATTTTGCTTTTCCTATTTTATATTTTTCTTCTTCGATCTTTCAATTTCATTATTCATGTTTCCCTTGAAGTCTCTTAGAAGCCCCATCAAGCAAATTAACTTCTGATGCACTGATGGTTAAAATCACAAGAAAATAGTTTGTACTAAGGTGGATTTGCACTAAAATCACCAGATAGACAAATGTATGCTACATACTTTCCTATCAAGTACGTCAAACTTGCCCCATCACATAGCATTCATCGAACAAGTTGCAGGGTACGCCTTACTTACTTGTACACTGGAATCAGAAGGACAAATATACTACAAACATTTTTGTGCAAAACAATGCAGCTGGTGGGATACATTTATTGTTTCAAGTTCAAATTAGCACTGAATTTTGAAACTTGTAGTGAAGTTTATAAGCGTCATTACTGATACACTATGGATGTAAATTTTAAGGAATCGTCATATCCAACAAAGTTGTTTCTCTCTAAAAAACACCTATGTATCGCACTTTTTATTACATTACTTATATGTAATAGCTATGCTTATAGTACAGATTGAATCCCTGCATTGGTTCACAATGAAAATTATTTAACCCAAAAATATTGTGTAAATAGATATGCAGTTATTATAATTTATTTGTTAACATATCTCATTCAATAAAACAGAATCAAAGCAAACTTCAAATCATACATCTACTAATAGGTCACAATAAGACTACATATAATCTAACTTGCCTAGTAATTTGCAACTTGGCTGAGAAAACAGTAGTGTAACCATCGTGGGCATTGTATTGATCATAAAATAAGTAAATAAGTTATAAATTATAGACAATAAAGTAACATCATGATGCATGTAGTGAATAATTTTTGATGTTTTTATTTTTTGAATAGAATTTGAAAAATAAGTTATACCTATCTTATCTTTTTACAATTATTTTTGATCAATTAATATACACGGCACTGCTGTGTAATGGATAATATTTACATTTCGTATTCAAGGTTATATATGAATAGAGTATGTTGAAGATAAACATACGGAAAACATTAGAATGAGTTATTCACCTGTACAATATCTTTGACTTAACTTTTCTTCTATATTGAAGTGTTATTCTAATATATTTAAGCTTTGTATCCAAAGTATTATATATACGTATGTTAATACAATAATAATTCATTGTTAGGGTACCCTTTTAAATGAAATAGATAGAAAATATGACGTATTATTAAACAAAAAATAAATATTTTCACTATAGGAGCAATGTGAATCTATTTCAATTATTTATTCAGTTCAGGCTTTTGATTTTCTTTTTCAGATTTCAGTTTCGTGTTGCATTGATATGCCTACAGCAGTGGCGTACATAAAGCACCCGCAGAACCCACCATGTATTGTTTTCGTTCGTAATTCTAACATTGCTAAAATTTTTAACATTTTTTATAAGGTATCTTTGAACCACGGCTATTTATTGGTTGGGGTTACAGCAATTACACGCGTGCTTCTTTTACGTTTCTCAGATATGTAAAGGGGAAATCTTTGCTATCATACTCACGAGCTAGTGTAGTCCCAACGGACAAACCTCATGCTACATCTGGTTACTATAAGCACTTCCTCCAACACTCGAAAACAAATATATAACCGTAAGTATTACCTGCACCTATGGAAAACTATATGCGGCTGATTATAAACTAAAGAAATGAAAAATATTTGAAAACTTATTTTAACATCAAAGTGTATCCATGCAGCTTGAAGTATTGAAGTTTTTATGATAATTATTTATAATTTGATAAATCATGTAAGTTTTATACCGAAAATTTTCAGCGTAAGTTTGCCACACTAGCAAATCATTAATGGAACGGTATTAATGGGAAGGAGATTATATATACACTTGAAAAAGTATGTCTAATAAGGTGGGCATCTATATAGATTTGAGTGTTTACTCGCACCCAGTTTTAATTTTCAGTTCGTTATATAATGCTTATTAACTTTATCCTACCCTGCAAGAAACAAAGGGATAAACATGAAACAATTTCTTTGTAAAGCAAACCAGCAAATTACGATTTCATAGTATTACTATCATTTCAAGGCAAAATAGAGAACCTGTAAATTTACTTTCTAAGCAACAACTTTATCCGTTGCAAATTGTTGAATTGTCAGGAAAATTTATTTCAGTCGTAGCATAAGTTTGATAAATTCGTAACTTAAATAACTTGCTTAAAACAGTAACTTACTTTATCGTTGTCGATGCATGTGATATATTATCCTTTTGCGAAATTCAGTTGCTGAACATCTATATACTGAGAAAAAAAATTGATGAACATGTAGCTTTTTATTACAGAGGCTTTTCCTTGACTATTTTTATAGAACAAACTCTCATCTCTCTGTTATATTTGTCTGTCAAAATAATTGTTATTATATTGTTTATTTTTGAAGAACTTTTATAAGAATTTCTGTAGTATAAGTATAAATACTTAAATTGTTGCTTTCATATCATGTAAGCCTTCCACAATTAAATTGTCCGTTTTTCACAAATGTAATGTATGCATGTATTACTAAAAAATTAAATGTATATAACCAATATGTACACTTAAACAAATACATGCGTTGGTTTAACAAAATGTTTCTTGTTATTTTATTTTGAACCAAATACATATTCAGTAATTTCAACAAAAAATCAGTTGTAAAGTCAACATGTATTAAAATTTTAATGTTGCTGCAACATAAAAATTATGAGAAAAATGGAAAAACTGTTGGAGCAAATAATATTTTATGTTGGATGCGATGCGCTTTAAAACCGCAGAATATTAAAATTATAAGTGGAATAATAAATTAATGAGAATTTAAGATGCAAATTTCATTATTAACGTGAAGATATTTGCTAAATTGTCGATTTGAAACTACAATATGTATCTATAAAGGATAGCAATAACTGTAGGACGACTTTAAGCCACTATACATGCGTTAATTCTTAAATTCGCATTCACTTATTCTTCCACTTATTAAATATATATGCGAATTTCTCCGTATAACACATTAGGTTGACCAGCAGCACTAAAGATCCTTGGTAAGGTGAAACATATGTATGCTAATATCAACCGAGTGTTACATATTTTTTTAAAGTGACCTAATTAAAATTATCTTACAGGGTATTACGTATTGCACTTAACGGTCTTTGAGGTGGGAAACCAATATTTTTAGCCAAATTGTTGGTGATTTATACATAACTCACTTTTATTAGCGCATTTTCAAACTTTGTACTACAGTGTTTATTACAAACAATCCTACATTAAATATTTGCCACAGCTCATTCGTGATAAGATAGATAGGTGCAAAACATAACTTGAGAATTTTGCAAGCGCCATCTACTTCTTTTCAGGCTAACCGCCGCATTTTGTAACTACCGGAGGGCGGTACTGATGTTAGCGTGCTAGCTATCGATGTTCGAAACGCTACCATCACTTGACCGAAAGATGGCGGATAACCAAATTCATGACGATTGTTTTGGGATTTGATAATATTATATGAAGACGAGGCGATTTCATATTTACATGTGTTTACCCGGCATAAGTGTTATGTGAACATTAAGGCGGCGGTCCTGACAGGAGGCTCCTCCATCACAAATGTTCATAAGTTTTCCATATTCGTAATTTTTAGGCAGTCGGCATTGGGCATTTGGTAATTTTCAATTTATGCAACAAAAAAATAGTGTTCAATTTGATGGCATTTTCGGTTAGATCGATAATTGTATTTATATTTAGGAATACATCAAAATATGTTGCTTCAAATCAAAAAACATATTTAGAATGAATAACATATTTGTTTAGTTTTACAATAAATTTTTGCTTCATTTAAGTAAAATATTAATAATATCAAATAATAATGGTTTTGCATCAAATACAATATTTTATAAAGCCAATACATTTATTGTGTTACATAAAATCATTTTAACTGTTGGGTCAACATACATTCATAAAATGTAAATAATAATGTACAATGTTTAATTTGTATGTTTACTTCAGCCAAATTTTACTTTTCAACCAACAAAAGTATTTAACATTAATCTTTATGTTTAATCAAAAAAAAGCCTCTCTAAGTAGAACAGATACCTTCCAAAATCTAAAACTTCCTTCGTAAATAACTCAATATCTGACATTTCCACTATTCCTAAATGGGTATATACAGGGTGTATCAGATATAGAGGTAAATATAATAATATGTAGCAGCTGTAATCATATACAATCAAAAAGTCTTAATGCACAGGGGTCTATCTGTAAGCATTAATGAGAAAAAAATATTTTATAAATGCCGTAGTCTAGAGCCGCACCTATGCCCAACCTAAATGCTGACCCGAGTGTACCCCCACATACCCACTATCATTCAGCCATTACCGCTGTTAGTTTTGTGTGGATCGCCGCTTGGAGTGCAAGCCACTTCAAACATTTTATTTAAATTCTTCCCGTTTCGAAAAAACGATGCTTTTCAGGACCATCATGATTTCATATAAAGAAAATCGAAGCTTGATGCATCGGCAAAAGCGCGGGAATGTATAGATTCATTTTCGCGCGATATCATAGTAAAAAGGCGTGTTTGCAAATTTTCTGTATCTACATTTATTTCTGTGTAATTCTATTCAATTCATTTTGCGTTATATGATTAAATAAATCCAAAAGAAATAACTCAAATTCATGTGGTACCGTTTATTAACAACTAACTCTCGATTCGACAAAGCAAAAGAAAAATATTTACGTTTTTTGTAACTACTGAAGTCGCATATCCGGTGAAACTCGAACGTCTTATCAGGATATTAAAAATAATACTTTGTAGACTTACGTAGAATGCTCTTAACAAAAAAGGAATGTTTATTTTATAAAAAGGAGAAATTTAAAATGCCTCATTTTTGCTATTTTTACAAGGGCCTTTATTTATTCAGAATGACGTTAAATGAACTTACGGCATACCATTAAGAATAATACTAAATGAGTGCAATGTATTTATACATAATACCACGTTTAGCGGGTGCTTAACATGACGCATCAGGCCCGAACTAAAGAATTTTTAGCTCTAAATTTTACTTTTTTTTATTCTTTAATGATGAAATCCGGTTTCGGTGGATTTGTGCTTTATATGTCGTGTAGTTAACACCCAAGCAAAATTTACTTTTTTATTTGATACATCCTGTATGTAATATATATAGCCGTTTTAGAATGTTCCCGAAAAAGTTTCGCGAGAGCTTAAATTTCTTGACTACGCCATCCGCCGCCTCCAGTGCTGCCGCTTGATTATCACTGAAAATTTTGATTCATTTGCGCCTGATGTTTTTATTTAAAATGTTTCTAGCACACATCCCAGTGGTACAGACTTCGGTCTGAAAAATCAACGCGTTCTCCAAGGTTACAGCATTTACCACGTAGTAAGCGATCATGAAAACATGATGCCTTTTTTTTGCAAAAGCAACCATTTGATCTAAGAAAAATGCCGGAGTTGTGAAGATACCACGTATCACAGTAACAATATAAATTATATTATAGTAGAGTAGATACACCTCCAGTTACAATGTCATGACTGCCGTCAATAGTGTTAAGTATTGTGTCTAGCCTAGCGAACCCTATTATTGCATTCATCATCGGATTTAATATTCTACATGCTCCGAATTTTGTGTTAATACAGAATCTATATATTATAATTATTTGTAAGTATGTGGTATTCATAACTATTGGTGATATAATACTACGTACTTTATTATGTTATCATATCGAATAGAGTTGTCAGAATTTATATTTTTTTTCAAAGATGAAGGCAAATAAAGATAAATATGTTATTATTTGTATTTTGCTAACATCTCCTGGCGGTTGGCATGTATAATACAGGAAATCAAATAGTCACAGTATCATTTTATCATTTTCTCTTGGCTGTTTGTCATTTTTTTTTTGTGTTGCATCTTCCGTTTTATTTTTTTATACTATGCTTTCTCGCCTCTTTTTTTAGGAAATCAGTGTTATCATTATCGATAACATTATTTATGTGATAATTATTTATATATCAGAAGAGAAAAAGTCCCTTCACTAACTGGAACAAATCGACGATTTTTTTTTGCTGAATGTTACAAATTGCCATAATTTTCGTATAAAACTGGTTCATTTATCTAGCAGGTAATGATGATATTAATTTGGAGTGTTGCCTAGAGGCAAGCGGAAACAGTAACAAGTAGCTTGATTATCTCTCTGTTTTATACATGCGTCAGAGTCTTGTTAAAATTATGCCAGGTTATCCTTTCCTCTTCGAAGTAAATGTAGTAATTTCCTTGTTCTTTCTGTTT
The DNA here is from genome assembly GCA_004143645.1 of Protaetia brevitarsis. Lineage (NCBI taxonomy): Eukaryota > Metazoa > Arthropoda > Insecta > Coleoptera > Scarabaeidae > Protaetia > Protaetia brevitarsis. Next base: position 58,166 of record RXPK01000118.1, read on the forward strand.
TAATTATGTAAAAATATTATGCAAATAGTTTTTTTTCTGTCCTTGAGAGTTTTAGTTTTAATTTAGTTTTTGTTGTTGTAAATGAATTGAACATGAATCATCTTGTATACATAATGTCTTTTGCCCGGCGTTCATTTGATAGCCATCTTTCTGTAAATGGCAGAAAATTTTTCGACCAAAATAAACCACGGCAGTGCAGATACATTTCTGGCGGTAATCCAATCTCGTCATCACCGGTATTGTTGTGTATATTCTCAGATATCAAGTATCCGCCTACGCCTACTACGCTACATGTGTATGTATGTATATTGTAATAACGCAGTGGCAGTGACACAGATCGTGTTACGATGAAATACTGGCAACAATGATCCGCACTGGCGCTGCAAATTATATACTAATTCCGTTCACGTGTTTTATACACTTACCTACATTGATTTTGCGGAGGAAATGTAACAACATATATCCGTGTGTGGTTTTCCGTTACTGTAGGGCTGTAGATGGGGGTATCAATGATTTTATTTTGGAGATCAAAGACCAGCTGAAATGTAGATAATTTTCCTAGTCCTAATTGATATTGACCATTTTTTTCATGCTTAAATTCGGCACTTGTAAATATAGAACTCTCACTTTCGCCTTATTAAACAATTATTTTTGTATATTGAGTTATGTATTTGGAAAACTTTCTGCATAACTAGATATATGGTCATATAGAAATTTTTCTGACGATGTTAATATTAAACAATAAAAAAAAATACAAACCAAAATTAATGCTTCAATTGCTTCATATCTATCACTTACATAATTTCTTCCAACTTAGAACATTCCATGCAAGCACTTCGGCATTTCTCCAGTAGAATGCTTTAACCTCAACAGAGTTCCTGTTTCGCTATTTCACTTTCCAGGCGAACCCTATTTTCGCTTTTCATTACTAATACTTGCCTCTCAAACCTACTTGACAGGCACTGTTAATTCATTCTACATGCTCCATCAATCAAAATCTATATTTTCAACCTTGTTACTCGCTGAATCGCAAATCAAGGTTTTTTTTATCTCAAATATTTGAATTTTACTTCAGCCCTTTAGATACATAGTCCAGTTTCCACATTCATAAATTAATAGATATTGGCACACATACCCAATCGTTATGACGATAGTAATTAAGATATCGGCTCACATCGGTCAAGATTTACGTATTGTCGATACTGAAACCAACTAATAACCCTCAAACTCATATATATATATATATCATATTTTATTCTTGTACCTGACCCTTCAACATCTTCAAAAATGACGAGCAATACCAATAGTTACATATTATCAATGTACAATCAACTCAAAAAATAATGACATGAGTGAAACGAATACTCTAATGCAGTTACTTTAAATCGCAATCCTGGATGGAGTGAACAATTATCCCAAAAGATAACACCTTTTAGTGTAGGTAATAAAAATGCCGCAACCGTTTCGGCAAGCACAGAGATTCACATTCACAGAATTTGACTTTTGTAGTTTCCACTAAGGGATTAAATGTAAAAATAATTTTTAGAATCTGCACATACGCAACCATTAGTAAATTAAAGGAGATATATCTTTTCTTATGGCGCCTATTTCCCCTACGCCATTATTTTTTGAATTGAGTACAGATTTCCTATGATAATGTTCACGAAACTAAAGTTTATTTCATGTCCATACCTAAATAAAGCTATACTTAATTGCCAACTAGTATATAATAGATCAATCCATTACCAAATCATCCACAATGTTTTTAATATTTTTGAAAATAATTTTTTTATTGCGTTATGATTTTGGGAGGTTTAATTTTAAAATTATACATTATTCAATGAATATCGTTTTTAGTACCTAATAATTATGAAGAACTTGACACATAAATCTGTATAATCTTAACACCCAATAACCGCTAAGAATAGAAATGAATGGTTTAAAAAAAAAGACTACCCGGCTTTATGAATCAGTTATGGTTTAAAATCAATTTTAGAAAAATTGTTTTTGAAACCAGTATTTGAATGTTTTTTTTTAACCGGTTTTGACTGAAAAGCAGTTTATAAGATCGGTTAATCGATTTTCCATATCTTTCGATTTCCGCAGCACGTGTAGACATTTTTAGCCACTATTCATTGATTAAATTGATCCTTTAAAGATTTGCCCATAAACCTTGTCTTTGTTTTCTTTGTTTAAAACAGAGTATAAGATTTTACTTTTATTGCATTCCTGCCACAAACAATGCTATAGATAATGAAAACAGGGACAGAAAACTTTATAGTTATCATTATTATATTTATAAGCCATATAATTCTTCTAATAAGTATTTTATTATTAGATTTCCCTATTCAATCATGAAATATGCTTATTAGTGTTGTAAAATCGCTAGAGTGATACGATTCAAATGTCTGTCGTTCTAAGGAAACATAGATTTCAATTATTCATTCCTTCGATAATTGAAGTCTTAGATTTTTAATAATTTCTTAAACAACTTAAAAGACGTTTTATTCTTCTTTTTTTTGTAAGGACAACCATCAATGGAGGTTAGCCAGTTTACGATACAATTTATTTTATATCGCGAACTTACTAAATTATTTGATAGTTTGCGGACATTGTGTCCATTCAAGAACAACACAACGTTACATTTGTAATCCCTTCATGGATACTTTGATTGGCGGACATGATGTACAAGCGCTGCAATAAACTTTACAGGTACGTAATTCTAATTTGCTGTTTGTAACAGTGTTACCTTTATCGTATTTAAATTGTTACAATTTTCAACTTATGGCTAATTGAAAACGTGACTGGAAATTCTTTACGCAATTTACTGTATTGCAATCAGTAAATGGAGCTATTTCTCTTATTATTACCATGTCCGTAATTTGCACGCGAACATCATGAAATGTCAGTTCTAAATTCTAATTGGCATATAGTTCATTCTAAATCACATGTCACAGTGCTTTAGAATTGCTAGAAGTGAATGAAGTGAAGTTGTGTACAAAATATGAAGAACAAATGAATTTCTCTCATGTGTCTCTCATCATAAGATGATAATATAAAAATGTTGATGTTGTCTTATTTTGATTCAAGTAAGGTTAATTGTAATTCTTATATGCTTTTTAGTTTATTCATTCATACCTTGAGAGAATTGAAGATGTCATTTCAATCATTTTTGCAGTTTTAAATATGTTTGCATTGACATAACCATTAAGTGGTTTTTATGCTTAAATATTATTCGGTAAATCCGTGTTGTATATTGCTATGAATTATAACCTAGAAAGATTAAAAATAGAAATCGGAATAATAAATAGTACATTATGTAATTATTGTCAGCCAGATATATCCTATTAGGCATGTATAATGTATACAGACGTTAGTTTTATTATTTGAATATAATTAAAATTAAAAAAAAATCCAAGATACGTATTTGCGGAAATACTCATGTATAACTATAGTTATCTACATTACCGACTAGAAATATATAATTACACCATTGAACAATAGATGATGTTGTGTTATTTTCCATACATGTTAAGTATAGGTACATTTGTCTACAACTGTCTGGTACTAGATGAATTGTCACATTCGGACACAACTGCGCTCTCAAAGCATAGATATTATAGGATTATACCTTCCCAAGTTGAAGTCCTATGACCCTTCGTGTATTGCTCTTTCATTATGATGCAGAGATAAACATTTTCTACATTGGAGTAAATGTTCAAAATATTACTTTTGCAATAGGGACTATTGCGTTAGTACACTTAAGGTAAACAATTGTTTGCATTCCACCAGCAAGCAATAACACATAATGATTCACGTTAGTAAGGAGACAGTTCAATACATACATATACAATACATAGTTAATTTTGAAAGGATTAAGTAAAATATATCCAACTCTTAAATAACATAAATGTATAAATTAATTATTAATTAATTATTTTTAATAGGATATATCTACTTTTTAATTAATTCTACAATTTCTTTTTTTGAGTGTGCTATTTAAACATGTTGAATATACTTTTTAATGGTTTTGTCGATCACAAGAAAGTAACTTTACAAAAATAAATACTATTCAAACAATGAATGTTATCAAATTGCAGAAACAGTAAAACATTAACATTTTCTGTAATGTTAATTTAAAATGTAGAGCACATTGTATATTTAAAGCGAAAATACTGTTAATTGAAAAACAATTAACTGAACCATTTTCTTTCATTGCACTTTGCTTTTGATAAAATAATTGGGAATAATTTTCAGCCAATGAAGGTACATAATCGAGAAATATATCACAAACTGAATCATTGAAGACCAGATAGCCAGTTAACGAAGAAATTAGATACTATTTTAAGTAGAGATTTTGTAGAAAAGCCAATACTAAGAAGCAGTCCACTGTGAAGCATTCGGAAAGTAAAAAGTGAACTATTTTTATCCTTAAACTTTTTTAGAAATCCAATTAGGTGTTCTTTACATGCATTAAATTATACAAAAAAATGAATTGTTTTATATTGTACATAAACTTAAAGTGGCAAAAGAAGTAAATGTTATATTAGTTTTAAATTTGGTTTTATTACTTTATGAGAACATGAAATGAATTTTGTTTTTCAATATTGCCAGTTTTTACGTATATTATAAGCTTATTTGTGCTCTTGGAATAGTTATTAAACAGTTGCTAGTTTTAATGTATTTTTACCAGATGTTACAAACTCAGTTGAGGAATTAAAAAAAAATACAGATATTGTAGTTCTAATTGTAAAAGCAACTAGAATTTTCAGAGCTTTGTTAAGCAGATTTCGTTGGTTGAACTTACGAGTTAAAAGTTTAGATTTTGTTGTGGTGAATCCAAAATCCGTGAGTGAAGATTCAGGCAATATTGATTGGAAAAGTGTAACTTGCAGTTTTGAGTAGTTGTAATTTAATCAAATGACGAAAAAATATCAAGTTAAATAAATTTGCTATGCTTCTTTCTTTTATTTGAAAAATAGAAACAGCAGTTGGTGACCTGATCAGTAGATTCCTGCTATATCCATAAAATTCTACTAGTCTCCGTCGTATATTAGTATTAAAATTGTAGGAAAGGTAGCATGTGCATGTTTCGATTAATCACCCTGTCAACTGTAACCATTAGGGATAAAGCGGATATTATCCAAAAATTAATTTAAAAAGGTCGGGCTCTCAATAAAACTTAGAATCCTGTAGAATAAGACTTTACCTAGGTCTTCCAGGGATAAAGCAATTTCGCCAAAGTCAAATACCTGATTCTCGAGACGGCTGAACAATACCAGAATATGTGCTGTACGTCGTCAAAACACAGACGTCATTCAGTCTCATTACGAGGTCCGTTTTTGCGCAGGCAAAGGTGCCTGTAAAAGCAGCAACAGTTACTTTTACGATCAAGTTTAAGTAATTCCTGGGTCCTGACATGATGCGGGTAAAATCTCCTTCCCATGTATTAACTTTGGACAGCCGTTCCAATATTAGAGCACTTTCTAGTTTGCTTAAAACTGGACTGCTATTTAGCTGCTATAGATGTTATGCCAGCGATAGGTTCTGATCTCTACAAGATTCTCATTATTCCAAATGGGTGCGCAGGTACTCAAATTAATAATCGAATGCACTATTAACCACCCTCAGTATATTTAGAATGTTTCTACAGCTCCAGATTAGCTTCGATTTGTATTTTTGCGCCTCTAAAAATTCTTATTGGTTTATGTCAGATTCAAAATATCTGTAGCATACATTTCAATGATATGGATTTCAACCTGAAGGTTAGTTCTATATTGTCTAAGGCTTGTATTGTGAAAAAAATATTTCTACGTCCACATTCTCTGTGTCTTTAAACCGTCTCTAAAGCAGAATATGATTGTTTAATCTCTTAATGTAGCAGAAATTTGCGTTATATTCAACTTTTAGTTTCAAGTTTGGATCTCATTGGTGGGCTTATTTAATTATGGGTAGTTGGACTCAGATTTTAAAGGCATGCACATTTATCAAACGTGTGGTCGAAGCATTTTTTTTTCATCATTATTTATTGGTCTTAAGCAAAAAAAATCTAGTTTTTAGAAACTAACCCATGTGAAGCGGAAATTTACTAAATAAATAAGTTGCAAAGCGGTCACAATTCACGAAATAAACTGTTCTGCTTTTACTATTTATGAATATGAATATGAAAAAAACAAAAACACATTTCTTCCAGATTGTGTTGGAGAGCAACTTGCAATACTTCGGCACAAACATCGCGTTGCAACACATCGGCCACCATTCCTTCAAATTCAATGTTCTCTTTGAAATACAGCTTTCTGCTGTTGATAAAACGAAAAAAAAATGATGTAAATACAGCTGCACAAATCATTGAAGTGCGTGTCGATATGAATCAAAACGACTCTCCAAAATAGGTACGAGATTTTCCCAATATTATATGATAATTTTACTGGGTGAAAATATTTTGCGAGTTCTTTTGTATTTCATGTAGATAACATTTGTATCTATATGTTTTTACTATATACACTAAACTTGTATTTGCTTCTTTGAAATATAATTAATAATTTTCACTGAAATAAATAGCAAGTAAGTATACAAATCTGCCAACGATATTGAAAAATAAGTGAAGATCAAGATTTCTTTTTCCAAATAGTTATTTATATTATTATATAGTTCTTCTGGGCATGTTGTCTTTAAGCCGTTTGTAAAGCAATTATCATTGTATGATAATTTATTAGTATTTAGTAGAGGGAATTTCTAGTACTTAATAATAACTTCGCCAATTTTATTATACTTGGATTTTACAAAACTTCGTCGCTACCGAGACACCGGAAAATTGGAAGACCGGATTCGCGCAAGTCCGTCGCGGATAACAACCCCTGCGGAAGATCAATACCTTAAAGTACTGCGTAAGAGAAATCGGCGATTGACGGCGCTCGAAATCACAGCAGAAATGAACTTCCGAGTTCAGTCTTTCTGCTGATGATGATAGCTTTGCTATCGAAATGTACGTCCAGTTTAGTGCAGCTTATTGTGAGAGGTCTAGGAGAAGCTTGCAGATCTAATATATAGTAAAACAACTTCAAAATATTTTATCACGCTAAAATTTTAACAATTTTTTATTGATGTTTATTGATTATTTATACCCATAAACCAATTTATTCGAATATTTTCAAGTAAATATTTTAAAAATGTTTCCTTTATTTTTATAGATCACTAACTCTTCTTCAGCGATTTCTAAATCTAAAATTATAATAATCAGAGTTATAACTATTAATTTTCATCAAAATAAAAAACAAACTTAAAGCAATCGTACTTCTTTATAGATAGAAACGATGATTGGTTTTAGCGCATTATTTAATTTACGCTCATTCTCAGAGGTATACACTACCGGCCACTGAAGTTAGGACAACTATTATAATTAAAAAAAAAATATTTTTTTCTCAATATTTAATACTTTTAACATCATTGTAAAAATTTCTACAATAAAGTAAGCATAACAACAAAGTATTTAAGACGAAAGTCATTATTAGAATAATCCTATTAAGGGAAAATTTAATTTAACTTAATAGCAGGTAATAAAAGCACTACAAACGATATTTAAAGAAACGCTGACTAGCATGTTTACAATAAAGGAGTGGGTCGACAGGGTCGTCAAATTTCACGGTGGTGTCTCCTAAAGGTCTCCCACTATAGCAGGGAATAATTGATATCGTACTTGTTGTGAATTATTCTGTTAGTAAATCATTTACGATACGATTGTTCAATTGCGGTGTTTGTGAAAATAGTATTTAAAAAATGCTGAAAGGAAAGCAGATAAGTGTAGAAAAGAAATCAGCTATTGTCACATTACACGAGGAAGGACAGTCTGTGCGTGTGATAGCAGAAAATTTAGAAGTGACAAAATTTACAATACATTACACTATTCGTCGCTACCGAGACACCGGAACATTCGAAGACCGGAATCGCTCAATTCCGTCACGGATAACAACCCTCGCGAAAGATCGACACCTTAAAGTGTTGAGTAAGAGAAGTGGGCGATTGACGGCGCCCGAAATCACAGCAAAAATGAATAAGGGACACGAATGACCGATATCTTTAACAACAACTAAATGCCGCTTAAGGGAAGCCGGTTTATTCGGCCGCGTTGCGGTAAGAAAACCGTTGCTCCGTTATGGGAACCGCCAAAAACGATTACAGTGGCCGAAACTCATAGAAATTGGACCGCAGAAAATTTCAGAAACGATCTTTAGACTGATGAGTCCAAGTTCGAAGTGTTTGGTCTGAAGCGCAGAATTTTTGTAGTCGCACGAAGGATGAGCGAATGTTGCGCGATTGTGTCGTTCTCACAGTAAAACACGGTGGTGGTTCAATTATGGTTTGGGATTGTTTTAACAGTGCAGGGACCGCAGATCTCGTAAAAATTGACAGCATTATGCGCAAAGAAAATTATAAACGCATATTGGAAGAAAATGTTGTAACGTCAGGATTGCGGTTGATTGGGGATAACTTCGTGTTTGCGCATGATAACGACCTCATACACACGGTACGGATTTGCAAAGTTTATCTCGCGCCTCAAGTAGAGGATAATGTTTTGAAAATCAAGCCCGCAGAATCCAGATTTGAACCCCATCGAATTACTGTAGGATGAGCTGGACAGGCGAGTAAGGAAAGTCTGCCCAAAGAAAGAGCACTTGTGGTGACTTCTACAAGCCGAATGGAACAATATTTCCCAGGAAACTCTGACAAAATTAACAGAGAGAAAATATATTTGCATATATTTTCTTCAGATCTCACACAACCAATGTGTTTTATATTTTATTTATCTATATTTTTCAGAGCTATTAGTTTTTTTTTTTTCGTAAGGGTAAAGTATAATTCCATAATCCCTTATCTCGCATACCTTCCACAATTAAATACGCCACATAGCGCATACCTGAGCTTCCTAATATGCTTGTCAATATGGTAACGCTAATACTAACATAATGTTACCCCATGTATGAACATGAACGATTTCAAAACGCGATCCAAATCTCTGTTTAATCTTTTCCCAACTTTATTTTCTCTTCTGGGTTGTTAAGGCTTGCATGTACTACATACATACGTAAGTGGGCTGTACACGAGGCGTGCAACCAAGCACCTTAATAGTAATATTTCGATAAATATTGATATAAGATAAAAATATTATATTGATATTATTAGTTCTCACGACATTCCAAGAATATCTCGCGACGAATGCAGTGTACGAATAAACCGGGGGAGAGCTACTGACGCATTAAATTTAGAGCACAATGGAACGACACACGTTTTATTATATTATCAATTGTCACCGTTTCGTGTGATGACCGAAAACTGTAATTAAATTCTTCCACAGATGTTGCTTTTTAAGCGAGTTTCTTGAACCGACTTTAATTAATTCAATTTCGTTGCTCAAGTTAACTGTTTAGACGCTCATTTACATACAATTTGAACATTACAAACGAACATCAGCGCTGATGCACTTGCTGCTTATCAGTGTTGTTTTAATCGGTATTGTTTTTTAATTGTTTGATGATATTTCCACAATAGCGTGTTAGACTGAGGGACAATTGTCGAATTAAAGTCAATTTTAGGATTGTTCGCAATATTTATTGTTTTCGGTAAGGGGGAAGTGAATAGAAGCTTGTATGAGTGTATCTGTTATTAAATTCTGTTCCTTTTAACGTAAGCATTGTGTTTTTTGAAGACACGATTTCATACCCTACCAGTTCTCAGCGTATCTTGTATTCTATTGTAGGTGCCTTCCCTTTGTAAGAAAACTATTTCTATGAAAATCTACTTGTTCAATTATTGTAAATGGGAGCCTCAAAATTTTTGATTTAAAAAAAAAATATTTATATAAATATTTTTCTTTCGTCATGATAAAAATACTTTACATTGCTAATTTAGAGACTTTAGAAAACATTTTTCAATTTTTATTTGTGATGTAAGTAATGCACTTTCCTTCTCAGTTCTTAAAAAAGTTAAAAATTATTCAAGAAACTCCATTTAAGCCACTTATAGAAAATTGTGCTTAGTTTATTAGTTAGTAGCTTATAATGGTTGATTGTCTACACATATTTAAATGTTTAATGATATTTAGCCTTGCATTAATATCGAAATGAGAGCTTATTGGTACAAGAGTTAAAGAGTTCGATGGGTAAAAGCATTTAATGATTTTAAAATCCCGAGGAAATTAGTGAGATTTGTGAATGCAATTTCAGCGAAAAGAAGTTCAATTTGGAACAACATTCAAGCAAGTTGACCCTTTGTCAATATTATTATTTAATATTGCGCTGGAAAGAGTTGTGAGGGATATTCAACTGAACAGAGACGAACATATAACATATTATAAGAGCGACCAGGTTGTTTGTTATGCAGATAATATGGCCTTAATTGTAAGAAGAGATAAAGATTTGAAGGTAATAGTCGAATTTAGTAGAAACAGCGTCCAACATGGGATTAGTTATTAGTAATAATAATGATTTAGTGTTCAACCCCCGAATCTTTAACCATGTCCGCTTTCTTGAGACAAGTATCACGTATTGAGTACATTGAGTTGACATTTACATCTTAATTTATGTAAGAAACATCAACGGGAAATATGGTCTCAATTATGTTGAATATAGCCACATCTGAACAGGACAGAGACATCAATAAATTGTTTATGAACAGTACAAACAGAACAGGACCCAAATGCGAGTCCAGTGGTACTCCGGAAGTGGGAATGAAATCAAATCATTTATAACCATTGTAAAAAAAACATAGTGAACTCTGTTAGTCAAATAAGAATATAAAAGTTGCCAAAAAGAAGAACTTAATCCAAAGAATGACAAGTTGTCAAGCAAAATTCCATGATCAATTACATCAAAGGCTGTGCTAATATCAGTGTAGACCTAACATTGAAGATCAAGATGGATATTGATTTAGATATAGGCATGCAGAGAAAAGATTAGTGACCTTTCTTTAATGAAACCATGTTGTTTTGATGAAATATACGGGTGGGTATTGTAATACAAATAAGAATAAATAACATGTTGAAATACGTTGGCAAAATTCGACAAAATAGAAATCGGTCTATATTTACTAATACGAGTTTTGTCATCTTTCTTAAAAACAGGAATGATTCTTGAACGTTTTCATCGCGTAGGAAAGTTACAAGTACCAATGGCCAAATTAATAATATAGGGCAAAGGTTTCCCAAGAACATTACAAGCATTATATAGGAGAAAACTAGGTAGTTGATCGTCCCTAGCGATATTCTTCTGTGGAATTTTTTTACCTAATACTAATTAATTCTTCCTCAGTAGTTGGTAATAAAGTGAAAAGAGTAGAGTTGAAATTAATAATTGCCGTCTATATCTATTGAGGGAAATTTGGAGGCGAAGTTCAATCAACTATATCCTGAGGTGTATCAATATCATCATCAAATAAAACTGCTGAATTGATTGTAGAAGCATGAATTCTTAGTAATTCTCCATTTCTGTAGACAATAATTCTTTAGTTTTTGGTTTGAAAACAAAAGCAAATTGATGGGAATCGTGACACAGTATGTGGACGAAAAATTTAAAGTGACAACAAAAACCTGAGGAGGAAGGAAAACAGAAAATGGATATGTAAGAAGGGCTAACAAAGAATTGCATATCTATTATGAACCAAAAGTAGATATAACTATTATATCAAGGAGATTCCAGTGGCTGGGACAAACAAAAAGAATGATAAACAGAGAACCGGAGAGCAGAAAGAAAAGATGCAGACCGGAAACGATGGAAGAACGCGATTATAGAAGACCTAAAAGAAGAGAATATGAATAGACGGTAAGAAAAGGATAGAAAAATACGGAAAATAATAATAATATACCTAGCGCCTCAAATAAAAGAATAAATGCGCGCTTAACTGCATTTAGAATATTTTTACGTTGTGTATTGTTATGAACGTTTGTGTGAAAGTTATATTCTAAAATAAAAGTCATCTGTCATCTAGTTTTCAGTAGGGTATGTTGTATACATCCCGATAAACTATAGCAAAGTTATTTGACGACATAATACAGTCCTAACCAGACAAAATGTGTCACAGCTTGAAATAGGTTACATGCACTAAACGTGCACATACATTACTTACACTTTAATGCCCTAGCGAACGGTTTCAACTCGTGAAATAACCCATAAAATATATACGGAACGCCACAACACCAGCGGTGGTGATCGGCGCAAGGTGTGTGAAAGTTCACGGAAGTGAATACCAAATGCATGAACCGCAATCGTTATAATGCTGCGCGTTTCTGCTTCGACAAGTCCCGTAAAAATTCACAGACTCCCAGACCTGTCTGTACAGGTACTCAACGCATATATAATCGTATGTATGTGCGACACATTGTGCAACAATTGGCGATACGTGTGTCTTATTTTACTCACTCAAACTGGTCCGGTGAAGTATTGTAAACCTGAAGAGTTGATCTCTGAGATTTGGTACAGAAATTATATTGGGGAGTTTTGGTAATGGGCGCGTCTTCTTTCTTTATGTGCTTCGATGCGATCTAGGTTTTAAGAGTCACTCTGTATTCATTTAGGATGCACCGGTTTCGCCTTTTCGGCTGGAAGAGTCGATGCGGAATCAGAAGCTGGAATAAAGAAAGAGCGCTTCGAGCAGTTATTTATCTCGACAAATATGTTCATTCCTATAATTAAACCGTATCATTATGTTAAAGTTGTCTTATTTCGGATATATTTTACCGGTTAATCATATTAAAAGAAGTGCACCGTTCAATTCGTTGTATATTCGCGAACATTTCATGCAATCAGTAACTTTGTACTCCGTACACCTCTATCAGATATGTACCGCTACAAAGTTAACGTGCACACATCGACAAAAAATAGAAAATGGTTAAATAAAAGATAAATCACATCAGCTACTGAATAACTTAAAACCGCGAGAAACGGACATACGAAATATCGCCTGCAATCTGTTAGTACATTTAAATAAATACTATTTATTTTACCTTTTTTTCTCACCTCGTGAGCAAAAAAATACTAATATTTAAAACCTGGAAATGCTCGCGAAACTTTCATGAAATGTATAGTAAAAACACCATCGTTAAGTTTTGATTTCGTAATTCAAACTCGATTCGTTGAGTTTAAACAGTTAGGAATGTACCAACCTGTAAAGCTGAATATAATTATTAGTTCATTGAAATCACATTAATAATAGTAGATAAATGTGACTCTACAATCTTATAATTACATATTTGCATTGCAAACTGTTTCCCTGTATCTCTGAGACGAGTATTAAAGTAATGCATTTGCAAAGTGTTAAGAATCAATAACTAATTTTAAGTAACTATCTTTATATTATATACAAAACACATAGCTAGAGTATATCCGAAAAAAATTTAGAAACAATCAAACAATATCGTAAATCATATTTTTTTGCGGAAAGTGGCAAAACATGTTAATTCGTTTTTTGAAAAAGTCATCTTTTATGACGCTTGTCATTTTTGCAATGATCTTGAGAATTTTTCACATCATTAATGCCGTTCGAACGGCAATGTAGCTATTTGCCATCATGCTTAGCTAGTTTCTTGTCTAAATGGCATCCATATATCTGAGACGAAGCTCAATATATTGTTACAAATATGAAAACCTTATTATATATTTAACACTTAATGTAATTAGTACGTTTACAATTTCGTAGGAACATCGTCTTCCATTACTTGCAATATTTAATATAATAGATGATGCAACTTCTCTGGCTTCTACCCAAACCCAAAATATGTTCGCTTAGCATGGCTGATAAAAGGATGCTTTTTAGATGTGGTTTTTTGTTACTATTAACCACAGTTGTACCGTTGAAATGAATTTCAAATTTAAGTGATGTTCATTTGGAATTGTCAACAATGGATTAGACTGAGAAAGACCAGAATGATCATTAGTTTTGGAAATAGAAGCCGTTGCATTACAGAAGGTTGCCATTTATTTAATGACCGATGCAGATTCCAATCACCAACTTTTTCCTTTTAATTAAATTTACAATAAATTGCAGGAAATACATATATAAACTCAGGTTCAAAGTGGTCGTACTTTGACCAATGAATCGCTGAATAAGAAGCCGCGCTTTACTAGTTAATATCTGCAATAAGCGCCACTTTTTGCAAAAACACAAGTTTTCTGTACATACAGTCGATTTAGTTAATGATCTGTGCAAGCATTAACTGAACCGAAGCTTAGCAAATAGATATTACCGATATGCTTATTTTCTGGCAAAGCTAAATTTTAGACAAAACTCTAGATATTTTTGAGCATAAAATCCACATATTTTATAAACTTCCTTTGTAAATAAACTTTGGAATCTTGATATTTTTTTTCAGAACTTTTCTCAGCTATAGATACAATATATGAAAATTTATTAATAATTGTCATTTAAACGATTGTTAGGCATAGAGTGAATATGCTTTATTGCCATTAAAAAAGAAATAACTACAATTGCCCATTAACTATGCTGGCAACCCTTTCACATTTAAGCCTATACATATGAAAACAGTTTTTAATATTATTAAATCAGCATCACCTGGTCATGATGGCATTGTTATTGATATAATTAGGATATCATGCCCAATTGGGTTGCGTGTTTTCTGTTCTTCATTGAGTTTAGTTTTTAGGCATTGAGTTTTTAATTTTTTTTTATTTCTTTTCATAAAGATTGAAACAACAGTTTTTAAACTGAAGTTCGCTTTCGTAATACTTTATCAACATATTTTTGTTTTAGTGTAATATTATTGCAATAAAGTTAATTATTATTGTTGTTATTATTATATATGGGAGTTTTTTCAAAGGTATTTGCAAAAACAACTAAAAGATAGACTTATTTAAAAAATAATTGATAAGCCATTTAAAAAAATATATATTAATTACCTTCTTGTTTAGAGTTTTTCAAACTTTTCGAACACACTGTACATTTTCTTCACTTTCGGCACTTTACTTTATTTAAATTCACGTCACCCAAACAATCTTCATTTATTCGTCCGAATTTGTAAATTTATGATAATGGAGTCATTATATCGTTACAGAAGTATCTTTTCTTCAATAATTTTATGGCGTTAGCACCTATTGTTGTCGATTTTAACGTCTACATTTGCGTAAACAGCTTTCGGACATACATACGTCCGGTATATTATGCGCACTTGAAAAAACGTCTTGAAATTCACTTGTGCTCACTTTCAAGCGAAGAAGTACGATAGGTAAACAATTCTTCTCTGGAAAATTTAACACTTCCAAATTTGTTTTTGAAGTGCATATGAACTTACATGGATACGTAAGTAAGTATATAATTACTGGTGGTGCTCGAATGTGTTGTGTACTTACATAAAATTGTCACTTAATTTGCTTAAATATTAGGCTTTCACGTTAAATGTTCTTTTAGTGCCGGTAAATAGACTATAATTTTTTGTTAACATTATGTCTGTATAGAAATTTTTGGCTGTGTATCTGTAGTACAGCAGTAACACCATGAAAGTTATCGGCTTAAAGCGAAACTTTCTTGACTCTTACTGTTGTTATCACAAATAACTGAGGAAATAGGAATGTTTGGCGTAGAAGCTTTCTGTTTTCGTCACAGCTGTTCATTTACGTGAACAAAAATTCGCATCCATAAGTTTTATTGTATCGCGGCTGCATCTTTGTGTACTGATTGTTTGTATCATTATTTTTATTCACAGATTTATCATATATTGTACATCGCTAACTCCCAACAATGATAGCCCATAATAATTTTTTTGAAAATGTTGGTTCTAAGTTTGTTCCTATCTAAAGGGTCTTCTTTAAAGGCGTGTCTGGTTCTACAATCATAGAAACATGCATTTTAATTTTAAATAGTGAGTTTCTAAACAAAATCTAGTTTAGGGCAAAGGAATTTTGCTTGTTTTAACGGAGAATATGGTTCTTACAGTATGCTTTTGAATTTAGTGAATGCGATTTTTTGTAAGAAAAAAGTCTATCTGGACAACAAAGTGAACGAAAAAATGTTTTAATCGCACAATACAAAGAAAGTAAAAAATAATGTAAACAGGAGTATTAATAATTAGTCCTCGATAACATTATAACTTCCCATTTTCCTCAAGATCGTCACCGTTTTAACTATCATTAATAACGAGTTTTTAAAAGTCTAGACATATGCAGATTGTCTTTTTCTCCACAATCATTTCCGTAAAGTTTGGATAAAAGTGTGTTGTCATTTTTTTTAGCCAATGAAAAAAGTTTTTTATCTTCTTTATCTTATCTTTTTTTTACTTTTATTGGTAAAGTTTTTATTTTGACTTTCCGAGATTAGTGCTATTTTATTATTTTGTAATTGATATTTCTTGGCCTCCGAGAGAAATTAAGAAAAATAATTAGCTCTGAATTTGTGAACACATTGTTCAGTTATGTGAACTTCTTCAACGTGCGCAAATCGTTACATCTTTTAATTCGTTCACTTAGCTGAAAACATGAAACACATAACTATCCACATAAGGAGACACAGACATACATTTTGTGAAATATTTTAGTTTTAAAGGAGATGTAATATATACTATATAGAGTATTGTATTTAGTTTAGTTGGCAAATAGATCTTTGATGAAACAGAGTCGTTCCACAAAAAAATATCGTGCTCTTTCTTTGGTAAATATTGGGTCGCCACCACTTTCTCACAAAGTAGTAGGCCGGTATCGAAAAAGCATTTTGATAATATTTTTCCATGTTAAACCAACATTTAGAACCCATGAAAAAGTATTCAAACGCTACCAAGTGTAGTTTTAAGGCACGAAATGTTTGTACCGAATAATAGTGTAGGTATATGAATGTACTTACATACCTACCTCGTTCTTGTAGTGAGTGGATTGAGATTTTCCATGTTGTAAACCTTAAATAATCACAGTTTAAATACCTAATTCTTATTTTATTTGCTATTCCTCAATTGTATTTTCAAAAATTAATTCTTCTTCTAAATCTTCAAGGAATTGTTCTGGTTTAATAAAAAAAAATGTTTTTCAACATTTTTAGATCTTTGAACTCTTAAATTGGGACCTTCGTATTGCGGGATTACCACAAAATTCGGTAAGTCGTATTTTCAAAATGTGTATTTAACGATAAGTTTACGGTCATAAAATCCAGTGCGATTTTCAGGTTTTTCCAAACTGCTTTCGCAGATTTATATCGTTGAGACTGATTCTTTGTGTAATGATATTGACTAATATTTAAGATCTTAGAGCCTAACCACAGTGGTTGCAGTTATTTATTTTATAATTAAATGATGATTTGTTGCAGCTTTCTTTACCAAAAATAACTTTTAATTTTAATTTTAGCTTGTGAGAACACGAGAAAAAATGTGTAAACAAATCACTTCTAAAAAGGTTTAATGAATGAACTAAGTGTCGCTAATTTTTATATCAATCATTTTAACATATTTACACTAGCGTAGGATTCGCGATCAGTATATTGTACCTAACATAAACAGTTTACTTAATCTATATTTATATTTTCAAAACATCGATGTTCGAGTAGGAAAATATATCGACGGTTATTTCATTTGTTTATTTACGTATTGTTACTGTACTGTAACAGGTTTCCGTTATATCCACTCTACGATTGAGGAATAACATGAAAATAATTGCCCTAAAGCTCTGTACTAGGCTAAATATTTATCTAAAAACTAGTCATTTAAAATAAATGTTTCTCCCCCAGCGTGATAATTGGTACTGTGGCAATCAGAGTTAAACACGCACCTACGATAGAAGAACTACTCCACTTCAAACTGGCCTTTTTCGATAGTTCGGTTGACGGTTCCCCTTAATTGATAGTCTACCGGCTAGCTATTTGGCCGTATAGAATCGAACTTATAAGAACATAATTACGAATAATTACCGTGCGGCAGGATAATAAATACCAAGTGCACTACTTGCACTTGTATAATGTCACCTATACAGTTGCATAGTTTGCGCCTGTTTGGCGTGAGAAGTTCGAGCGAAAGTATAAATAGTAAATTATCTAACGCGATCCTTATAACACCAATGTATGTATGTATAAGCTGTTTGCTGTTATTATTTAGGTATCTAGCGCCTTAGTCATTATGTAGGTACCTATATGAAGTGGTACATAATATAGTGACCTGAATTACCTGTTTATTGAACGCGATGGTTGTTGGAAAATAAACTTAAATGTTCTTCATTATTTGCCACCATATTTGGAACAAGATTTGTTTTGCATATTTTTGCGCACGATTAGTGAAGTTTATTTACTATTTTAGAAATATGAAAAACGTCACATACAATATTAGCACTTCTGAATTGAATTGTTCTAGCTTGAACAATTTTTTAACAAAATTAACTCTCTACATGAAAGACTAAAAAAATGTCTTGATCATTAATGATCATTGCAGAATTTAAAATTTTAAATTTAATTCAAGTCGGTTATAAAATTTCAATTTCACACATCTTGTTCATCAAAATATTCAATCATTAAACTTTCCAATAAAGAATTCCATAAAACGAATTTAAGTATTCTTGAAAACAGACTTGAATTAAATAACTATCCAGTATAACTCATCAACAAAATAGTATTTACTGAAAAAAGCAGTGCAGGTGCCAAAATTAACAACATTAATAAAAGAAAAGAACGGATATAAGAGATGCATGTTTATTTTGCATATGCCTTCGCTTTTAGAGTTCAAATTTGAGTTCCTTGCTATTTTGTCATTCAGAAAGGTATATATAAAAAATATATCTCTAAGCTGCACATAAAAATTTATAATAACTTAAAATATCTTTATTCAAAGGTTAAAAACAGTATAACTTTAGAAAAACAAACACATGTTTTCTTGTAATTTAACTAATGCGATCATAGGATATAGATCAATTAAATCTTTACATCTTTGTTTTAAAATTACAAATATGTATAATGTATGGGACTTATACATTAAGATAATATAATTCCATTATTATATTGTAATTTATAATGTTCTTTTACAGTTACAATTTATTATTTTATCAAAGAAGATAAGGAAACGTCAGACAATTAAACTTTCTAATAATAGGCAATAGCTTAAATTAATGCAATTTTACATGCTTGATTGGTAAAATCTATTGCTGTACATAGAGTAAAGTTTAAATCTTTAAACTTACATCTAGAAGCTCCAAGTTAAATATACAATATAAAATATACATATAATTAAATATACAATATAAACACAGTTCATGGCATACAAATACAATTTTTGTTAGTCAGAAAAAGAATTAGATGTTTGCAAATCGTCATTTATTAGCAGTATTTCTTTATGATCTGATATAAGATGTAAATGTCATTCGTTGAAGTTGAATACAAGTCATTACTGCTCAAATAGAAAGCAAGCATTCAGATTTTTGGTGACAGAAATCTCGCTCATAGTATATTGTGATATGTCCTGCCTGCTCTTTTTTATTTCCTTTTTCACTTTATGTCGGTTCCTAGAACTAATAAAAACTATGGAGAATGGTTCCATTCTTTGACAAAACTTCCTACACTCGATAAGTAATCAATTATCGCCAATATTTGCCCGTGAATCATCTTGTCGTGCGCCTGTGATAAAATTCTTAAATGTTCAATACCTTTTTTAAATTATTTGATCTCTCGAACATATTGACTGATCGCGACATCTACAATTACCACTCTGTGATGTATTCTGGTTGGACATCCGCTTGGCAATCTCGATTTTAAACTTTTCTAAGAGGCAAACATCCTGTTGTTTGGATTTTTATCGGCAGTACCTACACAGGTATGTATATACTCGTTCACATTTGCATACGGCTACATTTACGTGTATTCTAATATAATTTTCTGTTTGGTGATATACTCAGCTTGCCGTAGCATTTGCTTTCGCATCAATTATATTGCGGCAATGAAAAGAGCGCGTTAATCAAATGAACACGTCTGTAAATAATATTTTATTAACAGAAACGCCACATGTGTCTGATATTATTCTTGTTTCGACTTGTTTCATGTGAGTATGTGTGACATCACTGGAATCTCTTCACCATAAAGTACGCTGAATTTATTGTCTAGGATATTTCGGCGTTTCTTTTTTTATGGAGTTTAACCAGCCACAGCCGGTTGGTGTATAGACGGTCAATGAATTTTTAGCGTCCAATTTCGTCAGTTTCATGAATAATTGGGAATGAGTGTAGCCGCGAATATATTTACATATTATTTATGTAAATTACAACAGGTGTAGACAGAGTCTTACTCGAGTGGCATTGAATCACAGAAAATATCTAATTTTAGCTTACATTGAATTATAATCTAATAAATCGGGAACCCGTAATGTTCTCAAAGGTGTTGATCCATTATTTAAATTGATTTGATGAGATTAGAAACAACATAAGCAAAAAGTTTAAAAATTACGGTATGCATTACTAGAATAAATACATAAATACGTTTGGAAACAGCACTAATTAAGTTTTTTCTTAAACACGTTAATTGCAAAATTTAGCCTCAGTAGAAATAAGAATTTAATGATTTTTATTGTGTGTTATCCGACACAACGAAATGAACTCTTGCCTGGCATTTAATTGGTAATTAAATGCTTTTATCACATAAAATGTTAGTTTTAGAATGATGAAAAAGAAATTTGAAACTTAAAGCCGGCTATTTACTCTTAACTAGTGTAAAGATATAAATCAAATCTGGTATAGGTCATTCACGTTCAAACATCTATAGGTAGAACAGAACTTATCGGACATACCTACACACATTGAAAGTCCAAAAGTGAATTAGCTATAAGTATGTGAAGAATCAATCGTCGGAATTAATTCAAATTTTGTATGTGCAAGTCAGTCTAGACGAATTGTTTTTCAAAAATATTTTCTCACATGCAATATTGTCTCTTCTACCTAAACTAAACTACGTGCCAAAAGAATTGTAACACCTTAAAGGAGCTAAGTCACAAAGCTAAAATTTTGGCAAGTTTCAAGTAGTAAATCATAACAATTGGAAAAAAAAATACCAACAATCAGCAAAAAATTTATCAATAAAATATCATATCTCCACGATTGTTTATGCACTGTCAGATGATCAATACCATCTTGTGGGATCTGATCCCAGGCTTGCTACAGGTGACAACGATTTTCCTGCAAGTTTGCTGTTTGTGATAAACACCTTATGCAGCGATCCATCATATTTCATCGATCGGGCAGCGAGCAGGCCAGGGGAGAATGTCTACTTCCTCTTCGTGTATGAAGTTCTTGCAGATGATTATCACCGACTTTTTACATGCAGCCGGTTGTTTTGTTATGATTTCAGCTCTGTGACTGACCTCCTTCAAGGTGTTGCAGTTTTTTTGGCACGTAGTTTAATTTCAGTGAAAAACTAAAAGTACATATTGGGGAAGTATAAATTATTTGTTTGAATGGAAAGCTCTGTATGTTAATTATCCTTTGTAAAAGCTGATAAACTTTATGAGGTTCTGGTACCCCAAATATTCCATAATAGTAACACTTTGTAATAAGGATGGTGAAGTAATAAAAGAATTCACTCAAAATGCAATCTTTTTCAAATAGTTTTTTTTTTTGTGGATGTGGCTATAAATACTGCAAGTAAGTATATAAAAGTCGATTATGTTACTAGCAATGTATATTTACAACCTACCGATATTAGTGAAATTACAGTGATCATCAATACCAAATTCTGCTGGAAATACTAATCCTTGCTCTCTTGAAGCATATTGTAGATTGTAGTCGGTATTACCGATCTTTTAGCACATATATTTAATAAATGTATGGTGGAAGATACAGTATCAAGTATGTTGAAAGGCTCGAAAGTGATCCAGTCCATAACATAGCAAATATAGAGGAGCCCAACAATAGAGTCGGGAATCAATTTTTTTTTATTTTTTTATTCGAAAGAAAAGTTTCAAATTATTACAGATTTACAGCTTTTTTGTTTGTGAGATTAGTATTTTTAAAGGAAAGAAAGTTTGAAAATGTATACTTTTAAAAATTTTAGTCCAACGTCACAACTGTTCCGCCCAATAAAAAAATAATTAGCGGTGTGACGTTCGCCTATTGCACATTCTGCGTCTCCGCGCGCTGTCATATAGTGTCAAATTTTTAATTTTGACATTGAGTTTGATTGGATGCAGAAGAGAGAAAAGAGATTAGAAAGACATTATCCCTAAAAATCTAGATTTATTGGAAGAATGTTCTATAATCATAATAACATCAATATATGGTAAATTTTAGTCAGTAACTATTTCCAATTCAGGATCTAGTGTAAGTTGTTTTTGTAAAATGACCTATTTGATTTGTATACATTCAATAACAACAATAGTCTTATAAAACGTACTTTAGCATTTTTATAAACTATTTCCCTAATACTTAATAATTGCCCAAGGTATTGTAATGTCACGCACTTATTAAATAATCACACTAAATGTCATTTAAATATTAAACAAAAGCCATTAAATTATACCCGTTGATGATACCTGAATAAGTGACACTGGGCGAACGCTGAAACCGTCAGTGTTTTACGAAAACAGTTGTGACGTCTTAGGACATAATTTGAAGTTTATCATTTTTTGAATTAGTTTTGCTCACAACTATGAAACCCAAATGTTGAGTTGTTTTAGGCATCGTATAACACAAAAATGAAGTACAGAAAGTCGTCTTTTGTAAAACTTGTTGAAGGACCCGACCCTATTATAGGCCAATAGCTTCCCCATCAGTATTTCCTAACATTTTGGAGAAAATTATTAATAACAGATTAATATAATATTTGGAGGAATTTAAATATCAAGTATCTATCAATAACAAAGTTCTAACGCAGTGTATAATGCCTTGGATCATTTATAGACTGGTAGAAGTGTACTGCTCGCTTGTTCTTCAATCTTTAAAAAAGCACACTTGATCATACCATCTTACTAGGAAAGTTATCTCTGTATAATGGGAGTCACTCACAATCACTTTAAAGTCTTCTTATCGCATAGAAAGCATATGTACGGGAAAAGGACACAACATCCAACACAATATAGAGAAAAAAAAACTACAAAACTAAATATTAGAAATATAAACTAAATATTGAATACCCAGGATGCAATACAAACTTAACAAAAAAAATCTTAGTAGCAATTATCAAACTGCAATATTATCAATTATCGTTTCATACTACTTAGTTATCCACAGGAGAGAAAAAAATTGCATCAGCATAAGCTTCGTTATAATACGGTTTAATAAAATCAACAAACACTTTTAATTAATAGTATTAAGCAAGAGTGTATTGCATTTGTATTCTAGAAACATCTAACTGCTTTAATAGTGTATGTACTTATTATTGTGGTAATAGAGCAGAGGTAGGTCCAAAAAAAGGAAAATTAATCGAAGATTTACAGTGTTATCTATTTGAAGTAGGTAACTGGAAAGAAGCTGCAGCTAACAGGAAAAAAGTTAAATAGTAAAAATCGCAGGCCCTTAGGTTTATTAGAAGCTAAAGTATGTTATAACCAGCGCTATTTTTCTTGTAACCTAGATTATATTAGAGAATTTTATTTAGTTTTTGTTCATATATTTTCCACGTTTAATTTCATTGTATATATAAGCAGGTTATTAAGTAAGTATGAATGGTATTATGTAGAATGCAATAATTTAGCTACAGGTGCAACTCTAATATCTGTAAATATCGGCACATACATACATAAAAATTATTCTGGAAAAATAAAGGTAATTTTTATACAAAATAGTTGCTACTTTTTAGATGGGTTAGAAAGGGTATTGTTATACATATATTGGCATCACATGGCATTAATAAGCCGCTGGATTTCTGTAAATTAAAAAAAAATACTGTTTTATATCATCAATCAGCATTACACCTATTACATGTATGTATTTGCTTATTACGGCTTATGCAGTTGTGATATTCTTTAAGATGGGATAATAAATACGAAACGAAAGCTGCATTGGGCATACAGTGCATATGTATAGACATACACAAACATAGCACGAACATTCTTCTCTTTCACTTCTTTTGCTTTATTTCTTCATGTCCACTAAGTCTAAAAATACGGTAAATAAAAATAGAGAGGTGCCTCTTTCAACGTAAGTTACTTCGAAGCATGTACTAGCCGTGTATAGTTCCTAACAAAATGTCCGTCAACAAAAATGCAGCATGGGGAACAATGCACATTTGAGACAAGCATATCTAATGAAGTCGTAGCTTACTATGATTAGCATTTAAAACAAGTTTACAATAGACAGTACCCATTTGATTGTCGATATAAAAATCAACGACACACGGTCCCTAATGGTATTATATCAAAGAGATTTTACACAATAAGCGTGCGCATGTATATCTTTAGCAGAAGAAAGATCGGGTATTTCAATCAACGTTGTAAAATCAATAGATTGATTGTTTTCGTTTTAACAGATTAGAATTGCAAAATTCATAACTGGATGCAAAACCCGTACCTAATTGCTGTCCACGGTAGGCGAAAACCGAAAACAGAAGAAGCCGTTATGGTTGAATATTAATTTACGAATAATTTTACTTGTTTTCATTATAATGATGATAATCACCGCTAAAATGATTTCACTCATTGAGCCGGAAAGCAATTACATTTGGACGGTTGATTAAAACTGAATCGAACACACAGTTCCGAAATTATACTTAATTTTTACTTAAAGTTCTTTTGTAAACAACATTATTTCAACTTAATTCTAAAATAGTGCATTGGCAGGCAAATTATTAGTACTATTTAAATTAAAAACTAATAGCAATTTTATATTTAACAGTATAGCTTGGCTAATGATATAAATGGAAAAAAAATAATAAAGAAAACATTTAATTCGTGTCTGAATTCCATTTTATATTATTTGTTTACACTCATTTTATTACTCAGATATAAAGTAATTACTTTTTTCTATAAATTTTTATCAATTTGATGGAAAGCTACATGAAGCACAGAGCAAGTAATATGGAGTTTTATAAACATTATTTATTATTATTTATAGTGTAACCTATATGAATTTTATAACAATCCATCAATACAAACCCTTAACAATAGCAATGATTCGTAAGCATAACTCCGCACGATAGAAGCTATTGACAATCAATAAATTAATTAATATGTATATTATGAGATATAACATCAAATACTAATCTTTATAGAATAAAATATATAAATCGTGATTGTTCCATATTGATAGTTGCGATGAAGTGTCAACAGTATTCCTTAGACGGGACATTACTATCACTGCGCGCGAGTTGCCTCCAATGTTGTCAACCGTTTCTCCAATGTTGCCAACCGGTTGATGCTCAATATCATCACACATCAAAAATTATAAAAGTCCCCATTTTGTGGCTACCTAATTTTTAATAGAGAAAGAAACAAATCAACTGTTAAACATTATAAGTATATTTAGAAGTGAATAAACAAAAACTAAAAATAATAATCGTGAAACTAGTAAATAGCTCTCACCTCCGTCCTCTGATTGATTCTCACTCGCCTTGATACATTTAAATGTGTACCTACATTTCTTTGTTTACTTTTTTGAAACGTTCATCGGATATTTGGTAATTATAACATCACGTTTTCGAAATATGTAAATTTAATTTATATTTGAATTAAATTGTTTTAATATCAGGCAGCACAGAAAAAGCAAGTTTCATATATATTAGCATTTACGAAGACATTTTGGGCTACACAGACGATATTTTCAAATATAAATGTTAAAAATGGTTATTAGGGTATTCGGGTCCACGATTCGCATGTATTTCGGAGATGTCTTCAGGTTTTGTATGATTTTTAATTTCAATGAACATATTTATTTTCCATTAAGTCAATATTAACATTCGTGATCCAACTGATATTTTTTATAAGTTGTTGTTATAGCCGTAATTAGGTTTTCGTTTAAAATAAGAAAATTTACTACATTTACGTTTCATACAACCGGTTTCGGTTTTTTATTAAATCCTTCTTCAGGTGTATTGAAAAGACTATGAATACAAACTATAGAAGAGAAGATTAGAAAATTTACCTAATTATTAAATTAATGTTAAAGTGATAAGATACACAAAGAGGAGAATAATTTTGATAATAATATACAATTTTAATATACCCATCAATATTTTTAAATTGCACGGTTTATCACTGTTAAATATTCTTTATTTATTTAAAAAAAAGATTCAATGTGGAAGCTTTTTCATGGTTTTAGAGACTTTGAGGTAGAAATATATGTAAAATCATAAACTTTGATAATAATGTAGCATTTATTTTCAAATTTGATGCGCTAACGTAGCTTTAAAGTAGTTTAAGTTTGTACGTAGTTCAGTTCATTTTAGTACAGTTGCAAATTAGGTCCGTTGTGATATGCCCTTATGTTTTCTGTTCCTACATTATGACTTTTGAACAAGAAAGTGGCTAACATAAACACTAAGAAATTTGAAATGCAACTAATATAGTATAAATCGAAACGTTTCTGATATAGCTAACAGAGGCAGGGCGTCGCTACAGCCTTAAAAAAAGTCGCTACAGTTGTCATTACTGGTTGCTTCCCGCTTCGGAGGAAATCGCATCAGAAGTCGATACACTGTAGTGCAATAGCAGCTACTCTTTTGCTGTTTATTAAACTTCCTACAGCTTACCTACCTGCATCTACCCCAGGAAAGTAGGGCCCTGTGGCGTCTATCGTACACGTTACATACAACTACATATTTAAGATTATAGTGAAATAAGAGAAGCGCCATCTTTATGATAATTTCCGTAATTTAACATGTTTTTAAGCATATAGGCAAGACACCTTTGCTATAATATAGTTTAAATAATGTGCATTTGGGAGCATCCACGAGAGAACCGTTCTAAGACGTCAAGGCAGAACACATTACTTTAAGCGCATCCTGACAAAATGCAACTTTGCAGGCTTGTCCTGAAAATCTAGTTTTCGCATGCTAGCTAAGTTTTTTCGTGGGCCATCACATTTTTAATTAATAGTAAATACTAAGGGTATTATTATACAGTAAATTACCTTACTTGTTATATAAGTTTTACATGTTTCTTTATAGCCCAGATCTCATTAAGTATTTTTCTCTACACTCAGAAAAGTTACTGTGTAGTATTAACAAAATGCTCTTTGTTGATTTCTTTTTATTATTGTCACCAAAATTTGAGTTATACCAAAGCAATTTTCGAGTTTTATAAAGAAAGAATTTAGCTTGTATCTGTTTAGTTAAATTAAAGTTTCAACTTGTTCTAATTAACAATAATATTACTAGAAAGTTAACACGTCTCTTTTTTTCATTCAACTAAAAATACGGTTATATAGACAAATCTAAACTAATAAATTAAATTAGGTTTTGGATTATGGAAACTGAAGAGGTGTTCACCCTATGTAATACAGCAAACACGTTAAATACTTACATGTATTACAGAAATTGTCCCATAGATGGCGCTTTTCGTATTTCATTCCAGTAACAGAACATATTTAGCAGAAATAGCAGGGTAAATACCATTATAAATTATTAATCTGGTATATTTGCCAGATAAATATCTGATAGGAGCCGTGATCTTTGAAAGAACCTCCAAAAGTCCCGCATCTTTT
The DNA here is from genome assembly GCA_004143645.1 of Protaetia brevitarsis. Lineage (NCBI taxonomy): Eukaryota > Metazoa > Arthropoda > Insecta > Coleoptera > Scarabaeidae > Protaetia > Protaetia brevitarsis. The sequence goes on from RXPK01000118.1 coordinate 85,747, forward strand.
AGTGAAGTAAAAATTGGTTGACGCAACCAAATCGTTTTTTTTTGTTTTTTTTTTTTCGTGTAATACGTTTCGGCTTCGATTGATCCCTTGCAGAGTTACCATAGCAATATAAATCGGTTGTACTAACAACAAATACCTAAACATTGTTTTCGTTTTTTTCGTTCCCCAACAATTTTGGTTTGCCATGTACAACCAAACGGTATTGTTAAATTAATTTTAGTTAGCTCAATGCAGGCACTTTTCTGAGTGTATATAAATTCGATTGTTGGAGAAAATTTGTAGAAAAGAAAATCACTTTATTCGTAGCTTTGTTAAATATAAACATACATTGACTCAATACTTTTACACTTAACTGTACATCTAACCCTTCTAAAGTAGTTCTCGCGGAAAAATTAAGCGAGATACAATCAAGTAATACATCAGATTAAGTAATACTTAAAGCCTTTAAGTGCTTTCAACACGTATATGGAATCCAACATTCTATATAGGAGTTTTGCTCTTTATTGTACATTCGGACGAACAGCATTGAGAAACTATCAGATTTTTCCTTCCCATTCTTTAATTCAATGTTTACCGATGCATTTTTAGAAAGGCAGATATCCCAGCTCGCTAATAAATCCGCTAAATTTGCATAACGATTGTTTCCGAAATAAACGCGTTCTTGAAATTCCAGTGCCTACGTTATGCAATTTATTTGCGTCCCACATTCATGCGAACACCACCGCTTAATAATGCACACACAGAGCACTAACCAGTTTTACGCGAAATGATTATATCTTTATTGGGAAATGAAATATAGATAAATACAGTTGCGACGAGTACGTGAATCACCTTCGCACGGAGCTTTTAACCTTGTTTTACCCAACACGATGGGAAAAATTTGAATTGTATCGGTGGTTGTTATCGGTAACGAGGCGCAAGCGATTGCCTATCGTGATTACGACAAAGCAAGGATATTTTTTGAAGGTTTTATTTCATCCAGTTTTGAAATCTTTTGCGGTAACAGTTTACGGTAGAATACCCAATCTGCTTATAAATTATGTTATAATAGTACTTAGAAATATTGGCCAACTTAATGATGCGGTATGGTTTCGATAGAAAGTCTACGTCTTTTGCGGTGTAATCTTAAATGAGGAAAACGGCTTGTTGATGAAATCTGCATGACCATAACAAGCCCATTTGATTTAAGTAAAAACTTTTAAGTGCATCGCCATAGTATAATTTACAATACCTTCAATTGCTGGTTGGTTTGTGTTTTCCTTTTTACTTCAAGACACATCGATAGCTTTTTCTGTTGTTCTGTGTTTTTCAGGGTATTCGGGTATCAGGTTCTAATACTTACCATTTGTAATTTAACATCACTGTCATGATAGTATTAACACAGGGATAACAATGCACTTAACAATCAATATCCATATATATACTGTGTCGCACTTAGTATGAAGATACCCTTGTATTTTCTTTACTTGAAGAAGTACAGATTTGATTTTTTAGACAATCATAGAGATTGTTGAGTTACATTTTTTGAGATACCCAACAGCAACGTGAACTTTACTCAGCCTACAACGACTTCACAAACAGGGCCAATTCTCAATATTTTGCTTCGCGTACGAAATATCAAAAAAAGTTTCTCAGAATGTTATTTTAACCCCATACGCCGAATTTTATGACAAAATTCGCATTTTTTAATATTTACAGGTTTAGTTTCCAATTTGAGAGATATTGCAGTAATATTGAAGCGAAAATTTTGTTGACATTATAGTGTTTAATTCAATGTCAAATTTTCTTTATACACACAATTTATTGGAAGTTCAGTTTTTATTTTAATACTAGCGTACTACAAACTGCTCTGCTATTACGAGCAATACCACCAAACAACCAGATTATTTCGACTTATTCATTTAAAGTTGATTGCATTTTAATTTTTTGATTACTAGCATTTTTTCGCGGTAAACTTGTCGTTTTATCACAATGGCATTAAATTAGGCACTAGTGTCAAACTTTTCGCTTCAATAGCACTCTAATGTCAAATTAGTAATTAAACTTGTAAATCTTAAAAAGAAAATGAAAAATGTGAATTTTGTCATAAAATTCGGCATACGGAGTTGAAATAACAGTGTGAGAAACGTTTTCATGTAATTTTTTTTGATATCTCGTACGCGAAGCAAAATATCGAGAATTGGCCCTGTTTGTGAGGTCGTAGTAGGATGAGTTTTAACTTCACATTTTATTTCAGTATCTCAAAAAATGTAAACCATTAATCTTTACGACTGTGCAAAAAATCAAACCTGTACTCCTTAAGTAAAGAATATAAAAAAGAATATATAATATATTCATACTAAATGCGACACACTCTATAATACTATATGAGTTATGCGACTTACTGTTAGTACCGCTTTTGCACCAAGTTTATTATTATTATTTTTGCTATCTATTTTTATTTTTTAAACGGATTATATTTATTTTCTCACTGTGAGAATTGGCACCCGTAATTTTTAGTACGATACAAGAAATTCAATCGATAATGCACTGAATATGGAAGTTTTGCAACCATTGAGACTGTAAAGTACTCACAAATGAAAAATAATACAATATTTACCTAATGCTTTTGAGAAAACTTAATATCAACCAGTTGTATGTTGCCATTCGCGCTGTTTTCATCGTCTATGAGATTCCTCGAATTTAACGTTTCGGCAGCGAGTCTGCTGCCGTCATTAGTGAGCTTTGAGAAATTTTAGTTAGGGGAATTATCTAAGAACAGTAAAAGTAGCTTATTCCTCCTTCTTCCACTCTTACCTCCTAATTCATTGAGGAGTGGGGGCAGGTGAAGACAATATTTTCCAAGTCATACGTTTGTTGTGTAATTTGAAAAGTAATAGTAGAGTAGGTATATCAAGGAAAAAGACTACTAATGCTGTTAGCGTTACACATGTTTTCTGCCGTATTTCGCGTACGCAACAACAATTTACCTCAAACAAACAGTCATTAGAAGTACATAATGCATAAAAAAACGCAGATATCACGAGCATCAACAACTAAGTCATCAATGAATTCCTTGAACCAAAACCTTACAACGTGATTATCATTCAATAGTTTAGAGTGATGTAGATGCCGATGGGAACAAAGTATTTCGTTATTTATTTATGTAATAAGAGTAAGAATTATATGTTCTTTGTAGATTTCTTAATCGAAAATCTTAATATTATTATATGACTATATATATTTTTGGCATAGTTTCTAACACTTTCATCATCATTCACGGTAGATCGTCCGCTTCATAATGCGACTTCAGGCATAAAGGGCTTGTGCATGAAGTAAATCTTTCACATTGATTTCACGAGAATAAACTTGTAGCAACCTGTTTGTATGTATGTAAACAATTTACTATTTATTTTATTAATAAGTTATTATCAATATGGTATTTGCCCGGAAACTAAATTGTAACCTATTATAAAAGCCACGCCGTGAATGGAGCTGCTTGCTCCTGCCTTTCACGAAATATATCTATTCATATCATGAAAGCAACCTTGAGCCCTTGCTTCATTCATTATGTGGCTTGGCACTGCAATATTTACTCACAGCTATATAGGCGAATGAAACCGCGTTCACCGCAACATTACTTCGTAAGAGTTTAAGGGAGACATTACATATACATTTTCTTAGATAAAACCCCAAACAAAAAAGTTTAAGAGATTAAGATCGGGAGATCTCGTGGGTCATGATATTAGACCACCATGACCAATCCATCCATTTGTAGGATGCTCGTCCAGCCACTTTCTTACATTAATGGTATAGCGAGCGAGAGCTCCATCATGCACGTACACCTGGAGAAAACAATATCTGAACGATTCAAGCCTGAGCAAGCAAGACCGAAAATATCGGTTCCTTGTAATGGAAGGGACCGAATATCTTCTATCTCACTCAGTTAAGCTTGTATCGTTCGAATACTTTTTTCTTCAAGTGCCTACAGCATATTGCGTCGCACATTCAATTGGAGTTATAGATAACATAACTCCAAAACTTTGAGGTATTCAGCAGCATCTTCAACAGAGAAAGAGGTCCAATAGATGTATGGCTGCTTTCGTGACTATACTCATGAAATTGATGCGGATTTTCCTCTGTCCAACAGTGAAAATTATGAGTGTTAAAGACTCCATCTATATTATGTCACTTTGAAAAATATGTCAGAAAGCCGCCATCATTGGGCATTTCTATTTATAATCATGTTGCACAAATTCAGTCGGAGAAAGTTATCGTATTCATAAAGAGGTTGAACTTTAGCAACGTGATATCAGAGTATGCAGAGTATTTTCCTTTAAAACTGAAAGAACGAATTTTTGGCTTGAAATATTTATTGCAACAGCTATATCACTGAGGCGTTTCTTTTTACTAAATCTAAAATCTGCTCTTATACTTATAAGTTACTTTTAACTACTGTTACAGCAAAATTGCAACAAAAATACCTTCACAAGATAGTGAAATTGGTGCATAGAGACGATATCCAATACCATAGCGTAACTCCTCTTCAATATTGTAGGATCAAAATAAAATCTAATATGAAAGAACATCAAGTTAAAACCACCACAATTGTATTTGCTGAAAAGTGGATTGTTCCAATATTTAGTCAAAATTGCAAGCATTTCTAACTGAATCTCACCACTGTACATTCCTTATACCTTCTGTTTCCTACATTTAATAGAATTATTAATAATTATTCCTTTCGTAATAGAATGGAACTGGAGAATACTTTCAAGGCTAACTGTTATTTTGTGCAAGAGTTAGAAAAATGTGTTATGTTACTTCGATGTATCTTTTACGTCATTCAATTATTGCTTCTGTAGATCTTGTTACTTAATATTATTATTTTTTTTCAGTGCGCGCATGCTTCGGGTTTTTTTGAACTGCAAGTACTGGAAATGTCAAATCCGCGAGGTGAACTGTCAAATGGTAACTGTTGTGGTAGCGTTCCTAAACCGCCCCTATCGCCCAGATGTACATCATCGTGCAATACCTTCTTCAGGCTATGCCTCAAGGAGTACCAAAGTAACGTCACCAGCACCGGTACGTGCTCCTTCGGAAACACGTCGAGTCCGGTACTCGGTAGAGACTCTTTCACATTATCGGATCCAGAGCGTGGAAAACTCGTTTTGCCTTTTACATTCAGATGGACGGTAAGTGTATTTATTGTATCAATTTCACCACGTCCATAAACCCAACTATATACGCTATTAACATTTTATAATTGCTTTCGGAATTACACTTTTATAATATAATGGACGAGAGCTGTGCACATATTTATTCTATGTAAACAATATATAAAACAATTTGGTTGTAAAAGAATTAGATCTGTTGACGTTCTACCTTATCCGGCTTACCGTGTGGTAATAATGTTGATGATTTTTCGAGTATTTACAGTTTCCTGGCACCATAAAATGTAAAACAGGAAAACATTTGAAACTATATGAAAGCTAATTAGTATGGTATAACTATATATCCACGCAAATATATTTCCCACAGATAGAATTATTAAGTTGGGTCACACGTTTTTCACATTTTTAAGGAACTGAATCATTGCAGCAATTTAAAAATAAGTATGGTTTAAAATGTACGTGGAGTATCAAAATATATACCCGTATATATACAGAGGTGGCCATAGACTATCCGATATACCACAAGTAGAAAATTGTCAAATTGTTGCATCGCACAGGTGCGCTGTATTAGGCAGTCTCATATGTATAGAAAGCAGACATTGGCAACTATATCTGTGGTTAATTCAAATCAGCCTAGTCCGACAGTGTATATCATAATCATTAATTAATGCACGATGGAATAATAAAAACATTTTTTTTCATAGTTTTGGTATTAGATGCTTTTCTTTATCGTTAGCAATTTGTGCAAGGCTTCCAGCGAAGACTGGATCTTTTTATTCTAGCTCTATTTTTGATTATAGAAAAAAATCTTTTTTGAACTCATATTGCATAATAGGTGCACTCAAAAGTAGTTTATGAAATGATACTGAAGAAATCAGATGTAAGTAGGTGCATTGCATTCGTGGTGATATTTAAGAAGTAAAGTAACTAAACTGTCAAACGTTCTAACATACGTATTTGACAGTTATGTTTGACAGTACACAGAATTAATCCTAATAATTCTATTAATATTTTATTGTTAAAAGTATTTGTTATTCTTACAAAAAAAATATTGTACCTACACACCTATTTTTCCATTCTACGTAAATGAGTAAACTACCATATATTTATATTTAATAACATTAGTATAGTAATGTTATTAAATAATAATAATAAAATAAAATAGTATCATCAATAGTGGAGCCTAGATCAATATCTTAAGATAGCATAGCACTTTAATTATAGTGGACATTGAAGAAGTCCAAAACTCGAAAGTGTTAACATGTATCTAAAAGAAGAATTTTGCATTTTATAATATATGTGTGAAGCATAGTTTATGGGAAGAAGTTGCTTGTTTCTGACTGCTTATAAGTTGAGTATATTGCTAAGTATTTGTTGTTGGTGTTACTATGTAATAGTTATTTACATTAGAGTACCGTAGATATCATTAAAGTGTCTGATGAGTTGGAGTGCTGTAAGTTAGGTGATTTACAGCACTCCAACGCATTAGAAAATTTATTTAAAAGGATAAGCTAATAGCACATGGGTACATGTGTATTTGTAAAACAAACCTACAGTTGCATTAGCTAACAGACAATATTATGTTTACAGTTGGTAAGGCCTATACATAAGTTTTACAGCTTTAGGCTTGTAACGCGCACTACATTTTTCTCATTTCATAGTTACTTCAAATATAAAATATGTATAATCTCCTTTAATTTAGTTTAAAAAAACAATTCATATTTATTTTTGCGTTTTAATTGTTGTTGACGAAAAACTATCATAAAAAACACTTTGATATGAGCCAGAGTCGAGCTGTCAAAACGCAGTGCTGCCAATCTACGTCTACTGTGCTCCAACTTATTCATTTTCAATTCGTGCCCGAAATTGATTTTCGCGCTCTAAATGATATCTACCGCAGGCTAATGTAAATAACTGCTCTCTCAGCACTTAAAAATCTTTAATTTTAAATGCCTAACTGAAATGCAAAATTGTATTGACTTTATGTTGTTTTTGTTCATTTATTTGGCTTCAATATACCGACACTCATTGAGAAGTTACCATAAAAATCCTTCAAATTTATACGAAACTATTCAGTTATTTACCTAATTCCACATGAAATTTAACCAATATTTCGTATGGCTTAAAAAGAGGCTATACAAGGCAATTAATAATAGAGAAAATAATGGATGCTATTTAAAAAGGAATGAAGTTTTCTTAAGTCTTCTTAAAGTTCTGCAAATGTTTGATCCCTGTTGGATAGCTGTATAGAGTTACGTTGACAAAAATAACATTGTTTGAAACAAAATTGAGAGTCTGCATTTAAGGGGATTTAAAGATGGATTTTCAAAACAAAAGCAAACTCTAACCCTACCACCTTAGACGAAACTTAGGTTTGAGGACGTTTTGTAGAGTTATGATTGAAAAAAGACAGATAATAGTTTATATTTGTGCGTGAATGTAAAAATGAAATAACATGGAAGATGTTTCATACTTATTTTTAGGACAGCCTGTATAGTCAATAACATTTTTTTTGAAATTATGTTGGATTTAATTCTTTAAAATTTTTGTATAAGGCTGTTTCTTCTAAATGAAAGATAAAATTATAACCAAAGATTTAGTTTTAATTGTGGCAGACTATGCAAATATTATATTCTAATTATTTATTTATATTTCATATTTTATTACAATATGTTCATCATGATAATTTGATAATGTATTAACTCTGCTTTGATTTTAAAAAAAATCCTCTAGGGTAGCTAAATTCAATAACGGGGCATGTTGATTTGCACGTCACGTTTAGGTAGATATGCTTGGTAAGCGTTATCTTCATAGTCAACAGCTGGTGAGTTACAAAATAAACACTTCCATTAAAGAAAAGCCGGTGAAGGGTTTGAGAAAGTATAAAATATTTACTACACTGCAGAGGGCACTGAAAATAAACATCATGCCAACTTTGACACAAAACGTAAATGAATAAGGTACAAGACATACTAAATTTCATAACATGGCATGATGACTATATTGGTGCTTCTCATGTATCAACGCGGTTTTCGATTATTTGCTAACAATTCATTCAGTAAAATAAAACACACGAAAAAAAACTTTCTCCACTTAATCATTTCTGTGTGACATAAATTTAAATCCATTAATGTTTTGCTGTAAGATAAATGAGTCTTTATAGTGATTAATTTCAAAATAATTGCATAAACGCCTCCATCTAGAAAGACATCGCTTTCCAGAATGTCAGTTTTAAAATTATGATTCTAAGTGCCTCGCAATTATTAAGAGGTTAATGTTAAATTGATAACGTTTGAGTATTATTACACCGTTATTCTAATCTATCATATTAACTTCAATTAACCAATTGAACCGACGACAAAACAACTCATCTGTTTCGGTAGCGTGGAAGAATTAATTGAGTCACAGGCTCATAACACACTGTTAATTGAACCTGCACTCTGTAATTTGCAAATGAAACGGGTGCATGGTATCATATATACGCTCCAAGAAATGCAAAGGGGTAATGGTTATTAAGATGAAATGGAATGAAGTGTGAATAGGGTAATTTTAATTGTTCATAATTTATTCCGTCTGATTTGAGTTTACTATTTTCTTAAGTTAGGTCTACCTTTTAAGTATTTATGGATTTTAACCGTTTACACAACTTATTTTGTTTGTACCATCTTAATCCCCGGTACATGGGCGATATTATTTGCTCTACCTCTCTCTTTGTTTTTCGATGGTCTAACGAAACGCACGAAAGATACATCCACAGGCGGGTATACCTGTACGTGTAAATATACATAAAACACATCTGCATATACGCGGAGAATTATGGACGGGCTTTGAATATAAATGGTATTGTTTGGGAAATATTTTACCTTTATTACCTTCTAATAAAGTTTGAAAGCCAAACGCAAACAGCACGGAGAAGAATAAAACGTTAAATCGACCACACAAAACAACTGGTGGTGTCACGAAAGGTCTGGATGGTTTTGTATAGGTAAGGGACCTCATAGAAATGGGTTTGTAACAGTAAAATCGTGATTGGACTTATCGATTGGGAGTTGGTTAAACTTTAAAGGTTTTATGGAAAAACACTTTCAGGCTTTTATATTTATGATATATGCAATCCTCTATAATCGAATGCAATGGACAAAAATCCACCTTTTGGTGTTTGTTGAAATCTACAATTTTAATTTTGTAAGACAGGTGTTTCGAACAACACTGCTATAAGTGAGTTATTTTTGTAGTTTATGAGTGGATCTGCAACCTTCTCTGGTGTACCAGGAGTGTAATACGATAATTAAAAAAAATGTATTGCATGTATGCATTTTTATCCCTACGCACGTTTGTAAGCAGAGACTGAACCACCATCCACCTATTTCCACACTCGACGACACTGTTTTCCCAAAAGTCGCAGCTCTATTTAAGAACCTTTGCAGGCGATGTGATTTTTTTTTAAACATAAAAATATTTTTTTTTTTGATACAAGCAGTATCTCGTTAAGTGTTATGAAAATTCAATTTTGCTATGTTATTTATTGAGATTACGTACGTTTTTGTACGTAATCTTTTTCAATTAGAACGCCAAAAAATAGTAAACACTATAAAACAATTTTTGCTTATAAAATATAAGCAAATTTTCTTTCGAAGTAAAATTACTAAAGATTTTTCACGATTTCGATTCTAAGTTGATTACTTTTGCTTTTATTTCAAGAATTATCCTAATTTATTTGTTCTAGTTCACCACTACTTTTCATCCTCGTATAAAACATTAAAAATAATTTAATCGGAGTAACACTAAACTGGTTTGTGTCACATATTTTTATTTCTAACTGTTGGCATTAATCTTAGATTATATAAGCTTTGTTTGAAAGCAGCTTTTTCACTCAATTTTTGCTTTCACTCTCTCTACCAAAATGAGTGTTGAGCATTACCTTACAGTGGTTATTAAAAATTACAATAAAATGCAATTACTGGCGCAAAGAAATTATTGATAATGCTGCTAAAATTATTAACTTAAAGTTATAAGAGATTAGGTGAGGTTGATTTTGAGAGCAACTATGAAAGTTTCAACTCATAGGTATACATTTACATAATTAAACGTTTTTACAAAAGTGCTTATGAAACTATACTGAGTAATTACATGCCCATATTGCTTATTTCAAACACTGCAAAAGTCATTGAGGAAGCTGTGAAACTACAACTTGTAAATGTTTTTCAATCTAACAATACGATTTCACACAATATGTATTTTCTAAAGGTAGAAATGCTCAACATGGAGTAGTAGTTGTTTTCCATGTGTTTCTGTATTTATACACTTTGATAGTATCTCACATAACAAAAACGTTGAAAGATTGGAGATATCAGGAATTAGATCGTTCAGTTTATTAGAGAGCTATTATAGTAGCAAGAAACAGTATACTAGTGTAAGAAGCAGCGTAAGTTCATCTAAAAGCGTATATGCGGTATCCTACAAAGAACTGCACTAGGCCCAATTCTTTTCATACTTTATCTCACGACCTGCTTGATGACTCTGACAGTTTGCTTTATACGGCCCTATTGAACCATGAGTTGCATGTATTCACCACTGGCGTCACTTACCGGACCTTTTCGAGAGAAATATTTATCTTTGGGTTGGCAATACTGCGACAGCACAATGTCAATTTAAATTTGAATGAAGGTTATATTGATAAACCACTAAAGTTAATATTTTCTAAAATTATACTAATTAATCCGCTTTTTAAAGTTGCTTTTCACTTCTTATTGATTAACTTAAGTCACATAGTTATTTGTTTACATGGTTTTGTACTATTTAGCTGTGACATAAACCAGGCTGTCATCAGCTGCACTTGCTGTTATTATTTTGACAAGTCAAGAAAGTAGTTCTCGTGCTCTCAAATGTTATGGAGATGTCGTTACTTACTGGAATCTGGTGTAACATTCAATTCAATGTAAATTTGAATAATCCGACAGATCATATAAAGCAAACTGTCCAATTCATCAAGCAGGCTTTATCTAAAGGATTAGATTAGTTTACACAAGCTTAAAAAATTCTTTGATTAGTACTCACTTTCTTTAAATCTAAAGAAACTAAACACATATTTTTTTTTTCATATAGTGTAATCGAGAGCTACCACATTTAGGACATCTGGCCATAGATACAGAAGCAATCATTGAAGTTTATTGCATAAAGTATCTTGCAGTAATATTGGATAAAAGCTAACGCTACAATATAAACATAGATAGGATTTTGTAAAAAAAAATATGAGGATTGGTATCAAGATTTAAATAACTAAAAGAACCTTTAAATTTACAACAACTAAAAGCAATTTATACTGCGTCAGTGCAATCGATAATCACATATGGCATAGTTGGTTGGGAAGCCGTGGCAGACTGCTACTTAAGACAGTTAAACACAGTGGAAAGGGCACATTAAAAATTAAAATTAAAAAAGTGACGCTCTCCTAGAAGAGTCAGATGTGGTGGACATCAGACGACAACTTATGAAATGTTACAACACCTACAACAAAATAAAGTAAATATATCAACAAACGAACATCCATATACAAGATATAATAAACACAGTACTACAATAAAACCGTTTGAACGTTAAAATATAGGCAAAAGATCTTTACTTACCTTGCTTGAAATACACAGCTGCATATCTGAAGAATTAAAACAAGGAAACGATACTCTATCGTGGAAAACTAAAATTAAATTATAAATAAAAGCTACAGCTAGACGTTTTTCCATAAATTTGAGACACTGGTTGGTTATATCCACAAGTATCTCCGATTATTACATATACATATATAAAGTTTTGTATACAATTACAGATTAACAATAAGTTAAGTTACCACAAGGTATTGTCAAAACACTGATTTTTCTTTATTAAGGTATGTTTCATTAATTTCTTTTTTTCTGGATTTTCCATGTATTTTACGGAAATAAACGTATATCTTCATTAGCATAAGTTCTTTCAGGCTAAAAAATATCAGTTCACTTTCAATAAAAAGAGAACACAACGTGGATACAAAAATTTAGTTCGTTTCTCCAGTTTAAAAAATTGTTTCTGCCAGCGTCCCTAATATATGTATGTATTAAGCTGCATACAGTACTGCTCATATTGCCACGTTAATAGCTATAGCAATCGGGGAACATAAATGGCAAAGTGTGGATATTAAACAACCACAAATACATATAGGCGTAGATGTTTACACATAGCACCGCGCCTGTATTAACCCAGTTATACCCACAAGTACTTTGTTTGGAAAAAAAAATGCAAAACATGCATTTGCTTGACGTTGGTGTTGGTCTAACGTATGCAAATGAATACATAGGGTATAAATGGGTTGATGGGGTGTGCAATTTCTAATTAAAGAATAAATAGGTACGATAGATTGAATGAAATGCTCTTCCTATTGACTGTCGTATTTTACGATAGCCATTATTTATGGTGCACGTGCGTTACAGGATGGTATACAGGGTTATTATCGTATAGTACGAAATAAGGTAGTACAAATAAGGGGTGAAAAATATACATGAGTAATGGCTAAATACAAAAAATAAAGAAAAATTATTCGAGTCCGGCCCGGAATTCACCGATATACTTTTCTACATATGAAACAATAGTCGTTTTCTGGGATTTTCTACGCCCTACATTGTGTTACATTTATAATGTGTAAAACGTTAACGGAGAATTGTACTATCTCGCATCAAGACTCGACTAACACTGATACTAGCCACACGAATCGGAGGGAGTGATTTTACTATCTTGAAGATATACTATGGCTAAACGTTCTGCATAGCGCGAAGCGAGTGCGGCCCGTGTAAGCAGCCACGTCTGACCACTCTAGTCATAACAATTCAAAATTTGACGATGCCTTGGAGTTCGTTATAAACAATTTATTTTTATTTTGCTCCACTTCTAAGAAGAATTTTATTGATTTGTAATTTCGCTAATTTGCACCTTTTAAGATTATTTATTACTTATTTACTTAGGAAATGTTGCATGTTTTTTACCCTTTTTGAATTACGTACTAATTTCGTGACTGCTGTTGTGTGATTTCTAGTTTGGTGCTCTTTGAACTATTCTTGGATGTAGGTGGCCGAAAAGATCATATTCTCTACTTTACTCTACTCAATTTATTCTTCCTTTCTTCTTTTTCACTTGGCCCATTCATATATTTTTATTGTAGTTTTGAAAGAATCCTCTAAATTTAATTCCGATACGTTTTGCGTTGTGTATAGTAATCTTTCATTTGATATTTCTTATGTCTAATATAGACAATAAGAATCAATAGTCGTACTCTTTTTAGTTCTTGCGGTTATTTTTGCTATACATATAGGTACTTCAATGTTATGAGCACCAATTTATTCCTACTTTAATTGAATAATTTTAGATAAGTCAAGCGATATATTATAATGCACATTGAAGAATCTTCGTGCAACAACCTCACGCCTTGCTTTTCTTCGGTTATAAGGCCATAATTCTTGCTAACTTCCTACCCTACTTAAGATCTTCATAAATATTAATAAGGCCGGGACGACTTACATACATTTTATACATAGCGTCGCCAATAATTTCGTGTTACTGCCTTAAGCTTCGACGCATTAAGTTCCGATGCATTTTGCAGTCTCAATTACTTTCCAAATTACCGAAACCTAAACGATGATAATGTGATATCATGTGTTCTTTTTCTCATATTAGTTGGTAGGTATGTATTTAGTGCGGTAGTACTAAATTGTAATACTAATTGCTTTTAAGTACCTAAACAGCTCCGATAAACCCGGCCGGGTATATAATTTGAAGTATCTTTATACTCCCGGAGCTCTTTACTCATGCAACGCGCGATATTCCGTCGCATATAAAACGAAAGGTCCGCTGTTCACCGTTTTCCCACGGTGACCGAGTCACTCATGATGTCATCCATTCAGTCTCTCTGCTTGCCGCTACTCGCGTCCTCTCTTTCTCTTTTCATTTTTTCTTTTTCTTTCCTTTACCGCTGCATTGCCTACCTACAACCTCTCTCTTTACGTCGTCTCTTCACCGGTCTGAAATCGCCAGTTGTACATTATTTAACTGGCGCGCCGCGCTCCCATACAGGCCTTTTTGTGCCCTTTATCATTTTTCAATAAACATTTCATCCCCGAAGTGTACACTATATCGCGTATCACACAGCGTCTGCCGCGTTGTTTTTGTACGATGCGACATTATTACATTGTTATACTATTTGGATGTGTGTGCACGTAAGCTGTTTCTGCCTTAACGTTATCTGTACATGCACATACACGCATGTATAATATTCTACGAATTATATGCACATAGTATGCACACTAAGTACTGTATAGCCGCGTTGCGGGCGTGCTATTGAACTCGCGAGTTACATTAGATAATCGCCTTAATAAATTGACTTACGTATGCAATTCTATGAACCTTGCGGTAGAAAGCAGATATATTTAAAATGATTTCCTAAAAAAACAAGTTGTACAGCATTTAAACTGTGCAACAAAGAAAAATTAATAGCTGCTTGTAAAGCATAATTTGGTCGGCCGATAGAAATATGTATTTAGTTAGTATACAGATAATAACAATAATATTGATTTATTGCCAGATATTTTGATAAAGGGCGCTCCATAAAATCTAAGTGTACAATCAGTAACGTATGTCAGTGACTGTATTAAATTACATAATAATAAATAATAATAATAATAATAATAACTATGATAACAAAGTTAATAAAATAATAATGATAATAGAAAATAATAATAACAAGTACCCGCAGGGCGGTGTTTTATCTCCCTTGCTGTGGGCTATTCTAATGGACGACCTAATCCGGAAGCTGACCGGAAAGGGATTTCATTGCCTGGGGTATGCTGACGACTAGAGATGGTTAAAACTGCTCTTTTCTCGCAACTGATCTTTCTGCTCCTGCTCTGCTGACAAACCACTTCTTAAAAACAGCTCCTGCGTCGTTTAGTTGCTCTGAAAAGCAAATATATAACACCACTCACATGAGGCAAATGGAGCAAGTTGTCTTGAAATGGTCTATTTATTTATCTGCGCTTTTACTGTTTTACTTTTAGTTTCGCATGGTGTTCGTTAGTCTGTTCCCATTTATTTGTTTTGTTTTACAGGTATTTCATGTTGTCAACAGTTCATTTTTTTATATGCGGAATAAGCATGTAAATTGAATTATTGAAATAAATCTATTTTTGTATATTAATTCAATATGTATTAGTTGTAACTAACGAGTGTATGCAAATGTCTGTTTTAGGAAGTACATACTGCTGTGTACTGACTGAATTAATTGAAAATGCAAAACTGAAATTTTTAAAAGAAAATGAAAAATAAAATTAGCTAGCTCAACAGATAAAAATTTAAAATGGACGAAAAAGAACAATTAACCCCAGAGTTACCCTCGCGAATTAAAACTTGAATCTAACCACGAAAAGTAAATTGTGAGTGAATGAAATCAGATTTTCTTAATTACACGAAAAATTGTAAAAGTTTAATATAAAATAAAATAACAGAATTTTTTTAACCCAACGAAGATAATTAACAAATTTATTTTAAAAAGGGTTTAAATTACAAATTGTACAGAAAAAAAAAACCGTGAATTGAAGGTTCTGGCCTAAAATAAAAACTGCACTTGATTCTAAATTAAAATAGGGCAATGCTATTTCCTATGCAAAGCAAAAGTTTTGTTTATTCAGGAAGATTTTCCAAAATCTTACAAATTCAATCCACGTGGTTTCAAATTAAAATATACTAAGCGTGAACAATTCCAAGAAATTTACACAAAAGAAAAAAATAAATGCAAGCACAAAGCTTCTACTCACCCAATCGAGGTGATTGATAATTAAAAATAAAACATCAAAATTGAAAACCAAAAATTAACTAAACTATAATGAGAGAAAAAAAGTAAAATATATCCCGAACAAAAATAATAACTGATCTTATACCTATAATGTCCACACTTCAATATATTAACAATTATTATTAAATGAATTCCTTGATTGGCTATAATTTTGCAGGAATAAAATTTTCAATATCATATGAATTACAATATGGCAACAATAATATACAAAAACACATCCACTCACATCTATAGTCGAACAAGGAACTGCTTGACAAAACTCTACAATTGTTTTTCATACAAAAATCCCACTCTCAAAAACGTACAACGCAGACGTACAACCAATACGTCAAAATTGAATAGAAAACGCATTAAACCTACACTCAAACAATAGACAAATAAATGAATGGAATTAATTTAAAAAAAACTTAACACTTAATTAAATAAAGCATACAATTAACTCTTTAACCAAAATTTATACAGAACAAAAATTATTGTGAAAATTCTCGGTACATAGAAAAACGGCTGAATGGAGAAATCATAACAACAAAACTATGCAACTTAAAATACACTCAGCGGTAACGCGAGTAGTCTAACCATAGCAATATGTACATCAAAATGATAGTAATAATTATATCTGTCGACATCTTTAATATTTCTCAAGGTTTATGCTCTTAGTGACGCCAATAAATAAGCCCTAAATTTTACAAAAATCACAACTATTTTTCCTCCCGCGACTCTTAATGCTCTTCCAAAATAGCGTATAAAAAGCTAATAGGTCAGATGACACAGCTGTAACAATTATATCCACCAACATCTAAGATATATCTAGAGATTTATGTATTGTTATGGTTAAAACCAATAGACAAACTCTTAAACGTGCAAAAAACACAATTATTTTTTCTCCCATACCTCCCAATCTCAGTTAAGAATATTTTGTTTAATAATTAATCCAAAAAAGTTATAGTTTTAACTTTAAAAAATATGACAACATCTAAGTCGAATTCAAGTAACCTTACTACGGTGTAGCGCAATATGTAGAAAGTGATCTTTGCGTTCGGTAAAGTTTAAATTGCTCTCTATATATTACACTGTACCAGCTTGGGATTGTCTCAGGCTCGGGTATGTCTATCAAAATTGGTTCTAAAGCCTGGGCAGTCTAGCGAAGCAGGTGCAGATTAGATGACCACCAGAAACCAGCTCCTTCTGCTCCGAGCCCCGAACCAGGTTTGAAATATCAAGTCTGCGATTTCACAACCATCTCTACTGACAACCTTACAATTGTCGTTAGAGGACGATTTCCAAAGGTTCTGATGAAGCGTATGCAAATTGCCTTAGATACGGTTGACAAATGGTGTAAACAAGAGCGACTATCAGTCAATGCTCAGAAAACACAAATTGTCACGTCCACAAGAAAAAGAACACTAGAAGGTCTACAACCACTAGTAATAGGAGGTTAAGGGATTCCATATGTCAAAGAGGCGAAATACCTTGAGGTATGGTTTGATCAAAGACTTACATGGAATCCACATATCCAGAACACAGACAACAAAGCCGCTATCGCCCTAGGTAGGTGCAGGAGGCTGTGTGGAATGAATTGGACCCTTAGCCCCAAGATGGTTCTGTAGTTATGCACAAGAGTAATAGACCCACGATAACGTACGGAACTATAGTATGGCAAGCGGAGCGGCCAGTGAAAAGTGGAAGAATCCATCACTGCAACGGAAGTAATTCTAAACCTGCCACCCCTACATATTAACAAACAAGGAACTGCTATGTTGCTACTTCATTCCTTGGAGATGGCCATTTTTGTGGCACTTCCACTAGGCCCCGGTAGAGGACGCTACTTGCAGATTCTGCTAAGAGGAGGAAGAAACACTAGTTCATGTACTGTGCCAATGTTACGGCCTGTCGAGGACAAGGTTTTTAGTAATGGTCGTGGAGAACCCCATAGTTAGCTGCAACACACAGAAGCCGCTTTCAAAGATGATAGAGCCTACTTAAGAGGACAAAATTAAAGAGCGTCTTCTAGGAAAAGGCCCGTTTTGTCGCATTTGCCAGTCCAGACCGCCCAGGCCCCCCCGTCAGCCCTCGGCCCGCAGCTCCTTCTAAAAGGATAACGTTTCTTTCGATAGAAAAACTATAAGTATTTTAACTTAAAGACTTGGAATTATTATGTGCAGCTACAAATATCTATGTATATAGAGGTGTTGTATCAACTAGTGCTGACGAACGAATTGATTTAGTAATTAAGCAGAATAAGTGATTTACACAATATTCATAATTCTAAATAAATATATGAAGTGTATTTTATTATAAAACAATATATTTTTTGCTATGAGATTGATTTATATTTATTATTAAAATCAAAAACTAAAGTTTGGTAAAAAAATAAAATAAATTAAGAACTTTGGATCAGAATTAAAAAATATAATGAAATGGGATAAACAAGTTTCGATAATATGACAGATTTCAAAATTGGTATAACTTAAATCGCTAAAATGTTTATGATGTAATATGGAATACACCCGATTATATGCAATGTAAACGGTCAAATACTGTACACCGATATTACAATCTTTTAAATTTTAAACCTGTAAAAGGTCAGTATTTAATTGATACTATGAAAAATAGTGGTGTAAATGGTCACAAATCAATTCGGTGCAATTTTATCACGTGTAATATGTCAGTGACAGATATGTTTGTAATGTGTAATTATATATATTATGTATTCCATTGGAATCAACATAAATGGAGCGAATGTAATTCCATTGTTTATTAAGATTAAACATATCTTTAAAATTTAGTCCAAATTTTAAGCCTTTCTCCATTTTATGTTTTTTTTTATATTTTTCTAATTATTCTTAATTCCCCCATTATTGTTTTGTAAAAGGATTTTTTCCATTTTTTTGTCCGTCTTTAGCTTTTAGTTCACGTGTATATTTTAATATCTTTAAAGTCATGTTTATTGCTCTTACGCTCTTGTATAACGAAATATTACATTTATGCTAAATTCTTTTCGAATTTTATACAAGTACCTATGCTTCTTTGCATAAGTATCCCACGCGTTCTTTTTTTTTTTCATAGTGTATCCCCATTTTGTCATTTTTTCATCACTCTCCTCAGTTTTTTTTGTATCAATCGTCCTTATGGGTCCAGTAAGTTTTTTGTTGGTTGTCTTGAGTTTTGCATCCCTTCCCTGTACCATAACTGTATCTGATATATGTCTCTTCTCTTTTAAATTTTGTTTTGCATCTTATCCCGGTCTGCTTTTAAATGTTCTGCATCTCGTATTTAATGTATTTGTACATATATAGTTCCCAACTCTGTTATTGCGCTAATTTTTTGTATGTAATTTGTTTTTACTTTTAGATATCATTAATAATTTCTATATTCTATCACAAAGGCACTTTAAAGACAAAAAAAGCTGTTTAAAAGAGATAAATGAGGATGTCTGGAAAGAAGAAAGAGTGGAATGCCATCTATAAAATGCCAAACATGTAGAATAAACGTGGGTGTAAAGAAATCTGCAAAGCAGGCAACTGGAAAATTAGAGGTTTGTAGAAACCAAACCCTCTTAAGAGGAAAACACCAAGAAATGTATCTCACATCAATATTCTACTGAAAAGTACATTGTCAGGCATTAGAAATTCAATGACAACCTGTTGCTATAGAACAGAAAGACTCTTAATGCTAAGATGCAACAATTTAATGAAAAGAGAGATAAAATCAAATCAGTCGCAACTTTGATGTTAAGTTAATATAAGTACACATCCAATTGCTAGTTATTTTCTTGAAACACATAGGAATATTAGATAAGATCAGATTTTGCTAATATACTAAAACATTAAAGCTACCGTAAAGTTTTCGCTTGACTTCTCCCATTGACAATTATGTTTTGTGGTGGTTTTTACCATCGCTACTTAGACGTATAAACGTCTGCAGTTGGCTAAGGATGAATTCCATCGTTTGAGATAAGGACGCCTTTTGCATGTCTCTTCAGCATTTCATTCCTTTTTCTTATTAATTCCGATTTTTCCCCGAGCGATTGTTTTTATCAATATAAAGCGCACGGTAAATTGAAGGGTTTTCGCAGCGCCGTCTCCGATATTTTCAATTATCTACTTCTATTAATCTTAGCATTTCAGTTAACTAGGAGAAGAAATAGAATCAATAAATACGGCTCTAAGTACCAGTCTAAACATCGTAAGTGCGTGTAGCAGTCTCCTTAGACCGATTTAAGGACGTCGTTAAAGTGTATATCGTGCGGAGATCTTACTCGGAAGTCATTTCGGTTTCGGAATAAATTAGATCGGATTAAATCTTTTGAACCGATTCCTTGTCTTGCGCGGTCTTCGTTTCTTCTAATGCCGGAGGAACCTCTGAAAGGCTGCTACTTTTACAAACCTTATCCCTTTTAGTAGATATATAGGCATGCCGGTATATATAATAAATGATGCTTAAAGTTCATTTCGACTCTCATAAAGGAACATCAAATTCTTTCGAGAAACGCAGCTTATTGCCTAATTTGCTTAATAATTAGCGCATTAATTATCTTGAAGCTCTAAATTTCACGTTTCAGATTAAATTCTTGGTATATCGCGTTTTCCTACAGTTACCACATCGACATGTTACTGGTTTTAATTAAAATAAAAAAAAAAAACTATAACTTCAACGTTGTAATTATTTTTTCCCACGAACCTAAGATCTGAATTAATATCTAGGTTGGGATAAAACATAATTAATATTTATGGAAATTAGACTTTCTCATTTGTTGTCAAAACTTAAAAATTAATTCGTGGTTTTCTGTCTGTATTGTCTTTGTCTGTTGGTGTATACGTTTTTGCTGTTATTGAAATATAAACAATGACACCAATTATGCATTCACGTTTTGCCCTAGAACGAAACCACAGTTTCGTGTTCTGCCGCATATAAATGTTTTGTAGTAATATAGTATGGATGTAAGCCAATAATTTGATATAATCCTTTTCGCGGTTAATTGATCTAAGATTATGGAAGTAAATGTGAATTTCTCTTTAATTAAATGCATTGATTAATTACTATTACAAAAAAAAAAACTAATAATTAACAGCTTTTTATTTGACGCGGTCTGAATAAAGTAATGGGCAATTAAATTGCTATAATTGCTTGGGAGATAAGCACCTACTTATAACTAGATATTCCTCTCACTTATATTCCGATTTTATAGTCGGTAACTTGAGATTGTGTACTTTATGTATATATGAGCTTATGGTTTATTTCAGAAATAGGAGAGTATTCGGGCAAAGAGGAAAGGTCTTCTTGATATTGGTTATTCAAGAGCCAATCGAAACGTTTCTTTTCTGAATAAATTAAATGGTGAGAAGGATTGTACTATGTATACAATTTTGCAAAAATGAATTAGCGTATCCTATGAGTTGTCTTAATCGATTCAGTGCTCTTGCTAACAACCAATCATTCCCATTAGTTCCTTTAGCAAATACTTACCAAGTGTTTGCACCTTTGTGCATATATAAAGTATACCTAATATATACAAACTTTAATCTGTGCACTATGTTCAACGGTAATGAAATTGGCTGTTAACTGAATCGCGAATTGTTGACAAATTTAAGAGCAGATGACATTTTTTCAATGAATCTTTAAGTACACCCAATGATGGTTTTATCTATACGGAAATAAGAATATAACTTATATAGGTGTCATTTAACGTAACTACTAGGCCCATTTTAAATCCAAATGCATACAGAAATATATGTTTTGAATCGTTTATGTCGATGCAAAAGGAATAGGAACATGCAAGAGCATGCCTTTTCAAATATTATCTTGCTATTAGTTTCGGTTGAGAAAATAGCTGGTAAATCCGCAAAGAAAAAGATAGAAAAATTCAATTTAACAATTTATATCTTTAATTATTCATTGTGCTATACAATACTAAAATCTACTAACCGAAAATATACATACAATTCATTTGAAATTGTGTGTTACTATATTAACTAATTATAAACACACAAAAAAATCTATCATAATATGAAACTAAAAAAATAGTACTTCAACAAAGTAGTTCATAGCACAGCATATACATGATATTAATGGACTAATCAAAAGAAAAATAGTATTACTATCGTAATATATTTACTACAAATGTTGTTCTAGGTACAAAAATATTTTTCTGAGTGAACACCTATTGATTACGATGGTTTTGACAACCGGCCCGAGTATCAATAGTCACAAAATAGCTCGGGATTGACCTGAATTAATAATCTGAACAAATGCCAATAAACACTTTTTTTTGACAGAAATTTTGAGAAAATCTTTTAGTTACTTATAAACATTGAGGGGGTCAGGATACAATAAAGAATAAAATATGTGTAGCATATATTAAAAGTAAACAAATTGAGGTATTATAATAATAAACAATTTCTAAACACAATAAATTTTAAGAGATTTAAGAAATCCATTATTAAAATATTGGTCTGTGTATACCTATAAGCACGTGCTTTTAATAAATAACGAATCCGGTTTCTCTTTGCAGCGAATAGGTTTGCATAAATGCGTAGGCATCTTACATAGTTTTTCAGAGCAAGTACAACTTGGCTCCTGTGCAGAAGAATCCCAACATACACATCCATACGAATTGAAAGTAATATCTGAAACTACCCTAACAGCCACAAATATACCAGAGATATTTTTAAAAATACATTTGGTAAATATTTTTCGTGAGAGGTTTTTGAATATATTTTTTTATTTTAGTTAAAACATACAATTGAAATATTTACTCTATATTTTAAATTAATGGAAGTTTAATATTTTTTGAAATATTTGTAAAATGTTATTTATATGAAAATTGAGATTTTTTTATATGTCGTTCTGGATTATGAATTATATTATTACATTTGATTAGGTGTGAATGGATGCATATAGCAGTTACCTCGTTGCAATTATTTTAGCTCCTATACGTAATATAATTAGCTTTTACGCAAACGCCGATATATTGATAGAAGTTACAGCGCCCAACTTAGATACTAACCAAATCATAATTTTAGATATACATTATCTAATTTAATCTTTAAACTGTCATTTTAAATAGGTTATACTAATATGTATGGCATATTATTACCCATCTATATATAATATAGTCCTACGCACCAAATGTACAAAAGCAAAAATTAAACCTTTATTTTTGCATATGAAATAAATATTTACAGAAATACAATACAAAATATTTTCGCAGAGTTAAGAAAAATATATTGAGAAATTATTTGCAGTAAAATATAATTAACATAAACATAAACATAACATATATATTTGTGAAACGTATTCCGAATATATTTTATATAATATATTTTATACCTATTGCGTTAATATAAATAGACTATTAAGACTTAATATTTCCGAAATATGAAAAAAATATAGTTAGCTACTGGGGTTTTTCCAGAATATTTGGAGGAAACCAAAAAAAAAAAACAAGAAGAAAGCTTTAGCATTTTGTACATCTAGGATTCCAAATGTAGACCACCCAGTTATTCGCAACCGAGCTTTCATTTTTGTTCGTAAGCATTTTTTAAAACTTCATAATATCTGTTCAGAAATGACTATTATTGTCTTTAGAATCCATGAAAATATTAAAAAGAACAAGCAAATAAGTTTATACTACTGAATACTTGATCAGATATCTGCAATTTAATTAATTTTTACGGTGTATCTAAACATATGATATTTTTTTATTTAATAAATTTATATTTTGAGCAATCACACATCACATTTTTTTTTTATTTAATTGTTATTTCTTACTTACCTTCAAAGTCTTGCACCCCTAATAGGTGCTGATCATCCTCATTTTCACATTATTTACAAACTCTTTCAAAAAAAAGTTTCATTAAATTCATGATTTTCTGTCTGATATACCTAATATTCCTGAAATTTTCATTTAATTATATTGTTCTTTTAAAAATTCACCGTGAGATAACTTAAATAATTAAATAAGAAAAACCTAAAACACTGTATATATGTATATATTGTATGATTCCTTTTGACGCAAAATTTACAATAATCCAAAAGTTGATATCATAATTTGCAACTCATACTACCATTACTCCTAAAATTGCAAGAGCTTATGCGGAGCTGGTTTATTAAAAGTTTTTCGGCGTAACAAAACCTTTCAGCTTTAAAAATTAGGGATTTGTAATAATTGGGTAAGGGATATCTCATTGAATTTGAATTTCTACCTTATGACAAGCTTTTTCTGCAATTCTTTGACATGAATATAGAATAAATTCGAAGATATGCAGATTAAAACAAACAATAAACAATATTTTCTTTTATTTGGTTTTTAAATTTCACAATGACATATACTTTTCTGAACATTTAACATGCAGAAAACAATGATTATAACAATAATAATTCATTGTAATGTCAAAGTCATAGCCTGTCAGATAATAATTATCTGGCCATTTATAAACATTAATAAACAAAACGGACAATTTAAAAGAAAGCTATTGAAGGTATGTTACAGCAACCCAGTGTCAAATTTAATTCTACACCAAACACTGTAAAAATATACAGGACATTCTATTTGAAAAAAAAAATAGTTTTTCAACTTTCAAAACTCCTTGACATGTCACTAAATTTGAAACATCCTGTATAGTGGGGCGGGTAACTTTTTACTTCCTTTTATCAAACAATGTTAGTGCTTTGTAGTTTTAAAATGGGAAACCTTTAGCACGTAAAGTAAGTGAAAATTAATCTATTACGTGCAACAGTATAAATGTCAAAATTTTCACAAAAATCGTAAGATTAGAATATTAGAAACAGTTGAACAGAAGAATATAGAAAGCCCTAATTATAATTGCATTAAGATTTTATGCTGATTTCAAAAACGTAATAA
This sequence comes from Protaetia brevitarsis, assembly GCA_004143645.1. Taxonomy (NCBI): domain Eukaryota; kingdom Metazoa; phylum Arthropoda; class Insecta; order Coleoptera; family Scarabaeidae; genus Protaetia; species Protaetia brevitarsis. The sequence goes on from RXPK01000118.1 coordinate 110,627, forward strand.
TATACAGAGTTTAAAATAAAAAAGTTCATGGCGACTTCCAGAAGTGTGGAAAACTTAAAAAAAAAACCTTCAAAGCAAGTAAAAAACAAAATAATGTGAATTTCTAAAACTGAAGGTTTGGTTAAGCCCGAAAGTTTCTAATTAGTACAGTTAAGAATAAGGGATTTAGCCAATGTTATTTAAGTTACAGCTTTAACATTGTCTTCTACACTTGAATAAAGCATTAGTGATTTAGTGCTCTTTCCCAATATAATAGGAATGCAATAGTATTGGTTATCCTACTGAATATTATGTAAATGCTCTTTAAATTATTCGAAAGAGGATATCAAAAAAACATTATGAGGATTTATACAATGTTCATGCCCATAACGCATACAAAATATATTGTAAGAACTTTCACATATCGCGTTTCAGTTCCAAGCGTTTTTTATTGACTTCAAAATCATTATTCCACGATCGTAACAGCAAAGTTCATCTCTTCACTATCAAGAAATGCACTTGCACATTTACATTTATTCTTTCAAGTTTAACATTTACATGCATCTACACACACACAACGTGTTAGACAGACATTAAAGTAAGTGGAAAACATTTTATGTATGTATTTCTACGCATAATTATAAGAAAAAGTTCGTCGGCGCTACACGAATATAAACAAGCCTTGAGAAGAGAATACTATTAAGCGTGAAAAGCTTTGCTGCAAGTCATATTAATTACAAGTATGTTTATCTCGTTTATTATATAAAACACTGCTGACATTTAGATCAATACTTTGTGGCAGTCTTAATCCTGCGGAATTGCAATGCTATATAGTTTCTCACGTGCATTGCGTGGCTGAATTTCAAACGTGATTATGTAGAGATTGGAATGCAAGCCAGTAAATCCGAGTGATTGATGCGGAGTTGAAAGTAATATTTTCGGTTAGAGTTTTAGAATAAGTAGAGTGCTGAAATACATAGTTTTCTATCAAAAAGACGGGTATACGAACGTTATAGACTGTTACTTTAGAACCATTCCGTATGCCATTTAACCTAGCTTTCACCATAATTTTTAGAGTACATCGCTCGGAACCGAAGTTCGTGTCTTACTTGTATAAGAAAACTAGCATGACTTTAACTGAAGTGGCTTAGTTGACGTGAATCGAACTGATTTATTAATAATTGTTTTGAATTATTTCACAATGTTCGTTGTTTTCTAGGTCCTAATTAGACTTAATTAATGGTTACGTTGCTGATGCCGTGGTGCAAGAATCTTGCCCACAATTTAATGTTGTTAGGCCACTACAGGTTGTAGTGCAAGTTAATTAAACGCTTTTCTACGGTTAAATAATCAGTTATAGAACTTGTTGTATAAAGGATTCTGTGGCTAATCAACAGTCACAGAAATAAGTAATTGTGCTCACGCTTTTCAATGTCAAAAATATTAATGTGATGAGGATTTTGTATACTATTTTTTCCTAGATTTTATATGACTTTTGATTAATGTAATAGCTCTGTAGAATACGCCATATGTTTTAAAAGGAACATTTGGTGTGTGAGCATACTCCTATACAATAAAAGCGTTTTAATTCTGCAATTAGGAAAGACTTTCGTATACTTCCTAATGGTAACTACGCTTAGTTTTACTTCTTTGTTGCTTGTATTAGAGGGATTTAACTTGCAACTAATAACTTAATACCTTATTACATCTTAACAATAAACACTTTAGGTGCGGATTCTCTCATTTCTGGAACATAACGTACTTGATCGCAAAAATAGAAAAAAACTGCATACCTATACTGGAAGACTAGCACGCCATTAAATGTGACAGTTATATTCGTGCAGTAAAACCTTAATTGTTCATCACGATATGCCGCTCTTAAATGGCGAATCAGAATTACGTACGCTCTCATCTGAACGAGGATAATAAGGAGAGAAATAATAGAAAGGCGCGGGTTTATCTCCCAGGGTCTATTTCCCATTAGGAGGTTAATTTAAAAGTGTAACTGCAGATGGCGCCAGATCGGTGAAATCGTTATCTGTGTACGTGAATCAACTTCGCTTTACCACTCCAACTAGTCGACGTCGCGGTGCGTTCGATATTAAATTAGTTTTAGCGGTTTTTATTCGTCAGTACACAAAGATAATAATGAAGCTATGAATTGTTCATGAAACGCATTGTGGATATCAAGTACACGATGCCATGTTTTAGAGCAGATATTGCTTTGTATTTTACTCGATTTTAATAAGAACCTCACTATTTATTTATGATAGTTATGACAATGGTAGAATGAAATAATATTACAACAAAGTAATTACTTACAATGTTAAAGAATTGTAAAATACATGGCAGCTGACCAAAAGTCAAAACATTTTACTCTGTGAAATAGTTACAGCATTATAAACGACAGATATAATAAACAAGACAGACAAACATTTTTTTTTATTTACAGTTAAAGTAAAATATTTTGAAATAGAGATTACATGTAAATTAATATGGGAGTAAGTACTAGGATATCTAATTGGTGTGTGCTGATTTTAAAATTAGTACGTAACGTTTTTACGATTAATGATGAATAGCATCTCCAAATATAATCATATTTTCGAATTCTGTTTCAATTCCAGGGTAGAAATGCCATCGTAATCAAAGCCCTAACAGTCACACAAGGAGTTTTATACTACATCCCTTTGATTAGAGTGGGAGATTTGTGTTCAGGCTTATTATTAGTAAAAGTATCGCTAATGGTTGTAAGTATTTTGGATTGTTGTATAAGTCTATCTGCCAAACTTTCTATGAAGAAAAATTTATAATATTGTAATACTGAAGGAGCTCTGTGGTTCATTGTTCAATATTTTTTTGGTTATCATGACAAAAATTTGAATTAAACCAAGCAATTTCTCAGATTCTATAAAGAAAGAATTTAGCTTGAATCTATTCAGTTAAATTAAAATTTCAACTTGTTCTAATTGACACTGAAAATGGTTCCTTTAATATTACTAGAAAGTTAACACGTGTTTTTTCCAGTCAACTAAAAATGCAGTAACACAGACAAATCTGAAGCATTAAATCAAAACACGTTTGGGTTGCGGAAACTGAAAAATATCAGTACGATAATGATACATTTGTCTTGTACCAGTTTTATCCCTATATAATACAGCAAATGCGTTAAATACCTACATGCATTGGAGAAATTGTCCCATAGATGGCACTTCTGCTATTTCATTTCAGTAATAGTAGGTTTGTTCGTTTTGGCACCAGCGTCACGCAGCGAAACCCAGCCGTAAGCATTTCTGTTCGATTTGATGGCAAAACCAATCAAAAAATCTAAAGCTGGAGTCAATCCAGCGTTTTACGGCCACAGCTTGCGTTGAAAAACTTTACGCAGCATCACGCGGCTAGATTTTTGCGTTACGACGCATATACAATCAAACAGTATTGTTAAATTAACTAAATTTTGGTTAGCTCAATGCAGGTACTTTTCTGAGAGTAGGGGTGGTCGGTTCGAATAAAAAAGGATTCGGTAATGCTAAACGAATATGTATTTGGTTTTTATGTGTTAATCGAGTTCCTCTTTGTTAACGAATTCAGAATCATTTTAAGAGTTTCATTCGCTCTTATCTATTATAATCGTAAAGCGAGAAAATCGAATCAAAAAACACATTGTAGTAAGTAGGCATTTGCTAGGTAACTCAAAGTATACAATGAACAAAGCGCCGCTATTTATTGTTGTAACACGTGTTCTCTGTAAATTACAATACAGATATTGAAAGTTTGCTGTGGGTTTTTAAGAAAAAGAATTTATTTCTGTATGTAATACAATATATGTAGGTAGCTAGATTAATTGTGCTATCGTGTTTTTTACTGACAATTTCCTATAATGCAGTTTAAAAAAATGCCTATTCTTCAACAATAAGCTCTCAAATTGTTGAAGAGAGATATGATTTTAGATAGGAAATACCATCGCATGACGTTATCGCTGACATCTAAGAAGTAAAGCTTACAGTATAACACTATTTAGAAATAATGTTTTTATATTCTTAATTATTAATAATGACGTGGTGTAAATGTCTAAAAAATTTCTTCTGAAATCCTATAAATAAAGAGATTCCAAATGATACTATCATAATCAAGCGTATTAAATAGTAATACTCAAATAATATTAAACTAGAAAAACAGTGTTGATTTCTTAATATCGATTGCTAATTGATTTTTATTGACTATGTTGGTTTTACTCCCCATATGACGTGTGCACTTGTCTCAAGTTATATGTAAATCTAATAAAATTAAATAAATTTTTGCATCAGTGTAATCAGGTTTAATACGTGACCTTGTTTGTCCCTTTGTACAAAATTTAGAACAACATTAAATATTATATATTTTTCAACATCAGATATGCACCTTTTGAGGGGAAATCTGATTCGAGATAAAAACATAACGGTAAAGGAAATAAACCTATAGTATGATGGAACTTACCAATTGCATAAGTATGTTTAACTATTAACTGTATTACGGATTACTACAATTTACTAACCACAGATAGTTTGTTTTACAATTAGTTTTTGCTACAATACTAGCAATACCCATCTAATGTCACAATATTAAACTGTAATAAAATAGTACCTACTCACTACTTTTTCGTTAATAGAATATAAGAATGGCATTCAGATTCAGCAACAATAATTGTGGTAAATGCTATCAAAATATGTTCAAAGATATTGCTCTCTGTGCAAGATTGTTATGTTAGCCAGATACATGGTAAAGAAGAAAGTAATTCTGCATAAGAGTGACTCCCACATCGAAAAACGCGCATTCCTTCTTTAAATTACAAATTTTGGAGATCAATAGTTCTAAAAAATAATTAATTTTAAAATTAACATAATATATCAATTAAGAGTTATTTACTGTGATATTTTACTATAATAGTTGTACAACGTTTATCTTGTGGATATACCCTATATCTGTATTTCAAAATACTTTACTTAACAAACAAAAAAAATATTTATTCATATTGCTTTGCGTTGATAATACTATTTTAATATAATATTTTGCGTATTCCTGCCTCCACTCTTGATCAGCTCTCTTGTACTTTAACTTTACAACTCTTTAAGCAATTACTTTATTGTAATTTTTATATTGTTTCATTCTGCCATTATTTACAAATATAACGGAATATTGGGATTCCTATGAAAATTTAGTATTTTGATTGAACACACTAAATATATTTAAAAAGTGACGTTAAACGCACTCCCATTCCTTGCTTCGAAATTATTTCAATCAGATCAAATAATTAATATAGAAGGCACTCGCTAAAAGCGCATCATCTTACAGCCTCTAAACTCCATATGCCAGTGATTGCTTTAGGTATTCGCGTCTTCGCGACTATCGCATCCGGGTCCGATTTCGATATGCCGCTTCTCAATTTGTCCGGCAGACGTTCACGACAGCATCCTAGTGAATTACTGATACATGAAAAAATGTCGAGAATTCTCCGCACATTCACTCAAGTGCGTCATCCTCTTTCCTGTAAACTTTCATTCCCTTTACTGGCGAAATAGGAAAGGAGTTAGCGTATGTATTACACGCATATACCTATACTACATTACGAAATACGGGAGTTTATATGTTTGTATATTACTATACGAGTACGATTCTGGGTACAGTGGATACGTATTGCTACAAAAATGAATAAGATGTGTTTGTTTGTGTATATGAATTCACTTTATTACTGAATGGTGTAATTACGTTGGTTTATCGTCAAATAATAGAAGTTGCCTTGATCTTGGCAGTTAATTAAACATTGTTTGTTACATAATTATTATAATTATCAAGTTACAATGCCAAAAGAAGAATAGATAATTGAAATGAAATATAATGATATTTACGTACTGGGTAATAGGTATTAGAAACTACTCGATACGTTGTTAAGGTCGGCTCTCTTTTCTAATTAAACATAAGTTTTATAAAATTTATCTTATTGAGATTTTGAAGCGGCTTGTCGACGGTCTAATCTGCTCGTTCGATTCAATGATCCGTTTTGGCAGAGCGGACTGCCTGCCTTACAAATATACAGGTGTCCCATCGAATTGCCTCATTAGAAATTCCATTGAGAAAAGTAAACTACCAGGATCTATTTCATGAAAATGTATGCAACTTCATAACACTTCCAGTATACTGGCATGGAATCCTCGTATCCAGAAAACAATCATCATGGCCACCATTGCCCTGGATAGATACAGGAGATTGTGTCAAACAAATGGAACCGTAGAATCAAAATGATTCTATGGTTATACACAAACATAATTAGACCCATAACATACAGAACAGTAGTATGGTGACTAAAGGTGCGGCTGGGGCTGCTATCTTCTGCCACCGCAATTGAGGTAATTCTAAACCTGTCACCTTTAGATATTTAAGGTAGGTCCAGGGTTCGGAAATATAACCTAGATAGAAAAATTACCAGGTAAGAAGGAGTGGTAGAAAGGCTCTCCAGTAACTCGAACTGGTATACCTACGGCTCTAAAACTAATAATGAGATGGGAGCCGAAATATATGGAAAGAAGCCCCGAAAGAGCTTTTTGATTAACTTTAGCAATGATACGACCGTGTTTCAAGTTGAACTAGCCTCAATTCATCATTGTGTGGCAGAAACAGGAAGTAGTGATGGGCATAATCGAATCATCGTAATAATCGAATGATCATTCGATTATTATTCATTGGAAGAAGATTTTTTTTAGGTTCTCATTTCCTTTTCTATGCATTATTTTATTCCTCCCAATTCTTCTATATATATTCACAATCATCGAACACGATCATTTCCAATAAAATTCATAATCGAGTGATCATTTATAATTCAAACGTCATAATCGAATTATGAAATGATCGTCAATAATCGAATGACGCTTTTTCCGTCATTAGATTATGCCATTACTAATACGAAGATAATCCGAGTTAGAACCAGGCAACACTTAAAGCGATTAGTTCCTCAAGTGTTAATTCCTAACAGGTTTGGGGGTGTGAGCGCCCTAAAGGAAGTGAGCACCCAAATGAAATTGATTGACCTGGGTTCCCAGCTACATGGGCATGAGAGGAAATGCGCAGCGGATGAGCTGACCAGGCGAAGTTTGTCAAAGCAATACGTTGGAGTTGGCCCTTCTTTCGACATTATCAAATCGTAAGTTACAAAGAATAATGACAAAAATTACCAGGACAAAGAAAGACAAAATAATTCTTATGTTAGTGCAACAAACGCCTAATTTACTAAAGACCCGTGGAGTAAAGATGGAAGACTGTCCAAATAATAGTAGAAATACGCATATGTATAATATAAGCCTGGAAAAAGCCATTATTTGCAGATTCTACCAAAAGCAGAAAGAAACCCCAATACTCTAATACTAGGCTCAGAAAACCCCAGAGCGAGTGATTACATAAACAACCTGCTTTCAAAGATCATAGGTATTATTAACAAAGCAAAGCTAGAAAGCACCTTCTAGGACAAAAAGGGAACCACGATGGAGTTAAAGAGGTTGTCATTAAATAGCATTCACGGCCACCCCAACCCTAATTAAATTAACCTAATCCAGTATACTGACTGTTGATGTAATAGTAATAGCTTTTTTCTGTTGAGATATTAATCATTTATAAAAAAATCTTATTCTTATGTTGCTGTATCAACTGAAGAAGACCACACTTGGACCTATCCAGTTTACTGCTGTACGAATTATGTTGTATAAAATAAAAGAGTATAGCTCAGAATAGTCGCGTCATTGTACCCTGTACACGCCATGGTCCGTCAGTACTTGTGTGAAGTCGAGTCTTTTGAAACCCTTAATGGAATACGCTTTTTGGTCCACTGTACTTTGATGTCATTTTTGTCCCAGCTCTCCTGCTACTCTCCTAGTACGCATTGCTGGATTTTTCGTTCATTTTCTTTTTGATCTGCCATAATATCTATGGACAACGTCCCAGTGACTATCTACAGTGGAGGCGGTGCGAAAGGCAGGGGTCAGGCTGAACAATATCTTTCTGTGTTGCTTCTTTTCTATTGCTTTACTCCATATTTGCACATCATACAGCGTGTTATTCTCCTTTTCTGAAAAGCGAGTTACCCTATATTTGGCATGATTCTGACTCTATATATGAGCTGATCTTAATGTTTTCCCACTGCTCGAGGTACTCAGTGGTTTTGCTGACACTATCATCTTACTTCCTGTGTTTAACTCGATTATTTAATTAATTATGAGATCGAATTTAGTTTTGATAACCTTGCAAGTTATATTTCATTAGCACAGAAATAAGAAAACAAATCGTCAAGCAAAGTTACGAGAACGTAACAAACGTAACATGGCAATCTAAATCTCTGCTTCAGACGTTATTATCTTCCGCAATTAAGTAAGTATAAACATTTTCTGAAGTAAGCGAGTAAGTAGTAACATACTTAACCAAGCAGGCGTAATTGCCCGAATAATAAATTTCACGTAAAAATAGGTTTCCCAGAACCGCGGCATATTAACTAGTTTCTGGATCTGATACCACACCAAGACAGCGGCGGCGGCAACGGCAGTATAATGTCGGACGTAATAATATTCTAGGAATTTCAACGTCTCAAATGGGCCCCCTCGTTTTCCGTTTAATCTAATTTCACGGCATTCTCGACTCCTCCTACAAGCAAATATAATCAAGTAAGCGGAAAGATGAGCCCCCGGAGTGGATGAATGTAATTAATTAGCGCATTGTTGGTTCCGCTCTGGCAACTATTATGCGTTAACATTCCCCTTAATTAAGGCATGCTCTTGTTTCCGTGTTACGTACTAGGAGGTTCCTATGACTTATACCAAGTGAACGCACGCGAGCTGGCCGTGGGTACAGTAAGTAAAAGAAAGGCTAGCAGCGGAGGCTACTTACGACAAAGCAATTTTACAGCAGTAATTCTGCGAAAATTTGTTCTCAGTTAACTATTTTGAGAACCATATTCCTAATGCAAATACTATTCCTACACGGTTTGATGTTTCTAAGCAACTTTTTCCTTAATAAATAGTAAAAACAAAATTGTTCTGGATGGGAATGTAAGAAATTTAGGAATTTGAATATGTGTTTTGACACAATTAAATTCTACAACCCCATCTTGATAAATTGTTGACGGATTTAACATCGGTGCAGCAACGCAATTTACTTAATAATAACAAGTACCAATATTACAAAATGGAGCAGTTAATTGAGCGCCATATGATATGGTACTACCAGCAATATCTCAAAAATGCTATGGCGCCGCTCACATAACGAAATGTCAAACTACGAGGTCATTTTATAATTCATAGTTGACAACATTAACTTTTTATATGTAATATTAAAATATATTTATGTACTAACCTAATTTCTGCTTGCAAAAATCAATAGTAGAACAACAGATGATATTCATTTAATTAAAAAAAAAAAATAGGTAATTTAAGTTTCAATAAATCAGATGGTATGATTTATTTTATAATTTCATTTCAAATTGTATATTCTTATTTCAGCTTAAGCTTCAGGAAACGAGAAAGAGGTATTTTAGTAGATAAATGATAAATCAGAAATTATACTTTTCAACAACAGTTTGAACACTTCTTATTATTGAAATATATAAAACGAAATATGAAAAAAGAAAAACGAAAATACCAACATTTAACAACTACAAATAAACACAGCACACATATAGTTACATTAGAAGACACAGTAAGTAGCCAGAATTAATATCTGAGTCAAAGCCACTTGAACTTAAATCACCATAACTAAATGCTATGATAAATTCACTCACTTCTATGTCCAATACCTTTTCTCTTTCATACCATTCCTTCGTTGTGAATTACACAATTATTTCAAATTTCCTGCGCACACTGATTTTAGTGCGTATTTCCCCATTGCATGAACTTGTATGTTTCTATATCCATCCCTGTCAATATTTTTGTTGTAATAATCTTTCACATGTGCCGATATCAGTTTAATGGCATTCAATCGACAATGATAGAACAATACTGTCTGTCCCTTCTCAGATTTTATTTACTGCACATTTCTCTTCTGTTTGGTGCTGTTTAGGTAACGAATATAATTTATCTTTAAATAGTCATTGATTGAATGAAATCTTATGCCTTGTTAGGTATGCAGCAACATTTACTTTTTCTCAAGAAGAAGAAGATATTTTATTATCGAAGTATCGACCCATCATCAAGTTCCCTTATTTGATAGGGTTACGAGGTAAGCAGATTTACGAACATATGCTTAATACCTTTGGTGATCAATGTCGTTGGTATGCGAATAATATCTTTATATTGTTGTCGTTATCTTTTAAAGTATTTTTGGTGTCCCTTGGAACTCCAGCACTTGTATGAGCAATTATTTGTTTTTAGAAACAACAATAGCTGACACTTATAACCCAATAAATGTTGCTTGTCTACAATTTTGTACATCTTTCGGACGACCATAATTAAATGAACCTACTAGCATTCTAGTCTCATGTACCTATAGTCAACCGATACTTACCCAGCAACAAATGCACACTATATAGAGGCTGATTCGATAAAAAAAAATATCTGCGCACATGTTAGAAATGTTTCCTAATCAATTTTGATTTATTGATTAACTAAATGATAAATTATTGGCACTCTGAATTTTCTAACGAGAAACATCTTGTCTCAGTTATCCTGTACGCTAAACGCATCCATTAGATAATTTCAATCAAACGGAATTGATAGAATTTACATTGAGTGAGTGATGCACAAATTACAGGTCTCCGATACTTTTCCAATTTAATTTATGGGAACATTACCGCCTGTAAAAAAACAATTGTACGTACTTGCTTACAGATTAACAGTTACACCGACTAGAAATACATTTATAGGTACGACTAGCAAAGTCGACTTGCTCATCCTCCTGTTAATATCTCCCCGTATTGAAAATAAAAAGTTATTTACGATACTTGGGGTCACCAGGCCGCAAGGTTAGAGTTCATCTTGCGACCTAAATTCTAAACTACCGTTAAGATAGGAAAAATCTCCGGTGTCTTCAATTCTAAAATTAGCATCTTCAACCTGTTCGATCCGCACAGTTCTCATAAAATATTCAAATGCTCGTATGGTCGTACACCACACTACCATGCACGATAATGATCTTTCCATTATGAATACAACTTCATCGCGGCCTATTAAATTAAGCAGTTCGTTAATCCGATGTGCATCTAGTTAAGTAGGATTTTTAATGTACCTACTGGTGTTGTATGGCGTATGTATGGATTAGTAATTCACCTATTAAGAGAGTTAGAAAGTTCGTTTATGTATTCGCAAAGTCTTTACGTTTAATTAAAGAACGTCGCAAACACATTCACTTTATAATTAGAGATATATTTATGAAACATGATACTATTGGACGGAAAAGGAAATTTTTACGAGCATATTCCTAAATTCCTAGCATAAGCGTTTCTAACGATTTTCCGGGTATCTTTACTTTCAACGCGTTAAAACAGTCCATGAACATATTTAGTGGGAGAAATATTTATTTTTATTTTAACGGCAGGCGTTTAAACCCATTACGCTTCTGTGCAAAGATTTATATTGTACTAAATCATCAATATTGTCTTTGAAATTGAGTAAATACCACATGTTTTAAGTTTCTTGAACGAATAAATTACAATAAATGGGCCATTCTTCCTTCAGTATTAGCAGCAATACTTTTTTTTGTAAGCAATTAAGTTGAAAGTATTTTGAAAGCTTAGATAAAATAAGTTACATTTCTTGAACTCTTCCGACAGTTTATACTAATTACTTTTATTTAGTCCCCTCGCTCTTTTAACCAATTTCTTCTGAGAAAATAATATGCTTAGATGGTTGACTAACTTCTTCATATCGTTCAGTGCTTTACCCCTCTTCATTCACAGCTGTTCTGTTTTCATTCATTTTCCCGTTTTTTCCACATAGTTCTTCCTCTTCCCCTCCTTCGATGCCTTTTCGTATTTTTATATAGGTACTTTTCTATTTCCTTTCATCTATAACATTCGTATCAACTAAGTAATTTTGTTTTATATGCTTTATACGTGATCATCGCCCAACTTTTTGTCTTATATTGTTAGTTTGTTTCATTTTCTTCACACTTCCTTAAATATTTACTTAAACTTCGTCTCTTCTGCCCCTATGGGTGTTGAAGCTGAGACCTATCTTACTAGATCTTATCTTGCTGGAGTCTTCGCTAAGTATTTCGCTCTTTTGCCGTGTTCACCGCTATTCTCTAATTCACTCCTCTGCTAAATAAAATTGCCGTCAGACATGTATCCCAACTCTTTTTAAGGCCGCCCTTTAGGGCGCTAGCTTATCTCATAGACAAGTATGTCATTTCTTATCTGCTTTTCGACGATCCTACTCTAAGATTCAAAAATAAATCGTAGCTCCCAAACAACAAATGACTTGTTGTCGCGTTATCGCAAATAAATCTTAATCCTAAAAACATGCAAAATTTACATTCAAAATTATTTGTTGCTAGTAACGGAGGAGTGTGAACAGTATTGCAGTTTTTCTTCCATTTTTTAACTCTGCAACTTTTCCAAAATAATTCTGAAACAACACTGCTTCGATTTTAAAATAGATTTTTACAAAAATTTGGCAAGTAATGATACAGAACAATAATTATCACATTTGTAACACTGTTCTCTTCTGTATGGGTAGAGTCTTATAATGCCTAAGTGAACAATTTAACACGAAGTAGAAAAGGTATTGTATAATATATTATAGACATCAGTGTAGTTATAAAGACGTTTATATATTTTAGAAAATGGTTTTCCTTCATCAAAAATTTAAACCCCGAAGAAGGCAGAAAAACTTAAAGAACATTTTTGTAACACCAAAAAAAAATCTTAAAGTAATTTTTCTTCGTTATTGAAGAAGATTAAAATGTAAAATGAATGGATATATACAATACGCTATATACTGAAAACAAGATGTGAATAAATGTAACATTGCACCCCTTTGTAAATTGTAACACTGTTTCTACTATACACAAGAAGATTTTGAACTGAACTTTTCTTATCTGACAACGTAGACAAATAGCAATTCTGCACAACCACATAAGACGCATTAAACACTAACTAAATTCACATACAATTATGTGTATTAACTTGAGGCTTCCAAAATTAGAACAGGAATTTCGAATTTAACACTGTTCTCTATGTAACGGTGTTACCACATTATCTTAGCACCTTATAATTGTGACTTGCATACCATTTGAAAATTTATCTTTACTTAACCCTATGGTACATGAGTAAAACTTTCAATAAAAATGCATAATATGAGTTATGACTCTCCGAGAGTTATGCATTCTAGGATCTAAATAAAAATTTATTTATTTTAGGAAAAGATAGTGATAAGAAAATTCGTGTGTAAATATTTATATATTTTCATAACAAATGCTAGGAATAATTTAATATTATGATTAATTTAAGTACCTTTATTACTAATATTCAGCCAATTATTACGACATAAACTTAGCTACTTACTTGCTGAACTTTGGATGATATCTGTTAACAAAATCCAGTTAAATAACGAAGTGATATCATTTCACATGCTCCGAGGTGCAATTCCCTTGACTTGCACGGGACTACGCAATTTGAAAGGAGATGGATGGGGGTTTCATCCTGTTCCTCACAAAATCTACCTTCAGATTCCTTTGCTCATCCAATAGGTAGTTGGAAACTAAAATTTTGAAACTTCTTCTAGTTTGTAACTCCAGTTTTCCACCGTTTACAGCCTAACAAAATGACATACCTTAGATATCCACAGTGTTATGAAATGCTTTGACGGTTAAATATACAATTATAAAAATAATAAACTTGAAAACTGTTTGTGAATGAATAATTTTTTTCCAACATTAAAAGTATAACTCATACATTGTTTTTTTTTTGAGAACAATTAAAAAAGATCAAATACAGAATGTTGTTTTCATATGTCTATGACTTACTGAAAAGTCTTAGCTAAAAATGCATATCTAATAAAAAAAAAAACTAATAAACAACAATTAGATAAATCTAATTATTTTATATTATTATTTTGATTATTGTATGGTCTTGTGAAATCTGTGCACTCTCATTTTAAACAGCACATTTAAATAGATTTAATTTTTTTTTTACATTAGGTTGCACTGGCACATAATTTGTCACTTAACGGTAGACGAAATTTTATGATTTCGGTACAATTTTCAAAAAGATTTTCTATTGATAACCAGACCTGTATTTCTAGATAATAAAACAAGAATAATAATTAAAATGTCAGCGAATGACAAAACACAAAAAAGGCCATATTTTCTTAAAAGCAATATCCAGTTGCTCTAATATGAGATCAATGTTGCTTACTGCTTGCTTCATTGCTAAAATGTGAGAGCCGCTGTCGGGAAACAAGTGATACGTAATTGGAAGTGGTATTGTAATCTAATATAGCATACAAGTAACATACCTTTTTTTGAAATATTAAAGAGATAGTACCTATTCAATATAGTTATACTGTAGAGAGTATTACGGCAGGCAGTTGTCGCGTATTTTATTGGAAATGCTCACACTGCTAACCTGAATGCTAGTTATGATGACGATCTATTCTTTCTTCCTGTATTCAATAGTGTGTTAAAATTAACAACTTTCAACGTCATTAGCAACCAGTAGGCAAGTTAGTAATGGTCTCCTGCTACATAGTATTTCCATTCGTTTCTCAACATACTTACTTGCTATATAAAATTTCTTGAACTATCGTGCTGAAAACCTTTTACATTTTTTTTTTATGGGGCCGTCAGACATGGAGTCTGCGGAAGCACTGTAGCCTCTTGGCTGTTTGTATTTAGTCTCCCATTGGGGGAAGACCTTTTACGCTGAATTGAGTTCAACAATTTAAATACACTCCTCATAATTAGCTTTCTCATAAGTATTCTAGACAGAGTAGATTACATTTTTGCAGCAACCATATATAATTAGCTTTATTAAAAATTATTGAAGATAGGATGCACGGTAAACAATGAATATGAGGTCTTTGCATGCAATGCTCCATTACGTAAGCTCCCTTTTGAATCCTCAGTCTAATACATTACTAATTCCTGTTTGATTGGGCAATCATCATATTGTAACATTTATCATTGATTGAATACATTGGCAATTTAGGATGTTATAATTTTTGAACAGTCCAGGAAGTATTACACTAATTGGAACGAATAATCCGGCATCGCACGATCTTGTATGCACAGAAGAGCTGACGTCTCATCGGGCTCATTAATTTTTTAGTGTTAATAAGCGCACTGGGATGTTCCGCGCACCATTAATCTTTAGACATTTTACATTCTAGGTAAATGAACTAGAATGC
Source organism: Protaetia brevitarsis (assembly GCA_004143645.1). Taxonomy (NCBI): domain Eukaryota; kingdom Metazoa; phylum Arthropoda; class Insecta; order Coleoptera; family Scarabaeidae; genus Protaetia; species Protaetia brevitarsis. The sequence continues at coordinate 125,959 of RXPK01000118.1, forward strand.
GCCGGTGTGGTATGCCTGATTTTTTTCGGTACTGCTAGATTCTGGTTTCGTCCGCGGTAACAGTAAAAAGTTTATCTTATAACAAGGTAGCATTTTTTATTTAGTATGTAAATGACATTTGCGTGAATAATAATGGGGTTAGTTTTATTTATTGTTATTTACATTTCAAGATGCTTATGAGGTGTGACTAGCTAATTAAATCTAAAGAATCAATTTGTTATGTGTAATTTATATCTTCCAGTTAATACACGAATATGTCAACTTTTACACTGCATATACTTATGCAATTGTTACGGTTCATATAGCAGTTGTATGTAACTCGATGTTAGACCGCATGGTACATGGGTACATAATTTACGTATGTATATGCCGTGGTGTATTGATTACTTTTATGGCATGAATACTTATTAGTTCCACCTAGAGAGCATGGCAAATAAGGAAGCTACGTTTCTATGTATAGGTTATGTGCACCGTTGGATTCCCAACTTAGTATTTTCGTCTTTTTTTTTATTTTGTGCGCACTACGACGTACGTACAATTTTTCATGCGCTTGTCAAATACGCAACTTTCGGCCTATGAAGTGAGTATTAACAAATTACCCGAACTTATACCGCGTGGTAATTGGTTTCTTGGGGCTCACTCTATTATCTATAGAAGATTGTATTAACGGCATGCTAATACGCGTATGTGATACTTTTGACACTAAAGGTCTTTATTAAAATTAATTTTCTTGACGTCGCTGAATTTTTCTCAGCTATCTCCTTAATTAAAAAATAACCGTTCTTGTATTTTAAATATACATCCAAGCTGAACACACGTGAGTTACAGATAATTAGAAAAGCAAGTGCCAGCCAACATCGATTTGGCCGTTTAAATTATAGATAATCTTCGTATTAGTTAGTGATGTTTCTTCTGTGTTAAATATCAAGTTATTTCCTTTATTCTAGTAAAGCGAACAACTGAAGGTGCGTTTATGAACTTTTACGGATTTCCACGTTGTGCTAGGATCAGAAGATTCTTAAGGAACAATGTGAGAAAAAGTATAACACCTTTAATTTTTCTAAAAAAAATTGGATGAATTTTTGCAGGTTTCAAGACGGCGTTTAAAAACATTTATAAAGTTTTCTTAAGGCAATTAGGTACTTACCAGAAAGTTAGCATAGTCTAGTTTCTAATGTTGAGACAAAAAGTAGTTCAAATATCTCAAATTAAGCTAGGATACTTAAATTGAGTTATAATTAATGATGTATAGAAAAATTACATTACAATAATAATAATAATATTTATAATTAAAATAAAATGCGGCTGTATCCACATAATTTATTGAATAAGATAAACGGGTTCGTGACTATAATTTAATATAATAAGTTCCGATCCTTTAGTTATGATATGACCTGATGATGTGAGCCCCTCACGAAACCGATCGCCTTATTCAATAAATCTTCGTCTGGGTTCTCTAGGCTAAAGGAAGCTTCATTACGTTTTTTATAATGAATCTTGATAATATAAATATCTGAAATTAAGAAGAAAAATAAGTAACAAAAGTCATAATGAAGTTTATAAAGCCTATATCTATTCCAAGATTTCTCATGGAAAAGAATATCAATATATATGTTTTGTTAAAAAAAAATCATTAACCGGTTTTAGAGCTCGCAAATCGACGTTACTAAAAAAAGAAAACATATAAAATAAAAATTGATTTTTTTCTTGGAATGGTCCCGCCTTCTCTCAAGAAATTTGCCTGAAAATTAGAATTATTTTTTATAAATAAATAAATTAGTGGTGAAGAAATTATTTAATGATTTTGACGTTTCGTTATAGTGCACTATAGCTTTATAAAGAAAAATACCCATCACAAACTGAAACTTCACATTCTTTTATTATATTTATTTTTAGGTTATATTTTTAGAATTTATCTTTTAAATTATATTAATTAGTGAATTTTGCAATTGCAATTCATGATATCACAGAAAATGATGCATAAATGTAATTAAAAATAATTGTACACAAAGTTTAATATTAACGTAGTACATTATATTTATTTTTTCTAATTAATATAATTTAAAACCAAAATTTTTAAAATACAATATAAAAGAATGTGAAGTTTCAGTTTGTGATTGGTATTTTTTGATAAAGCTAACGATCTTTAACAGAAATTGACCCCTCAAGTTCGTATTTTGCTCGGCAACTTTTTTACTACATAACATAAGTAGGTTCTCGAAATTAGAGGAAGATATCCCAACAAAATTGTGAAATCATTCACCATGCAATCCAACGTCATCATTTTGAAGCTCTTTTGTCAATTTTGTAGTACCATCACTTCCTCTTCTAGTTAAAGTTGGTCGAACCCAGTATCTGTGCTGGCATCGTTCTTTTTTCTAAAATTATAAATAATCAATAGCAGTAATACTTTTTTTATTATTAAATTATTAAACCTGGTATTTATACACTTACTTTTCCTCTACTGATCGCAATATAAACCATCCAGAAGAAAAAATAAGAAAGTCGTTGTCTCTAGACATTTTAATTTGTTGCATATAAAGAAAAAAACACAACCTCCCTATCAGCTAATTGAAATGGACTGAAAACATAAACAAAACTAGAAGAAAATGTAGTTCATTTGGTGGAAACAAGAGTTTTAAATTTGTCTCAGTTTTGTATTTGTTTTCCAAGTTCTAAAAAACACGAACAAAACACAAACTCAACTAGTCCGTTTGGTGGAAAACCGGCTGTTGAAAACGCTGCTGATCTAAAGAAAATCAAAACATAACATACAACGCTCGCACTCAATATCCCCATGAGGTGAATGAGTGGGCAGGTCTTTTAGAACACCACAAATTGGCTCCATTTTATTGAAGAAAATTTAAATGCGGAAAGATATTTACATCTTTCATAAAACACTGTGTTACCTTACCTAGGAAACCTTCAGAACCTCATAATGCACGATGTTTGGTATCAGCAAGACGGCTGTCCGGATAATCGGCGGATCACCGGATGATTTTTTTCTTGTGAGGTTATGTCAAGTCCTCTATTTACGTGAAAAAGATTATAGATTGCATGCGAAACATATTAGCCGAAACATTGTCCAGTGTCCTTAGAAATTTTGTTGATTAGGATATTACACATTTTGGTTTGGAGATTTTATTATTTTAAACAATATATCTGACTTTCTTCACAAGAAAATTTATGTTGTTATTAGTTTTTATTTTTGAAAAGAATATATTTAGTATTATTTCTCTTATCTATGTGAGAATATTTATTTATTTTTAAATTTTTTTTTATTGCCGTAAAAACAGCAATTATACATTGCATTACCATAGTAGTACTTTAGTACCTGCGTAGGATTATTTGCATTTAATAGCTTTACTTCTTGTCATTACGCGTGTCGTTTGTCTCAGAACTCAGCACGTCTGTGATGTATCACATACGAGTTCAGATAACCCTCGGACTGTCGAACGTACTGTATATAGAAACCAATCTAAATTATTTGTCAATACTAGACCTACAAAGTCACCCAAGTAATAATCCAAATTGATTTCTTTAATTCTTTTATTTTGTTGTTAAAGTGAATATTCAGCTAATAACTTCATTACACGTAATTTTAACCTCATTTAGCATATTGCGCAAATCCATAGAATTTATAATCATGTTAGTATCATCGCCATGCAAAACAAGATTTAAGAAAAATACGGCAAAACTCGGACAGAGCTTCGGGGTACTCTATTATTGATATGTATGAATATTGATTGGAAATTATATATAAAAGCGCTTTTAGAGTGTTTAAAAAAAGTTCTAATTTTTTCTGTCATTTCTTTTATACCCGATATCTCATTCATCTGTTATATAGGTGTTGATAACACTAAGCAAGATTTTGCAAAACTAATCAAAATGTTAGCATTAATAATAATTGAATTCCTATTAGTGAGCTGATTACTCGTAAAGATTAGCATAAATATCGTTTCTCTTTACGATCTTTTCTAAATTTAAATATATTTCCGTTCCTTGTAAAGCTTTTATATTCACTGCCCTTAAACTAACAGCTTTGTATGCTATAATAAACTAGTTACAAGAGTGCTCAAACCATTAAAGTTACTCCAAGTAAATTGTTTCACTTGATGTTCATCTATCTATTATATGCACTTTTTCCCACATCACTGTGAAGTGTAAATATGGTATAGCCGCTATCGTACTTAAGTGGACGTGTATGTATTGCGTAACTTTAAAACCGCCAATCTGCATGCAGAATACTTCACGATTCGAAAGGTCGTTGACAAAGTAGGAGTACCATTGAATTATTTATTGGCTGTTTCTTAGCTGGAAATAAACTAAATAAATTCAATCGTCTCTTAACTATGCTATTTATAAATATAACGAGTGTTGGAGCATTGCTAAATTTCTAGCTTCAATGTAAAGTTATTTTGACATAAATTAAACAGAAGCACATTTAAACTGAAAAGAGATTTTATAAATTTTATGGTGTTGACGTTTCACATAAATCATTTATTCAACTGTGTAATTTAGTTTCTCTATTTATTTATACCAAATTTAGTTACTTGATTAAACATTAAACTTAATAACTATGGCCATATATTTATACAATGGTCCTCGTTAATGGAGCGAAGCAAATTAATTGGTCCTGGGTTCCTAACACTTATTCACTCTCCACGAGATGTTCTATTCACCAGAACCACGTTAGACCTGCCCGTGACGTTTATCAATTCGAAAAGAAAAAGAAATATGAAAGAGCGTTCTCTTCACAAATAGAAGCTTATTATGAATAAATAAATTGGAGGTAATTGAGGAGATCAAACGAAATAAATTTCCAGCTCTAGAAAAAAATTCTTTAATTGCTTAAAACTGGGCTGCGAGACAAAGAAATTCCAAGATCAATCCCAGCGGTCGTATCTTCAGCGTGTACCGTGTATAGGTTAGTTTAACAAGGACATGTCTCTCTCTCCACCTTTGTCTCACGATGCTGCTGACTCTTTGTGCCTTTTGTACCTAGGTAAAATATCGATGGTATTTATTTTCGGTTAAATGTATGTATGAACAGGTTCTGTAATGCCTGAGTGTATATTTAGTGTACATAAGGTGTACATAATTTCAAAATGCACATAAAATATTATTTTGTAATTAATTTATTATGGTTACTAACAATAAGTATATACTTATATATTAATACTTTTTGTTCATGTATTACACTCATTACAATAGATCAACTTCCATTAACAATAGACCTATTATAGCCACCCTAATTCTATAATGATAAAGTAATATTGACTAGTGATGAGCGAAATAGGGATTTATTAATAGTATTGGTATCCACCATTGCTATTTTTCACTAGCAGTTCCTTTAAAACGCTAAAACGGGTCCATAGCTTAGTGTTGGTCACACCTAATTAATCTGTTATTGCGAATAAAAAGTATGGTCAGTTCCCAAATTGTGATCGAAAAATAATGATAATACAACCAAAACTAAATAGAAAACAAAGTAAACATACATCACACTAAAAAACTTTTGGTAAAATTGCTGTACGATTTTGGGGCAATTTTGTACTCCTAAAACCGTACAGAGTAGATAGAAGTAATATTTCTAACTATAAGTAAAATGTGGACAACTTTTCCAAGATTTTTTCATGTAGTGTGGAATACTAACAAGTAAAGTTTCTAAATTAGTAATAATTTCCATAGAAGTTTTACTTGTTTAAAAGTAAAATTACAAAAAAAAAATCAATATTTCCGATTTTTTTCCTAACAAAAAGGAAATATAGTCGAAATGAAAATACCCTGATAGAGTATATTTAATTAGAATTTAATACGCAAAAGACAAACAAAATATAAAAATGTCTAATGCTTACTCAAAACCACTGCACATCAGTTAGCCGTTGCCTCTCCACATTGGCGATTAATTTGCAAAAATCACTATGCAATCAGGAAAATTATGATAACAGTTCTTAAGAAATATTTATCAGGCAAGTAATAGATAAATATTTGGTAACTACATCTGCCATGTAGAAAACTTATATCGAGTATGGAAAGTTAGTGTAGTGAATTAGTAGAACCGCCATCTTCACGGCGAATTCTGTACTTATAGAATATGTTTAACGTATTGGCTACTATAGGCCAGAAAGCTTTGCTATTATTAGTTCAGAACATCATGACGTGATGATTTACAATTTTGTAATAGAATTTTGACGTAAATCTACTACTTTATCTGTAATTGTACCGACGTTGTATAAGATAAATAGTTTCTTTAAGAAAATTATAAATACTTGATATCATATATCCAAAAAATATTTTTTTGCTGTTAAAATAATTTACCTATTTGAATAAAAGATATTTACTATTTTTAACTGTAATTTTTGTAAATTATAAGAAATGTTAAGTTTTTCCTGAGAGATATAAACATTTTCTTAATAATATTACAATGTTAATAATTTTTTTCTAAGATACAAAATTTTTCTATTAATGTTCACGTAAAACATTTTGTACATATATTTACCCCCATTGAATACGGAAAATTACCCAAAAAAGTGATTTTTACCAAGAAAAATTAAAATTACCTAAATTTTTTAGTGTGTGGGTGAGTTTTTAGCAGATAATGCTGAATTAATTCCTACGTGCGTGCAAGTTGTTTCGGATATTCCATGTCAAATTGTAGCAGAGTGCGTAACAGGCTTTAAAGCATTAAAAGAATAAACAGATTTTCTGATATGAATTAATACCACCTACTAATAATCAGTATAATAGTTCTAAAATAACAAGAAAACAGAACCACGTGTGGCGGAACACCATGTGATTTCTGCTTAAGTCTAACTTGAACCAGAACATTCGCAGTTAACTAACGCATGCACGCTTTGCTTATTTCCTTATCACTTGAAAATTACTATATTTATGACGGTAATTTTCCAAATTGTAAGGAATTTTAAGTTTTTCCTCAGAGATATTAATATTTTTCTTTGTAATATTACAATGTTAGAGACTTTTTTCTAACAAACAGAAATTTTTCCATTAGTATTCACGTAAAATACTTGTATTATAGGAAAATTTCTAACATTCCGACATTTTTCTTAAGATTCTATACATTTATCCCTATTCAGTGCGAAAAGTTATCAAAAAAGTGATTTTTACCAAGAAAAATAATTTTTTTAGTGTGCACTATTAGCTATTTTGACTTTCGGATAGCTGATTGCTAAAGCGATTTTTCAATAGACACAGAGGTATCGTAATGATTTAATGCATAAGCAAATTCAAAGTGTACATAGCGTTCTGCCAAATGCTTATTTGAGTGTCGAGAATATTAAATGCATTTAGTAAAGTTGCCGCATATATCCAGGTGAACTAGTATTTGTATGTAAGCACGTACAGGAAGAAAAAGACTTTGTTGATTCAACAGCAAAATTGTGTGAAATTCAAAGAAAGCATATTGTTACAACTACTATAGGTACCAAAAATCATTTTCTATATAGACCAAATATTATCGCAAAAAATAAAAACGGATACCTATATCATAATTATAAAAAATAGTGAAATTGCTTCTAGAATTTCAACATTCCTATGTAAAACAAATTCGATATCTCACTAAAACACGAATACAAAGAAGAGAACAGGAGCAATTAGAATACAGATAGGCAAATCACATGAGAAAGGAGATAAAGAAAATGTTTACCAGAAGATAAATACCGGTAGAAAAGGAAAGAAAAAAAGAGAAATACTTTGTAAAGATTAGGAAGGTTTGATGATAGAAAATGCAACAGTATCGGAACATCATTTTAAAGAAGTATTGGGATTGATAGCAAAAAACAAATACATAGGAAAAGGCCATACCAATTTACTGATGCCTATAAAAGAAGAAATTTACAAAATGATATTGAACATAAAAAACGAGAAGATAAATTAAGGAATATTACTAAAAACTTCTTCCGGGTTTCGGGGTGTGTCAAAACTTTTGCTCGACGTTTCGCTGTTCATACTGACAGCTTCTTCAGGATAACTGAACACTCACAGTTCAGTTATCCTGAAGAAGCTGTCAGTATGCAACAAGGAAGAGCAACTAACTGTAATTGCACAACGTTGTAGAAAAGAAAATATTTCGCTGCAAGATGAAAATAAAATATCTTAATTAAAATTATTATTTTGTAATTAATTGTAATATTGTGTTATGTACTTACCCATAAGTATCTGGTTATAAAAATAAAGGTACTACAATTATAAATATATACACTTTCAGTGGAATTATTTCCTCTTCTCTTTAATTTTATCCAGCTCATGTTTGTTTGCAGAAGATTTCTGTTCGCTAGTTGATGTATGCATAGCTTTCCGTGAACATGCATAGCAAAATTAAGGTGCGGCGACAAGCACTAAAACTAACGGACTTTAAGTGATATTTATTTCGTTAAACTTTTTGTTAAAATGTTTATTTGGATTAATCTCCGTCTACTAACGTTGGGTTTATAGTCGATTTTGGCTGTTGGAATACCATAAAATATGCGTAATCGTCGATACTTGCCAGTGTCACGGCGTTTTCTTTTTCTTCTCCTTTCCAATTAATTTCACTCTGACGCTAATATCAGTCTATTAGAAATTTTATTGTACTGTTTCTAATTCACTTAACGCCTGTAGGATTTAATTTTATTTTCTCTGTAACGATGTCGTAGGTAGTACATAGTACTGTTATATCGTATTTTACCGAATTCGTTTTACTTTGTTTATTAAAATTCCAAGGCAATGCATTTATTTATGTATAATGTTATTCGTTATGAATATATGTATGGGTACTTGAATAATTTACGGCGTACAAACCTGACACGGTAGTAATTTGTGAAGCTACACATACCTCATTGTTAGACTAGCGTTTTAATAATGTGTTTATAAGAACCGAAATAAAAAGCAGAACGATCATATAAAATAAAAAAAAACAATAATTTAGCTACCGTAACTAATGAAGCTAATAATCAGATCAGTAAGAATTCAGAAAATCTCTATACTGAGCTATAAGAGAATATCATTAAAAAGCGCTAATTGGAACAAAGTCTTAGAGGAGATATCTCCTTACGAACACTTGCCTATTAAATTCTATTCCGAAAGGGATCTTAAATATAATTGGTAACCATCGAGTTAATTGCGTTATGGAAACAATAATTCAGCATATGCAATTACATGCTTTACACACAAGAAGCCGATATACAAAAAACAAGGATTGATACGCAACATTATTTAAGCGATAGTTATATCTTATGTAGTTATTTGATTTCATTACTAAACGAGAAAATGATACAAGCATCTTAAAGTATCTCTGGTATTATTAGTTATTACATAAACCTTGTAATCAATATAAGTGAAGCTTATTAACTTTTATTGATAATATGTAATAATTGTTACTTGTCACATCAACGTAATTGATTAAATACCTTTATATGAATATTTATCTTATTCTTAATCTATTGTTTAAGAATTGACCATTGTTTGTTGCAGAAATCACACATAAGTATTGTAATACGAGATACATTTTTAACCTACAAATTTGCAGTTTAAGTAATAGCTTAAAAAAGGCTTCGTTTTATTATAATGCATTAAAATTAATCCAAGGAACGAGTTCATCAAATCAGCGAAAAAGAGTTTATTGAATGAAGACGAAATTTATTGAATAATGAATCACTCATTGTATTAATGAAACCAAAACCGTTGAAAATGAAATGGTTGATTGTCTCAATGAAATATGTTATTGTTGTAACGAACGCCAGTTTTGTTTCAACAACTTTATTCGGTTTACTGAATGGCCGGGAGTTGTCAATTGTATGTATGAACTCTATTAGAGAATGAAGAAAGTGCAATGAATATTACTTATTGATATGCTAATCGCAAGTGATTGACTTAATGTATGTTATTCATAATTCTAATAAATTTTGGTTATTGTTATAAAGGAAACTTCTAATTAAAATAATGACCTTAATTCATTGACGCCATAATCGCATTTCATTCACTCAATTCACTATTGAGAAAGCGTTGCAGCTTTATTTAATTGGATTGCAGTAAAAGTAATACTAAAAGTAACAAGATTAATATCAAACATTGATTATCAAAAAAAAAAATGCCTAAACAATTAATCGTAAGAATGCCAAGGGAATAGAAATGCCTACCAAGCGTCTTTACAATTCCTCCAAGAGCAAATTCACTTTCATCAGTAATTACAGAATGGTATTGTCGTGTCTCAAGTATTATTCTCGACTTTCCCCTAAGAGATCATGAGTTTAGATGCACGCCCTATAGGGGCCACACGTCAAACTATTACTTAAACTAACCCAGTCAGCGACCGCAGCCTAACTCAGTAATTTATTCACTGCCGTACGCCTTTTATTAAGGTATTTTATCTGTTCGTTCTTGCAATAAATTGCAAACCATTGAACTAACGAAGAAGGTATCATTTAATACTTTATTGCATTCATATCGTGAGTAATTTTATGAAAATTGTATGTATAATTCAATAAATAATGTTGTTAATAATATGAACATTATATGAATATTATTAACAACATTATTTATTGAACATATGGAAATATAGTTACCATAACAAATATTATTCATGGACTAATGTATGTACACATTTAATCACAGATTGTAAATAATATGTTATCATAACAATGACACATTTCGTTCTGTCGATGAAAATTCACTCAATGAATGTAGATTGTTGATATTACGTCCAATATTTTTTCAGTATTTTTTTACGACATTGTTTTTTAAATATTTATTGATATTGTTCCCTAATTTGATTTTCAAATCGTATAGGTCTAGATTATAAAATAGTGTATCAAAACACACTTAATCTGAAAAATTGGATCATGCAAATAAAGAACTGAAGGTTTATCTCCTTGTAGATATACCTACTTATCTCACAGAAGTGTCCCATTATAGAATTTATCAATGCTTTCCAATCATTTTCAGAGAAACTAAAAGCATGTGCTTCTCATACAATAAGGAAAAGCAAAAAGACATGTTGATAAAATAATTTACTTTTAATTCAAATATACATAGCTAGCTTTTTATATATTTAAGAGTTTTACATGATGCACATACTTTTATTAAGTTTTCTGGAAAAACAATAATGGAAATGTTCCAATTTCTTAATAATTTCCTAACCCTCTACTACTAAAATCTTTTTATGGCACATAAGGGTCCACAGTAATCACCAAACTTTCCACTAAGTAAAGCAATAATATTTGTAAAAAAAAATATTTTGCCATGTTTGACATTATAAATATAAACTGCTGCAGAAATTATTAAAATTCAGTTATTTACATTCGAGACAAATAACATATTTATAACTGTTACAAATAACTCTATTGTAATTCCGATTTTCTACATCTTCCGATCAAATTTCTGGGGCGTTTCCAGCATCTGCCAAGTTTTATGTCTTGATTTTTGTGCGGATGACTCTATGATGAAGGATCTTTTATTTATTTACTATATTTTTATTACTTCCACGATTAAATTGGTCTCTGCGTCGTCAACCCTTTTTCGCCTTATAAACATCAAGTTTTCCATTCCTAATTTCTTGGCACCTATTCTTTCATTTGATTTAGGATTTTTAGTTTCTATCAATTTTTCTGTTCTACTACGAGGGCTTTGATCTTTGCCTCTCTTCTGGTTTATTATCTGTAATCTCTTTTACAGTTTTAATAATACACAGTGCTTTTGGTTTACTTTTTATAATTTTTAATTTCTATTTACCAGAAGTTACTTCCCAGTTCTTTTATTTTTGGTTTCACATGTTAACTGAAAGCTTTTTGCGTTAATACTGCAAACTTGCCAATTTTTTTTAGTTTAGACTTTTGCAAATTTAGAAGAAAACCAGTTAGAAAAATTCACCTTTCAGAATATTTAAATATTTTTAATATGAAAAAGAAATAGATTTATAAATTAGAAGATTTATTTAGAACTTTTATATTTTAGTAAGTACAGTATTTTTGGTTGGTTGTGTTATTCAGTTCTTAGTCTTGAGAAAATATTTACTATATATTATTAACATAATGTAAAGTTTGTAGAATTATCCAATTGGTTATAAGTAATAAAGAGTCAGCTCTCTTGGTTGCAATAGTATCATCCTTTGAAGTTTGAATTACTTGAGGTACACTTAGATCACAGCTTTGTTTGTTATATAAATGGTTTTTATTTATTATTGCGCGCGTTATGTGCGTTAATTATAGTGAAATAATTACAGTAACCACATGGAGGCTAATAAAGCTAAAGGTAAGCCACTTAAAAGAAGAGTTTATTTATGGTGTATTTTTTTGCACGTTAACATTTGAAACGTTCGTCATTAAAAGGCATAATAGCCGAGAAGTTATATAGTATTATATCGTCAAACTGAAATATCAGTATGCCATTAACAATGTAAAAAAAAATCGAGCACAACAAAAAAGAGCCAACAAAATGAAGTATCTTTAGCAACATGGCTCTCTAGTCGTCGTCGTTTTTCGCTTCGTTCCTGTCGTTATAATAAAACACAAAGATAAAATCATCTGAGTTATTTTAATTAAAAGTTTTTCGAGTGAAAAGAAAAAGGAACAAAAATAAGAGATGATTCAAGTCCGGATGATCACATACCAAGTATTTTGCACCACCCGCCGATAGGTCTAGACCGTTTTGCGGGCCGGGTTCTCAACCAATTAAAACGACTTGAATTTTAGTTTATTATCTAAACCTGATTTTATATACCTCGACTTTACGCTAAGCCCGATACAGCAAGACAACATCGGGTTGAGGTAAATCGGATTTGTTGGTGTCGGTTCGGAGCTCCAGACGTATTTTTAAATATCTCGATATTCTTTGTTTACCGGTTCTTCGCTCTCTCGAAGATATTCGGTGTACTTAGAGATTGACTCGACCGCAATAAAAATCCGCATTTAAAACGTTTTGACGCAATTCGTATGCGTAAGCACGCGATTACGATTGCTACTTACTATATTTTTTTTTTCTTCGCGCCCCGATCCACTATCGTAATTTTTAAAAACGGCTGCAGAAAATTAACTCGTCGCTGAGAATTAATAATATACAAGGCAATAGGAGGTAACCTGTTTTTTTTTTCTTTTCGTTAACCCGTAAAAGATTTTTATTGGTTACTTTTTTTGCTCAAGAAACCAGAGAGACTACACGCTATCGCAATCCGCACACGTAGCTGATGGTACTTCTGGTACTGAAGAAGAACACAGCACGGGAAAATTTATGGCGAATGCATTTAACTATTGTGAATGTGAATGTGATTTGTAAGGAGAAAAATTACGCTTAGAAGAGCGTACATGAAGCTTACTTCCACAAACTTAACTGTACATCCCGACCCCCGGGTCATACTTCGCAAATAAATTAACAAAACGAGAACTAGCAGGGTCGGCCTGAGGCGGTTTTGTATCGATGTGTGTCTTTGCAAAAGCACGTATCTGTCTATAAGGAGTTAAGGAAAAAAAGTTCACAATTGAATAACGGATGTCAGTTCTGCAGCAAGAGTTGTAACGGCTCATGCCAATTCTAATGAGTATATTTAATTTAATTTAATTAGTGGTATATGAAATATACTGGACACGCAACAAAATTTTGGAATTGCCATTTTTTTCTATTTTTCATAATAAATAGAATGTTATAGAAGTTAAGATTGTTTCCACTCTTTATGTAATAAATACTTTTTAAAAAGTATTGGCAAACACGTTATACACCATTCTTAATGGTATAAGTTTTAATTATAATAATATTATGTGTATTTATGTTATATTATTGAATTGAAATAATGAAATGCCCCCTGTAGTTCGCGAAAACTGTTGGGGGATGCCAAAGCATGAATTATTATTATAATATATGTATGTCAAGACAAAATGAAGTCCTTCAAGGAAAAAGGACATATAATAACATTAACTACTTTTTAACAACTTTTGCTGTTGCATAATTTTATTTATGACATATATTTTTACAATCAAAAATCGAATTAAATACAAAACATTAATGAAACGTCGTTTTCGCTACGCGGTCAGGGAGGTTTCTCTCAATCAAAAAAAAAAAATATGTTTCAAACAATTCTTTCTTTTGTAGGATAGGTAGATGTACCGACTGGACTTGTACTTGACTGATTTAATATTCAAGAAACAAGTTACAAGCAAATCAATAACTAATATGTTATATATTAAAGAACCACATGACTGAGTGAGATTAAACAGTGCGGCCAACCGCATATCAAACAAACCAGGGAAAAGCCAGTGAAGAAAATATCGTTATATATTAAGCAAAATAAATTATGCTAAACACAGCAACAAAAGTACAAAAAGGACAGAAAATCTAAATAAATAATCAGTTACCTAAAATCTTGGCCTATTTGTTAAAAAGATAGCGCAGATACTCCTTAAAATATTGATATTAGTTCTAAATTTAATAGATTTTTCATCTTTTTTAATGTATAACATGTCTAAAAACAGACGTATTTGGAACCATTTGAAATACGATGTTCAGCTAAAGCAGTTTTTGAAGACTTATGTGAACAATCTAAAGAGTGTCGTGTGTTTGTTCTTTAAGTATTGAGATATTTGGCTAGTACATATTGCATTACATTCAACCCTCAATACATGCCCTGCATTGATTGTGATGTATCGAATATTACTATTCCAAGATTATATTGTGTTGTTTAAATAAAGCAGATAGCTTAAAGATTAAGCCATCAATCGATGAAAAGCTGCAGTAAGGGGTGATTGTAGAAGATGGTGGAATTATCTCCTCCCCGACAGCATCTGAGGATGAGTTGTGAGTCACTCTAATCATAGAATCAGACTCAATATTGAGATATCGATTTCGGCTTCAGAAACTGGCCAGTTATAAAGATTTTTTTAAGCAAACCGTTAGGTTGCCTCTTACCTTTGGCGTTTTGGGCTAATTATTGGTAAATATTGACAGTTTTCTTTTTCTTCTTGTTTCATAAATAATTACTCTGATTCTATCTTCTATATTTCATCTACTTACTATACCTAATTGTAAATTAACTATAGCTAATTTAAAATATGGACCTAGTTGACCGTCATCAAATTGTTATCGACTAGTGTTTAATACCTATTGAGGAGCACTATTGATAATTCTTGAAACTCTTTATGGCTATTAATAGTTGCTTATTGACAATTATCTTTACCAATTGAGAGCCACTATCAAATAAGTGAATTCCTTGCAAAAACAGTGAAATTAATTGCATTTTCTGACGTTTTCTTGTTCTTAACATTTACAAGAGGCCACTATAGCAGCTGTAGTAATGATAGAGGTTTCCCGTGTTAGAGTGCTCACAACAAGCGTAAATAAAAAAATGTAATACTACAGAATTACTAAAATTCAAGAATAAAATGATTGAAATAGTTAAAAATAACACAAACGAATACGATTACAAATGTTATAATTGAAGGAGTTAGGATAAGGGGTACAAGTGCATTTTTTGTAATAAGTGCTTTTGTTTACAAAAATAAAAATCTTACACTACAATCTAGAATTCTCTTATTTTTCAATTAATGAATGTATCATCAGTTAAAAAATAAAAGAATTCTAGTTGTAATGTGTTTACTGTAGTGTAAAGCAAGCAGTTACTACAAAAAATGCACTTATACCCTTCTTATTCTAACGTCTTCAATTGTTGTTGGATCTAATTAATTTTTTTATACGGTTATGAGGTTCACAGAAACACACACAGAAAATATCGCAGGTTGATATTGAAATAATAACAAGGTAAATTCGTATTCCAATCATTTTTATTTTAATATATTTACTGCGACATGTTTCGGTTTTTTCAAACCATCTTCTGGCAATAAAACGTCAAAGGAGTGTTATTATGTAAGATTGATGTGTCAAAAATTTTGTAGGTGCATTCGGGCATTATGGCATTCGGGCCATTTGGTTGTTTTCTGGACGGTTTGTGATATTCTGAGATTTTAAATTACATACAATTTTAATGTGTTGTTTTTCGTCTTTAACGTTACATCATTTTAATGTAGTTTTTAACCAGATTAAATGTTTCTTGAAGAATTTTCTCTTACTGCACCTACAAAATTTTCTACACATCAATCTTACATAATTTGACGTTTTATTGCCAGAAGATGGTTGAAAAACCGAAACATGTCGCAGTAAATATATTAAAATAAAAAGGATTGGAATACGAATTTACCTTGTTATTATTTCAATATCAACATACATTACACCAATCCCCTGGGACACTATAGATTAGAATATCGCAGGTTCTTAGCTGTTTTCTAAGTTACATTAATATACAGGATTATAGAAAGGCGCCATTTTTTTAGTCGCACGTATTGTCGGCTTAATTGCATGCGATACCTTTCTCTTGCGACGTCGTCGTCCGAGTATTATTATTTTATAAAAACAGCTAAAATGTTTGTATTATATTACCATCCTGCACTTGAAAGGCCCTTCGAATGGAAGACGGAGGAAGTCCTGTTACTATTGTTCGTAAAATTATACGCGCTTATCCGATGCAATCGGTTTAGTACGGCATATATTTCTACTGCTGATTAGGTTGTAGTGACTTGTAAAAACTATGAACGAAAAAAATGAGTTTACTTCAGTGGTGATTTTGAAAAAAAAACTTAAACAGAAAGAAGTTAATATTTCTAAAATGATGCCAAAATTATCGTCTTTTTTCAACAATCTAGTGTGACTGATTTGAATATTAGTATTGACATTGGTATTGGTATTTAGTAAGTACCTATATGTATATTATTTAATTAAGATTTTCTGTAAATTGAAAAGATCGATAGCTTGATGTAAAATATATCCAATAATAAAACATAAATTCTTACAAAGGGTCCACAGCTTTAAAGTAAAAATGTGACAATGTTGTGCAAATTGGCTAATTTGGGCATTCATTTATATGGTTCTCCTTGTGTCCGAGAAATAGAATAATGTATCGAGTCAGGTACAAGCGCCGCTATTTTCTCTGACAGTTAGTCAACACTTAAAACGATTAGTTCCGTAAGTGTGGATTCTAAGTTGATTTGGGACTGCGTAAGCGCCCTAAGTGAGGTGGGCACCCAAAGGAAATTAACTTTGACCTGGGTCCCTAACCACTCGGGCGTGGGAAGGAATGAGGCAATGGACGAGCTGGCCAGGCGAGATTCGTCAAGGTCATTCGTTGGAGCTGGCCCTTCTTTCGGCAATACCAAATCACAAATTAAAAAATCAATCAATGATTAGCTACATAATCAGTCCAGAGACTGGTGGCAAAAATCACCGGGACAGAGACAGGCAAAAGAGTTCCTAAAGGAACACAGGCCAGAATTTACTAGAGATCTACTGAATAAAGACAGGAAGACTGTCAAATGATAGTAGGTCTGCTGACTGGTCATTATAGACTAAATAGGTATATGTACAACATAGGCTTGGTAGAGGACGCTACTTGCAGATTCTGCGAAGAGGAGGAAGAATCACCAATTCATGTGTTGTGCCAATGTGAAGACCTGGCGAGAACAACGGTCTAGTAGTGGGCGTGGAGAACCCCACCGCTAGCAGATACACAAAGAAGCCGCTCTCAAAGATGATAAACCTAATTAAGAGGGCAAAATTAGAGAGCGTCGTTTAGGAAAAAGGGGATCATAATAGATCTGAAACGGTCGCGATGAAAGAGGTAAATAGGCTGCCCAAATCCTAATCTCTCCTCAATATTAAGTAACAATGTTTAATTGGATCTGTAGATTCTTATCAAGTAAATTTTTTATCAGAACCTCCACAAAAATTTTTGCAAATGCGTTTCGTTGATACGAATATTTTTGTTTACTTTTTAAAAAAAGAGTCCTCTAAAAAGTTTGATATAGAGCCCGGTCAGGGCTAGCTACGCCACTGGGTATGTACTATTGATAGTATCCAATACTAAATATAATAACCTACAACTTGCCACACTATGAACTAGGTGTGTGATTTGGAGATTATAACTTACTTGATCCGCACCACTCATTCATCAAATGAGTTCATCTATCATTTGTATAGCTCTTGTTCGTTCGTGTCGTACAGTTTATAGGAAATGTTAACTGCAATTTACAATCAAATCGACTATATTTATACGAAATAAACTTTCATATTCCTTGTCCAGCTTTCCCAAATGTTCTGTCTTTTCATACAGTGCCCACCAGAAGTAATTTACTGTTGAGGTTACCTATTCACCATAATGTATGACAACGCACGAATAAATATTAAGCATTTTTGATATGTAATTTAAATATGTTAAAGGAATAAAACGTGTTATCATAAGATGTGATGCTAGATATTTAAACTATAAACTAATTACAATAAGTAAAGGAAGTAAACGCAAAATTACTAAATTTAAAATGGTTGTAATGTACCTATAGATACCTTGTATGATGTTCAAAATATAACTGCACACATTTTTTATGAACACCGTACAGTGTTTCTGCAAAATCACTGCGGTGTATTTTTGATTTGCAAAAATCTTCTTTACACAGTTGGCTTTGTAATCGATTCCTTGTGGTTTTCAAGTGGTGTTTAATGAGTATTATTATACAACCACACACCACAGAAAATATTAAACTTTAGTAGTGCAAAAACAAAGTACCTACCTATGTAAGTAAATATCTTTAGAATGCACAGGCATATTCATATATGGTGCATCATGTACCTCATTGATTTCTTTCTGGCAATAATTATTACATGCTTCCATTCGCACTAAAAATTGCCAATCTTTATGTTTTATAATTTAACATCAAAGTGAAATCGTTGCAATTTAAATCGCCAAACAGTAATGAAGAACTATATCCACGAAATTGTTCAGTCACATTGAAAAACAGACAGTTTTAACCACAGCTTCCGACGCAGCAATGTTTAATCTATACGGTTAGTTACGGTCAATTTAACTTTTAAAACTCATTAAAAGATAGGTAGAACTTGCCCTGCCACCATTTTAAGGACAGGTGTCAGGCATATAGTAGGAGTGCAATACTTATCACTGTGATTTTTCAAGCGAAAAATTGTATTTTAATGGGTTAGAGAAAAAAGGAAAATTTGGAAGACATTTTCAAATTACTTTCTAGTACATAAAAACCTGAAGTGGAATGAGGAAAAAACAAACGTGTCACTGTAAATTCATCAATAATACAACATAACACAAAGTTAATTTAATATCGAATTAAAATCGAATCCATCAAATTGGTTTTAGAATTCGTAGTGGCAAAGTAATTATTTTTTTTCTTAAAGTGGTGACAAATAGAAAATCTTTAGGTTTGCTGTTCTTTTGTATACGAGTATTATTGTGAAAAGCGACATCGTAAATAAAGTAGGCATTATTCTCTTCTTTCGCATGGCGTACCTTAAATAAAAAAAAAAACGCAAGCTGTTACTAATTAAAATATATGTTGGAGCGGACGAAAAACTAAAAAGAGAGAAAGCAAAAGAGACGCACATAGAAATGCGTGTGTGTGTAAATATGTGTACGTGTTACATAAATTGGAATGTGAATGTCCAATGCACTTGCTCAGAACAGGTTGAGTGTTTTCGTCTGCAAACGAGTTCCACGGTATCCAATACTCGCTTAACATAATTTAGACGATAGCCGCGCGGAGACAAAGAATTCCTGTTATGACTTCCACACTAATTAGTTTTTCCAAATTAATTTAATTAATCCGGCAGTATGTAAATAATTGTAAGGGAAATTCGAAAAAAAATGGAACGTTACGTTAATTACACCGTTGCTACCTTCACCAATCTAAATATTTGTGTGGAGGTTTCGAATTAAATCGGGGTTAAATCTGATAAAGCTGAAATGTAAAATATGAGGAGATATTTTTTAAGCGCGACATGATACGGGTAAAAAACGTGTCGTCTTTCTCGAATAATATTTTATCTTGGGCACACAAAGAAATGCCATTAGTAATTTAATTAGCTCTTCTTAAAGACCGGCTATTTTATAAAATTGCATCGCTTAATTGGATTATGTGGATGTTACTTGACAAAATACGAAGTTAATTGCAAACAATTTTATACCTTTTTTTCTTTTTTCTTTTGCCCATCTTGTAAGACGAATTTATAGTCCCGAAGAACAGGAATTATCCGTTACAAACATATAGGAACTTAGGTACAGATAATTATACAGCCGAATCAGAAATTAAGTGTAGATTAAGATGCAATTAAAAAAGAAATGATTGAATGAAACATTTGTGCAATATTTGTAAATTTAATACTTTTTAAATTTAACACTATGTATATCTTTAAACCGAATACTAAAAAGTTAAAGCAGATTTCAACTCAAACCAAATAAACAGATTTAGTGCATTAAAATCGCAGGCTCATTATATTGCCGCTGATCGCAACAAATAATAGAATTCTAAGAAAATGTCAAAATCATTCGTGTTCTTTTTTATCTCAGTTGTTAAAAGTATATCAATTTTGTTTTATTTAATGTATCTCTAATATTTTTTTTTTTTTAATATGTACTTTTAATTCGCTCTAATTGTAAAATATTAAACATTTTCGTTATATTTTTGAAGTATATTAAAATATGTAGCTTAGTCCTAGTCATTTTTTGGTTATAATTAGTGAGTATACGACTCATCGAAGATCCTCTATTGATTTCGGGGATTCGATTTTTGTTGTTACACATACATATACTGAATACCCGGTGATTCAGTTTGGTATTTACCCTTCGGTAAGTTTATTACCTTTAGGAACCATAAACCATATGTATATTCGAAAAAGCGACGACAAAACTTATTGATTAGAATGTACCATCATTTTATCTTTGTGGTGATAGCTGTCAAAACGGTGACAACCAACATTTTTCTTTTTTTCAATTGACATCTTGTATACTTTTGCACCATTTAATAGATATTTTATTTCTAATTCCGAATATTTATCATATTATGATAAAATAACAATCAGAAAAATAACGAAAATTTATTCAGATGCGATACTTGTTTTTTTATTTAAAATTTTTATTATTATTTTTTGCTGTTGCTATTGGCAACTTTTTCAAGTCGTTTTACGTTTACTTTCTGCATTGTGCTTCATTAGTAAATTATAATATGAAAATTGAGGAATAAAGTTCTCGTGTTAAAATTATTGTAACAAAAATTTAAAATTGCAAATTTGTCTGTAGAGGATGAAGCGCTTTTAAAATAAAAACCGTAACTGGATCTTAAATTCGGTTTTTAAAATCGGTTGTAAAATCATATTTTAAAAACCGGTACTGAAATTCAGTTTTCAAAATTTGTTTTGAAACCGTAACAAATTTTTGAAATTTTCAGAGGTTTACTGCAAAATACTGCTGCGATTCGATACCGTATTGTTGTTATGTGAAAACGGCTCTAGTGTGGCGATTAAGATTAATTGTCTTGAAAGCAAATATTGTAAGAGATTTTTAAATCCAGATTTTAAAATAGGTGTTAAAAACCGGTTTTAATTGTAATATAATAATATAAATAATATAATATAAATCGATTAACAGGTTTTTAATATGTGACAATGTTCGCAGCACTTTCGTCATCTTTAGTTGACATTTATATTTTTAAATGTTGCCAGGTTCACACATTTACATTTACACCCTCAGATAATACATTAATCAGACAGGTTATAATTATCCATGACCAAAATCACTATGTGCGATCACATAATCCGATACTATGACGGAATTGTGACAGTGTAGAACTTCTTTCTGCATGTCTATTTTGTCAGAATAATGTGACACATTTCTACACTATTATACTCTTTTTTTACACGCATAATAGTAATATTAATTTGCTGGCTATCAGTAACAGAACCTGGGGCTACCTCCCAGAGAAAAAGCGTAATTTCACTGAGGCAACAATAAGCGATATATAACCTGCTACACGTTTTCGTTGCTTTGATCGAAAGACTCAATGTAGTAGGCCTCATTGCCGCATGTTACATGTTGTCTCAGTGAAATTGGGCCTTAAGATTTTGCCGTGATTTTCCTTGCTCCTCGGCATATGCTGGATGGTTACTTAAGTCGCTCCACGGGCGCAAACATATAATAACAACTGATATGAAATGAAACTAATTTTTTTTTTGCTTTTAAGTTAAGTTTTAATTGGATTAGAGTTATGGATATTTTGCAAATAATTTAAAATTTCTATTGAAGAAAAAATGTTTTAAGGTAGTAAGATGATCAAAGAAACTCCAATAACAATCAATATTATACAGTTTAAAATCATTGTTTTGTAGATTTCAGTTAATTCAAGTATGGGAAAGCTTTTGTATACAAAAGCGAAACATCGTCAGTAAAATACTATTAGAATTTCATTTTCTGTTTGATATTCAATAAAATATTCCACTAAAATCAAGAAAACATAAACAATATAAAGATAAACCTAACGGAAAAGAAAATAAATCGAAAGTATTGTATAATAGATATAGTTTTCTGACGACCATATACCAGTAACAGTTCTTATTTTTAATATTTGCCAGTCAAATGCGCTCCACCAAATATTACTAAAACGGCAATTATTTCTAACATGTGTCTAACAAACTCGTGGGGTTTGTCACTTTCCGTATCTATTCGTTATGTAGTACCCTATTCTGATATGATTGTTTTAGCAAATAATGTCCATGGCACAAACCCCAAAAACAGTAAATTTGTTATTCTAAATATTATCAGCTTAACAAGAATTTGTATAAATACCGGCATATTCAACACCGACAACCTACAAATCACAGCACCATTAACGGAAAAACGATTCTATATCGTTAAATAATCTGAAATATCATTCCTTTCTCAGATGTTAGAATTTTAATAGCTTCCTAAAGAGCAACAATAATGTATCACTTACCGCCTAACAATGCCCTCCATATGGAAACATAAATTCGCTATTACTCTCCGGCATAATTTCTTCTTTATAACCGGCGACATTATTATAGTTTTCCGCGTGATTATTACTTAAAGAATTTATTCAAATTATGTTACCAAGGGAATAGTATAACAGTAAACCTGAATAATGCACACATCAATTAAACGTATTAGTATCAGCAGTTGCAGTAGCTAGTAGGAGCAAGCGTTTGTTGCAATTTGCATTTAAGGTAATGAAAAATGTCCCGTTAAGTGAACCTGATGCTTTTCTTTGTGAATAGCAATAATTGCTGTCTGTATATATACTCGTGGATAATTAATCGGCATTATTAGCATATTAATAAGGAAACTTGGATACTGACATAGTGATATGTAAGGGACGTAAGTATGTACAGATTATATACACATACAGAATATGACAAAGATATATCCACTTAAAATGTTGAATAGATAATAACACCATTTATATAGGTATGAAAATAAGAGAAAAAATTAAAATATGTTGTTATAAAATATGACCAGATTGGAAAATGTATCAATTAGGTGCTTTTATGATTATAGGAAAGAACACAGATTCTTGTTGTTTTTGCAAAATACATATCATTGTTAGCTGACAGTAATTAAATCAATATCATAAAACATACATTACATTAATAATTACTGTTTTTTTCACGAGTTTATCTCTCAGTTTCTAAAGTTGCAATTTTGAGTACCCTTTGTGCAAATGTTCTTACTTGAACTAATATGAAATAGCATTCTGATGGTCCACAGTAACCCCGATAGCCTATAGTAGCGGGCATGTTTATTAGAGTTCATCAAATAAGGCCCTCGAGTTCTAGTTCTACTAGCGTAAAATCTTACCCAATGGGATCTTCTTGAGATCTTCCAAGGCAATGGCAGCATTCCAAAGATCATATATCCAATCTGGTGACGACTGAGCAGTGGCACATGATATATTTTCTCGTTCTCCAAGCACAGACGAGATCCAGTCCCATCAAGGTTAATACTAGTATTAGTGGGAATATAGCTTCATACATTTATTGAGGAAGCGGCACCGAATTGCAAAGTATTTTGCATAGAGGTCGCGCTACAGCTATGTAAAGTAATGGCTCAATTTATCAAAACACCTGTGGCATAATCGAAAACAATCTAAGGGTACGTGTTGTACACACAATGCCGCTTGGACCAAGGGCGGCACAGGAAATTCCGACATGATCTACTTATTTTTTCCGTAAATCTATTTCTCTTTGGGATTAAAATATCTTTGAAAAAGTACAACAATGACTTAACATCAGTACTGCTAAGCGGAGGATGATGTTTTAGTATTCTTTTTTTTTGTCCAGCTACTCTATCTGTAAAACACCCAAGGGGAAATTTCTTTAATATATCAGGGTTTCTATCAAATATATTGTTGGCTCTTTGCTGCCGATGTGGTCCAAATTCACCCATCATTTAGTTTGAATACTTCTTTTAGCGAAATACTTCGACCTTCAAAAAAATTATTTTATACGGAAATTAATAATTTGGCAAATGTCTAAAAAATATACATGCATAAAATTTAGATGATTGACTAAAGAGGGATTTTTAATAATATCTTTGCATTCTGCTATTGAATGTGACTCACCTTTTAGATTAAATACTATGTCTCTCAAATAGCCAATATTTTTACAATAAAAAGTTGCTTCCAACCATCTTGTGGTAATTGGCGTACGTGGCAAAGACAAATCCGGAAATTATGTAATATTTGTAATGCAACAGCCTAAAATATCAGTTGTTTCGTCTGCAAATATCCAAATAAAGTTCTTAGAAATATTAGATTTTATAGAAGCCATTACTTTGATCTGACACTAAGATCAATCTATTTGGCAGAGCCTGGCTTCATGAGGGATGTATGCCTATTTATTTAAAAACTTATGCAATTTAGATAAAGGGATATTAGATGCAACACATCATTGCCAGTTTGTTTTTGTTGGTGCATTTTTGTTTGAACGTGTTGTCTACCAATTGTTAGATATTAACAACAAAACAAGCTAACGATACTAACGTAGTGTATTGATTTCAATGATTCCATTGATCGACCAAACAACACTCATGACTAATGACCGATCCTATGCGCGACGCGTGCAGATTATATTCAGCTGTATGCGGCTAAGATGTGACGTCAAATTATGTATCCACTAACAGTGGTTATTACAGTAATTTGTTATCTAACCTAAATCCTCGTTATTTTCTTTGTTAAATACATTAAAATTTTAATGTATTTAAAGATGCGGTTGACAACAAAAAAAGAAAAATAATTGACTAACAATAAGGCACTTTTAAAATTGCTGTCATCTTTTGTTATAGAAGCTTTCTTTATTTATGTTTGACCGTGATAATATACTTGTAGATTCCCAACTTTTATAGTCATTAAATGATTAATTCATAAGCCACATTTAAACCACTAATCAAAGTTTAGAAAACCAGTGGCATAGTCAGGATGATTACCTTCGCACATTTATTTTTTGTTGTCCTAAGTAAAGCTTGCTATACAAACCTTCCTTAATGTTTCAATTCGTTTAGGGTTTCTCTAATAAATATATGTAATTTAGATATAGGAAGTTTTCTGTAAGTTCGAAAGGTGAGTAAAAATTAAGTTTTGTCGCTTTAAATGTTGTAGAACATTGAAAATCGTTTTTTGCTTTTAATAACTCAGAATTTTGTTTTCTGTGGCTCTGCATACTCATACACTTAGAAAAGTACCTGTATTCAGCTAACCAAATTTAGTTAATTTAACAATGCAGTTTGATTGTATATGGCAAACCACTTTTTTGTTGCAGGAACGAAGACAAAATTGTTAGGTATTTGCTGTTAATACAACAAATTTATATTGTTATAATATTCCTAACAAAAGTCCAATCCAACCCTTTGAAACTTCAGGTGAATATTAATTGTTGAAATAATTTAGATATGTTAGTCAAATTAACCAAATCCTATTAGTTACTTCAAATATAGATTGTGCTTGAATTTATCAAATTTCGAATATTTCATTTAAATGAATATTTAATTGAACGAACTAGAATCTTTAATATTGTTTTAACAAGGTTCTTATTTGAAAGAAAAAAGCGTAATTTGATTTAATGCTTCAGATTTGCATTTTTAGTTGAAAGGAAGAACGTGTTAACTTTCTAGTAATATTAAAGGAACCATTTTCATTGTTATTTGGAACTCGTTTTTTAACTCGCAAATTAACAGTGAAAACCGATTCAAGCTAAATTATTTCTTTATAGACCTCGAGAAGTTGCTTTGGTTTAACTCAAATTTTGGTCATAACAACCAAAAAAAAATCGACAAAGGGCATTTTGTTAATTCAACAGAGTAACTTTTCTGAGTGTACGCTCTCACATTATTGCTTATTTCAATTATTAGTTATCTTCAAAAACCAATTAATTACACTCTAAAACGGAGATTGAATCGTTTATGTAAGAATTCTAGTTCAATAGAAAATACACTAATATACTTTGCTAATTAAACTAATGTACTTCTACGTTTAATAAGAGAACGATAGTGGCGCCCTCGTAATCGAATCAGCATGTATACAAACTTTTTAATTTATAGAACTTTGTGTTGACTTTTAACGTCCGCATTCTTTATTAGATGCATTGCCGTTTCTCTGGATTTTCTGTTTCATAAGTATGCGGTTTCAAAAAAATGAAAATGCTATCTTTTTGATTATTATCATATTATAGCCATCAGTAGAAGAATTATTTCTTTAATTTTTTGTTTTGATACAAATAACTGTTGTGCTCCGTCATTATTTTGCAGTTGGATTTTACCGTAAACCATAAAGTTTAGATCACGCTTTACTGTGACGAGTAATGGTGTATATAGAAAGCTTCCGGAACGAACGTTTGTGGGAATCCTGTGGCTATGTGCAGAACTAATCTCAAATCGTCAAATCAAACGTCACCTATTAGCAACGCCGTTCCCTCGTCGGTGTTTTAAGAAGTGAATTCCGCTCCTATTTTTATATATACCCTGGCGGCCTCATTATTCGACAGTAAAAACCTTCTGAAACGATTCTCTTATAATGTGCTAATAATAATCTTCGAAAGAGGCGTTTCTTTCTTTTTATGTGCTGTGTTGAGACTGAAGGGGATATAAAAGAAATGACATTTCTGCTCGTTAATGTTTTCCGACAGAATTGTTGTGTGTGATTGACAAATCCTTTGTAAATCTGTTATCCCCAATCATTCTAAATATTTGATTTTTTAAATCATTTTCGCTTTCATCACATCCATACAGCAGGGTATCCCACCGAAATGACTCATTAGATTTTTTCAGTGATTTTGCAACTTGCAGAGTAGTCATGGCTCTCTGTGATCTGCTTAGAGGAAATAATTTAAAATATATAGCATTTTCGATATACAGGGCGTTCATATCAACTCTCTTATTTTATATAAAATCGTGCAATTTTTATCGGTCGAATGAATTTGCCGATTTATTAGCAACTGGGGGATTTATATCGGGGTTGCGTATCCTTAAACTCAACCGTGTATTTTAGTCAAAAAGTAGATTAAGATAATAAGAGCAAATGTATAAGTGTACAGCTAAAAAAAAAAGTTGAATAAGTAAATAGTATGTAACAAACCAATAAAAGATACGCGGCACACAAATATATATCACCAATATATTAAAATATCATCCAGAAACCCTTGTACTTCATGTAATGCTTTAAAAAGAATTTGTTGATATTCTCTCGTTGTAGAACTTGTTTTACATGGTAACCGATTATAAATAAATATACCCTGGTATATAATTACAGTAATTAACTTTTATCGTCCGATAATAAAATCTGCTACTATGCGTTACTTAATCTCAATTTAGTGAATTTGATACCACCGTTTAGCTTTGAAGATACTTTATCAATTTGCGGCAATAGCAAAATCTATCCCTGAAAATATCGGAATTCAACGTTGATCTCTAAGCACCGCATATTGTAACAGTTTTACAGTTAGTGTAGTCCATTCATTTACCCCAACTGGTGTCAAAATATCCTCTTGTATGTAGACTTAAAGAAAAAAAATACTCGAACGGTTCAAGCCTGAGCAAGCAAGAGAGAAACTATCGACTCCATGCAATGGAATAAACCCGATATCTCCTCTCTCTTTATCTTATTCTTGCAAATATAAAGGTGAATCGTTAATTAAACAAAAAACTGAAATTGAAACGAAAATGCAAGCTTTTGTAAATATCAGCGGTGGGTATAGTTTTTCAGCCATTGATATCGTTAATTTTGGTTAATCTGGTATTAAATAGTTATGTAATTACAAATTGCTAAACGAAACGGAAGTTACCAACCCTAATGTTTATTTATATTGCACAATATGTTTTATAAACGTTTTGTTTAAAATATTTTCTAATAAAAAGAACCAATGATAGCAGATTTTTACTGTTTGTCTAGATATTCATTTGCAACAGCATTTGAAATGGTGGCAACTTTGATTAGTAAGTATTTAGAGTATGCAAATGCATTATCTTAACGTATGGAAAGTTAAGTTATCCCATCGGGTAACCAGCAGCGCACCACTGCCGGCTGGCGCCAGATTATTTAATCGTCTGCCGGTTCATTTCAGAAATTGCCCTAGTTTAAACAATTTCAAAAAAAAAAATCATGCATTTTCTGTTTGTCCATTATATATATAGTGTCCAGGAGTTTAAGGATGTGATCGGGAGTGTATAGGTGGAACGAGGTGTACGGTGGCTGTTGCGGATTCCTGCCCATGTAGCGTTTCTCCATGTAACTGTGCCACATTATATGTTATTTGCTGTTTGTTAATTGGCTGTTTGTGTTCTTATTATTTACTATTATCTTTTATATATATATATACATGCCTTGACACATAACATGTTCTATATTTTGTCATAAAATATTCTATATTTTTGCTTATCACATTGCACTCACGAAACTTACACACTACTCGTAGTCATTAGTTAATAAATTTCTATTCTATTCTATACCTAAAGTGTATGTTCATTCACACAAAATGTATTTCATTGCAAAAACTCATTTCCAAAAATTCAAGGTACCCCCTTTTGACGGTACCTTTTAACTGGTCGAAGGACAAGTTATGATGAGAAATTCATAACTCTCGCATGCAATTTTCTCACAACACAAGTACGCGACCAAAATGAAAGCGCAGCGAAAATTTATACGACCGCAAATGGTATAAAAATTAAGACATGCGCTGACTCTCCTCATGATGATAGCACATAACATGGCACTGGTTGCGGCCGAAATAATGAGTTCCAGTTTACGTATGCACCAAGTCGGGTACCAACTACAACGTTGCTCGGTATCTTGAGAAATGCGTAACTATGAATGTGTCTTAAAATACATATACAGACGCTCGCCACAAATATACAAAGCAAGAACACGATTACGCGTGATTGAGGGGTAAAATATCCTGATCAGAGAGGCAAAAATACTTCAATCTTGACCGCTTCTGCCCTATAACATGAAAAATAACCGCAACTTCATTAATAACGATGACGTGCTTGATGGGTATTACTTACTAGATGTTAAACGCATTAGAGACCATAAACTTGTTCTATGTTTACTAAATATTCCACATTCGAAAGTGTAACAAAAATATACGGATATATGTATGCGGTTCGTATATGTAATGTGCTCCGAGAGCCCTTCGAAACTCGTTTAACATAATATGGACTGTAGTAGGCAGTGTACTGTTGAACCTGCTCGTGTGTTTGTGTATGTGTAAGCACATCAAAGCATTAATTATTTATCCGAAGCTTTTTAATGTACAAAAAACTGTAATTAATGGACTTAACTCGTACGTGCCATTAAGTATGCTTTAAGCGATATTTAGGTAAAATACAAGTAACACTAACCAACAGTTGCAATTTTGGATTAAAAAAGAAATTGAAACACAAAAACAGTACAGGAGAAAATGGGTTTTCCGGAGAAGTATTGAAACAAACAGCACAGAAATTGCAACAAGAAATAGGCTATATGATACAAATAGTGTGGGAAGAAGAAATAATATTCAAAATCTTGCACTAATCTGTATAGGTCTCTGGTTGGTTGATCAAAGTAATCCTCTGGATTCATTTTTGGCTTGCAAAAAATTGCTTATCTTCTTGCATCCAGAGCCTCGCATTCACACAAAATGTGGTATGCGTTCTCTGTCATCTCATTACACAGTCTGCAGTTGGTATCTCCAGCTCCAGTGTTGATCTCAATTTTCTGTAGGTCCCCTTTCACTGTACACTGACAACAAAAGTGATAGCACACAATGCAAAAATTACAAAGAAAATGCACTGTTAGATACAGTATACTAAATGTTTGCAAAATTGCTGCAGAAAAGATTAAAATATGAAAACAAAGTATCAAGAAGGTTTCACACGTGAGAGATTGACAGTGGAAGTCTTTGCATTAAAACAAATATCTCTGTTTGTTTCAAATTCGGTTTCAAGAGAAAGATCATATGAAGCTGTAGATATATTAAAAATTGCAAAAACGATAATAAAGCTGAAAGGAAAATGACACTAAAACGGCCCATAGACGGTACGATTTATCGTACTGTAAGATATACGATTCGACTGTACACGTAGTTCGTGTACTAAATTAATATGTGTGTAAGTAGTTAGACCGGTTCTGGCTCAAAATCCTATAAGGTTTGCTGCGCTAGAGAGCTTGAGCAACTGAGGTCTCTCACCAAGTAGCCCTATGCTATGCGACGGGGCATTCTCAGTTCTCCAACTCCAAACACGGGGACTGTAAGTACCACCCTCATGGGGGGCAATGATGACGTCAGGGTACGTGAGATCTATTCTAACTGTAACTCCTGGAGCAACTTAAACAGCTCCTGGTCACCTTGAACAGATCCTGAAGTAGCTTAAACAGCTCCTGAAACAACTTGGGCAACTCTTTAACTCCTTCCAACAGCTTAAACAGTGTCAATAGCTCCCACTGCTATAGGAGTTGTTTAAGCTTGTTCCAGGAGATGTGTAAACTATTCCAGGATTTGTTTAAGCTATTTCAGAAGTTGTTTAAGTTGTTTTAGGAACAGCTTAAACAGGTCTCACGTACTCTGATGTCATCATCGGTATCCCATGAGGCTGTTCCTTACGGCTCCCCGTGTTGGAGTTGGAAAGCCGAGGGTGCTCCGTAGTATAGTAGAGGGTCACTTGATGAGGAGCCCCAGCCACTCTAGCCCTCTAGTGCAACGAGACAGTGATAGACATCCGAAAAAACCAGAAGTAAAGTAAATTTAGACCACCTATATAAACCTTATGAGATTTTGCGCAGAACCGGCCTAGCATATCTGCTTGTGTAGATACACCGCACGATAACCAATTTTTGCACCATTGCCTTTTCATTCTGTAACAAGTTTATCACCAGCACAATTGTTACTTTTTTCGAAGTGATGGGTGCCATGGCGGCAAACGTGTATCTATTTTATTATAAATTGTGCAACTGATTGATGCCCAAGTCGTTGGATGTGTGAGCAAAATGCTTTTACAATTATTGTTTCAATTGTTTGTGCAAACTATTGTACAACATGTAAGTACGACAAACCGCACCGTCTGTGGCCCGTTTAAGAGACACAACAAAGAAAATTTTGATAAACGACAGTTATACAGTGAAATTTGCAGTTGTGAACAACTAGCTCGATTTATCATAATAAACTCAGTGCGTTGTATACACAGACGAATTTTTATCAGTACAATAAATGTATCGAGTCATTTGCAATTAGTTTACATGAGGGTTTCCTATCCCTGAACTCAACCGTTTTTGAGATATTTGCAATTTTGTTGATTTTTTGACGTTTGCACTGTTTCAAGTGAAATTAAATAGCTGATGAGGTATTAGATATTTAGTGGTTCTACCAATGTCGATGTAAGTACAAAGACGTAGGTAGAAAGTGTTATGGCAATAATGACCGAATCACATACAGGGTGTTCGAAAACCCATCTCCAATGTGGATACCTTTAAACCAACAAAACTTTTTTATTTCAAATGGAACATGGTATTTTTTACTACAGTATTGAATGCAGCGTAAAATTCTACATCATACATGATTGCCTAAAATATGACTAATTTCCAAGTTTTGAGTAAATAAAATATTTTTTTGCTAAAAACACTCTGTATATTATATTTTAGAATGATGCGTTATCTTTTTCTGCATTGTTTGGTTTCCATACCTGAGATATTTATCATTGGAAGTTTTCCAATTATTAGCAAATTTTATGTAATTGTAATTATAAAATATTAATAAGCCATAATTATTATGAGATAGCAAATTAAATGTTAATATTTTTGCCTGCTTATTAAATACATCGAAAATAAGTCAAATTTAAAAAGAAAACTAAGAAACTATTATTCTGAAAGAACATTTATATTGGATATTTTCAAAGACTTTTAATAGTTTGTTCCTGATTTATGTTACCTGTCTGTATCGCTTAATACCTAGTTTAATACAAAAAGCCAAGAAGCTTATTTTTTTTTCGGGACTCCATGTCAGACGGCTCCCCTACAAAGAAAATACCAGGTCTAGTGAGTGAACAATGTTTGAAATATGGGTGTATTTAGGATATCTGCTTTAATTTCCCTTTGTATTTTATTTTTTTGAGGTTTTTATTCATTACAAATAAGTGTGGGTATCTAAACATTGTTACATTCTTCATGAATGTAGAATAAGTCTAAAATGTTATTTGTATATGTAACTTTCAATGTTTTTCTTATTTCTTTTAATTTACAATATTTTACTTGTTAGAAGAAAATGTGTGAAAGAGTTGACAGCATTAGAACTTACAATAAAAGTAATGACTTGTTAATACTGCATAGGTTTATCACTGCGCAATTTGGTAAATTACCAACAATGGATATCACTTGTTTGTTATCACAACTCATGGCCTACTAATACAGTCGCAAGCAAATGTTATAGGCACCTTTGACAAAATTAATGGGTTTCATGTTTCTTGCATTTTTTTTTGTCACAGATATTTCAACGTTTATATAATCGTCTTTATGATTACAATGGTCTTTAGAGATACCTTTTGTAAATGTATAATTTTTTTTATATATTTTCAAGTCTTCGAGATGTCACTTTCCCCCTCCCATCTAAAAAGTATTATAGCTGTACTAAAAACACTCTAATATGCAACAAATTAATAAGATCCCTTAAAATACTACATATTTATAACGTATTGCCTACAAGTTTTTATTTTCTCATTTTTTACTGTGATATTCGCCCAAAATTTAGGGTGCCTATAACATTTGCTCGCGACTGTATCTAATAAGTAATGTACGTTCTCTATGACTAAAAGACATTACTATTAGTAAGAAACTAGTGAATGTTAGATATCTGAAACATAAATATTTAGATAGGTTAGGCAAATAATGTACAGAGTCTTTTGTAGGAAAAAAACTCATTTTATTTGTTTGCAACTTGGAATTTAGGCATATTTTCAACAATTTTTTGCAAGAAATGCTAATACCTCAAAAACTATTAAGAATAGGTATACCAAACCCTAGTATCAATCGATGTAGAATTTTGTGCTGCATTTAATGCTGCAGTAAAAAATACCAGGTTCCACTTGAAAGAAAAAAGTTTTGTTAGCTTAAAGGTATCCAGATTGGAGGCACATTTTTGAACACCCTGTATGTGATTCAGTGATTATTGCTATAACACCTTATAGCTACGTACCATTAAATATCTGCTATCTCATGAAATATTTGATTTTATTTGAAAGAGTGCAAATGTCAAAAAATCAACGAAAATGAAAATACCTCAAAAACGGTCCAGTTTAGGGATAGGGAACTTTGATATAAACTAGTTGCAAATGACTCGCCAAATTCATTAGACCGATAAAAACTATACCATTCCATTTAAAATAATAAAGTTGATATCAACACCCTGTATACCGAAAGTGCTATAAAGTTGAAAATATTTTCCTTAAATAGATCACAGTAAGCCATGTCTACACTGCAAGTTTCAAAATCAAATTTCTACTAGAAGTTCAAAAAAATCTAATGTCCTAGTTCGGTGGGACACCTGTATATATTTCTTATTTTCCTATTGATCTTTTTTGATGTATTTCCCTTGCATGCCAAATAGAGACCTTTAACATAAAAGTCATAAAGCATTTTTCATTCATACTTTTTGTATACTATATTACCATAGATTTCTTTTAACATTTAAAATGAGTAATTATTTATTTACAAAAAATAAATCACTGAAAAAACATATTGTACTACGAGAATAATTTAGAATGCATCTTTCTAACTGTTTCATTGTAGCTTGAAGCCGTTAATGTGGATAATATTTCAAAAATTGGAGGATGGGTATTTTCTTGAACGTAAACTTAATAAATTGCTTAATTATTTTTAATATCCACAATATTCTAGAACAGAATATCCCCATTCAGACTACAAGATCACTCGCATTATCCTCCGAGTTATCTCCACGAAGAATCCCTATGGAGACTCGAACCATCGTTAACAAATGTAAGTAAAAGGCATTACGTGCTTACATTTTTGCCTAGCACGTTATAATCATAAAACAACTGCTTCAAGGTTAGGGATATTTGTTCATTATAACCGATTTGTATTGCACAGGTTGTAGTTTATAACCTATATCGTAATAAGCAATTTATACTGTGTTTAGATTGCAGATCACTGTAACTAGCTAACTTCTGAAGAAGAATCCCTAATATTGTCTCACGCATCTTTGACTATTTATTGATTAAAATGCATCGATTGAGGAATTGTTATTTTAGAAGAAGAACAGGCAGATCGTCATAAAGCTAATAAATATTCTAAAATTATGTAACATTAATTCAAATCTTTTAATGTCCTTTTCAAGCCTTTAAGCGGTATTCATTACAAATACAATTTCAAATTACATGCTTCGAAGTTACTTATAGATGCATACACGTTATATAACCGAAAATAATTCCCAAAATTTATAATTGTTAATTTTAGATAATGGTTGGAAGAATGAAAAGCTATATCTTTATCGTATAAATTATATGTTCCATAAAAGTAGTTTTTACACATGTTAATGAGCAGAAGCAACTTAAAATCTTTCCCTAAAATTTTCAAAAACCCACCGTTGCATTTTGACCCTATTTAGAGAAATAAACTAACAAATACTTATTATCATTAAGCAGCAATGTCAAAATAAGTAAATAATTCCTTTTTTAAAAATATTTGTAGGTAAATATTTAAATTATACACCAAATGTTATATAATATAAAGACTAAAGTTACATAGCTTACTCTTTGACTGCAATTACTAGATGTTTATTTTGATGAATAGAATTTAAAAAATTACATACTTAACTAAAGTAAACTAAACGTAGCATATAATATAGATTCCAAAAATTTCCAAATTGTTTTGTATTTACTACTAAAGGATTGAGAAACTCGTTCAAATATTTAGAAGGACTTCTATTTGTCTGAAAATACTGAAAAGTGAATTGTTACACTGCAACTTTACAAAGGATTGTAGTAAATATTCCTAATTCCGAAATTGGTAACGTATATGTCTATGCCGACCATATTGGATCAGAACAGCTTGCTTGTTAAGCAATTTACCTGTTTATTATGTTGTTGTGGCTAGGACACATAGTCAAGTTATATGGAAGTAAACTCTTTAATAGTATACTAAAAATAGCTGACGTTTGTGTCTTAAAATGATGCTTAAGATATAAATCAAAATTTATTATTTAAGTCCTTGTGGCTGTCTGCATCCCTACTGACTGCTATGATTTAAACTTTAAACGACTGCAGACCATTTTGAAAATGCGTATGAGGATGCTATAGCAAATAATCTACTGTAGCAAATATAATGTCTTCATTGCAGCACGATTAAGGAAATGCATACACAATTGAGAACGTATTGTGCACTTGTTACTATGATGGGAGTATCGATGAACGACTATTGTAATTTGATAATTAGCTTAGCGATCAAACATGTGCTTTCTCAGATTATCGACAGGGTTGCGGATACAATAGCCAGTAATAAAAGCTACTACCTATCGACCAGGAAACAATACGGACAGAGACATGAGGAACAAAGGCAGCTGAGAATTGTACCGTCGGCGTCGGTCACTACACACTTTATAATATTCAGACAATCGCATTGTGATCGCACTTAATCGTCTTTTGTGTCCAGTATCATTCATTGTATAGCGGATGAATTTGCCAATTGAGACACATCCATGAGAAACATGTGTTTTCCTACAGATTCTAATCGATGGCCAGGACAAGTGTTCGCTGCTGTAACGCATCGAAAGTTTTCCCAGTGGCTGCGTGCATACGTAGTCGAGTATATTGTAACGACTGTGACAATAACTAATTGTCTTCTTGTCCAGAATGGTGATAAATGAAATAGCTACATACGTAAGTCAATTATCTGGAAAGTGAAACAATATGTAACATATTAGATTACTATCAATTACGTACTTCAAGTTTAACGTTAATTTTTTTCAAAATGACAACTTCTGACCAACGTTTTACATCTATAATTCCTCACCTGTCAAGTGTGTTTTAGCAGTGAAAAGAATTTGTGATTGATTTAAACGTGCTTATTTATTATCTTCTTGACTAATATGTTTGCCTCTTTCTTCACATTAATCTGTATAATGGATAAATATTTGGGCAAATTCAAATGAATGTTTAGTTTTATGTAATAAAATAGTTAAAAAAAGTCGCATTTCTCCAAATAATAATGATACAAAAATAATAAGGAATTGCAGGACAGTGCCATTGTGATATTAGCAACGTAACATACCCATAAAAAATCTAACACATTATAAGAAAATAAAGCGGAATTATTTAAGTTTATCAAAAACACACCATATCTCTCATCTCCCTAGAAAGATAAAAGTCATACAAACGAAAAATCAGGTACTTCAGAAAACTGGTAAGTGGTATGACAATTGTTAGTTTTAGGGCAAGCTTGAATATAGATTGTAGGTGCTTTCTTAAAATAATTTCACATGCCTGTCCATTGAAAGCGGCGAGTAGATCTTAGGATTGTCAGTATACGCTAAGACTGGATAAATAAGAGATTTCAGCAAATCAGAAGTATACATGAAAAGATAGGTTCTAAGCAAGTTTCTTGTTGGTGTTGTCTACACCAGATGCGGACACAAATTTATGGAAGCAGAAGTCATTGTAACATAATTATTTCTATTATTTATTTCTATTAGATAAATAAAACCAATCTAAGAAGTTTAATGGTATAAACGGAAATCAATATTATTTAATACTAAGAATAAGATTTGTTAATAAATTAGGTTATCGTAGCAAGATAGGTAATGATAAATCTTCCCATAAATGTTTTTTTAGATAGTGGACGCTGAGCACTACTGTGGTTAAATTTGCACATGACAAATTCAAAGGCTTTGATAAAATTTGAATAATTGGAATAAGATGATGACTTTTAAGAAAGGCTGTGATAGCCCAGCCTAATTCTTGCAATCTTTTGAGAATTCTTATTGCTTTATTTATGATTATCACTCTAATAAAAATAAAGCTAGTCTCAAAAAACTTCTCAAACAGATGATCTTTGCTAGAACCTTCTCGGTGACAAATTCCAAGATAATGTGATAATAGTGCATGCAGTAAATGATATGTTTTAATATGTAACACTATTTATATTCAGGGATAAATACTGTTTATATTCAATCAAGAAATGTATTCCAACTCATTTTTTTTGTAAAGTAGTTCTCTCTGTAATGTTGTAACCACATTTCCTTTGATGTTCGATAATTTTTCTTTGGTCTTTATAATCAGTTGTACAACTTCGCATCAATTTATAATTCAGAATGTCTGACTAGATATTCATCTAAATTTATATATATTAGAAATATAATTCTAACGATAAATATGTATAAATAGAGTAGTACTAAAAGCTATTGAGGATGTCGATAGTAAGCAATCTCGTAAAGGGATATCGTTATGTCGATAATATACGTTTGTTTTAATGTCCTCAGAGTTTTCAACTTTTTTTTCCGTGGAAATATTTCAAGTTATTATTGAAGCGACGAAGGCGACGTAATACATCAATGAAATTTACACTGGCTGTATGTTGTTAAAATATGTCTTGAATGATGCTTCATTGGTATTCTGCAGTGCCCGGTTTCCGAGAACCGTACATGAGTATTCTCATCGTTTTGTTATTTACTCAGAACAATGTGTGTTTTTTAACTCAATAACGCGGCCAGTTTATTCCCGATAGTTGTAGGGCGTTCCTTCTTGGCTCTCCGTGCTGTCTGTGTACATACACTGGTTCGTAAAAACTACTTACCGGCCGTCGTCCATTAGCCGTTTCATAAACATTTACTCTAATCCCGGTACACAACGAATGTACGCACATACATACACGCTGCGTGCAACAACTATCGTGTCCACATTCTGTAAATCAACTACACGTATATACGAGTATGCGAGAATTAATTAACGGTGGTAGTAGAGGAAGTACTTGAAAAGTATGATGAATTATAATTATGATACACCTAATTCTAAGTAGTGTAACGGACGTTCGCAAAACAAAGATTAACTGAAGATTGATTGATCTTAGGTAAACATGTATATTTCTTATTTTCAATAGCTTGAAATTAAATGTAAAACGCGTTTATTTTATAAAAATAAATATATATACATTTACGATAAGTAAATAATATATACTGTCAAGTACCGTAGCGTAATTAAAACACGTACACAAGATATCGGTGGAATGCTGTCTTAGAATCTAGAAGACTTAACCTATTCGGAGCATTTACAACATTCGTGGATTATGTGTTAGTGTTAACCGTAAACCGAATATGTATTTTGTAATTATACATTGTGATAATAGTTACCAACAGTTAGATATATTCTAGTCCTTTACTTCTGTGCATCCTTCCCACCCTTCTTTCTTAATTGAATATTTTTCAAGTTTTGCATTTTTTCAACACCGGAAAGCCCCTTAAATTATATATGCTTTGAAAATATCAATTGTTAAAAATCAATGACACAGGAAAAATGAAATAGGAACTAAGAGTTTAAAAAGTAGTTATTTTGTAATTAAAACACAAGAAATACAAAGGAAACCTCCTATCACCAATGCCCATATGATTGCTTTGGCGTAAGGATAGTTTCTAATGATAAGATCGCTGGAGATCGCTTGTCCTAAAAAGTCGTGCCTTCATGCATTGATCCAGCCATCCAGTCTGCTATGATCTGTTGCATCCTTCCTATGGGCCACCGCTTTGCTATTTGCTGGATGTTAGTAGAAATTAGGCTTTAGAAGATATAGCATCTGCAGCGGTCGACTCCACTGCGGTCGCTAGGGCTTATTATAGAGGGAATGTTATCTTGATCCAACAAATCCAGGCCAGGTAGCTCATCATCTTTTCAGATCTTTTAGTAAAAGGACAGCTTTTCTAAAGACAACATTCCTGATCTTTGTGGTGGCAGCGCAGTGGCATAAAATGTGCTCAATTGTCTCCTCCAAACATGGTGGGCATTCAGTCTCATCAAAGACCCCGATTCTGTTTTGCTAGCCTCTAGATGCTAGTCAGCTTGCAGTCCTGGAGGCTAGATTATTTAGAGCGAGACCATTGATTTACCTACTTAACATGCATATTACTCTACGTGAATAGGCTTAACTGGGAAGAATTAGTTCTAATGTAAGACCTTCTAACACCCTTTCTAATTACACTGATGCTGTACGAATCGATAATATAATTAATAACCGTTTTTTTTTTTTTACTGGCAATCCAACAGTATCATTACATTTTAAAGTAGTTCAAATGAAGTCAATACTTTCACCTGTATTCTATACTGAAAAAAAAATGTGTCAAGTTAGCATAGTTTTAGGGCTCTGGGTAGTTATAAAATAGTATTATCATAGAATATTCGTTGAACACTAAATTATTTGACAAAAATAGTAACAATAAATTAATGCTTTCGCATCCCCTAACCAGCTATAAGCTATTACTACGCCTGCGTCAGGAAAACTACTTAAAATGTCTCCCAACTAACTGCAAGGAGTAAAGAAAACCAGGGAACCCTCAGTCTGAAAGCAAAACTCTGGGATATGAATCAAGGAGAATTCCTAGACTGATAGCTGATATTCGAGCCTGCAAGCCACTAGACCATCATTCGCGCTACGAAAAGATGATTTAAATTGTATGTTAGTTTAAAATAACATAATTAAAGTCTTCATACATAGATCAACACTACACATCCACAATCCAAAATATAGATGTTAATGCAACATATATTTTATAATCAAACACACTAACGGGTTACTTCTATACCACTTTGTTTTAGGCCAACGCTAACACTATATTTTGTATTGCATTAATCTATCCATGCGTGTTGAAACTTTTAAAAACCCCTATTTAATTTTTGAAAATTCAATAATGCAAGCCCTGGATAATTTAACACAAAATTCATATGAATTGTAGCGACAATCTCACCTAACAAAACTGAATAAATGGAATAATGAAGAATGTAGAAAATGAGAGATGGTTAAAAAAAAAAACTTGTAATGATGTGGAAAAAATACATTTCGGCAGTCATCAAGAGCATTCCATAAGAAAATGTGTCGGTAAAATGAAGAATACATCCAGACAAATCTAACTAATTGTAAGCTCAACTCGTTGAGAATCAAGCAAATCAAATAAGAATGGTTACCTTTTTATGTGTGAAATTGACATTTTTTCATTTCAAATTGTGTGTCTTATTTTAATATTATATAATCCCAAAAATCAAATTCTATATTTTATTTACCTGAATAGCAGTTAAAAACAATAAAATTACACTCAGTTAAGATGTATGTACGTGAATTTAGACGAGAAAACTCACGTAAACGACTGAAATCCTTTCGGTATAATAACTAAAATGGCCCAAGTATTATCAGAAGATCTGCTTTAGTCTCTCCAACGGAAAACAGTTTTTATTAATCAAGTATTACTAAAGAGATCACCAACGAAGGAACCTCACGTATCTTTAACCCATTTTTAATTGGAAAGCGACTAATTAACCACACGAACATGTGTCCAAATATCCTCACCTGCCTTGCGGAGTGGTGAAAGTTTGGGAAAAATGATTTTATATTACCTTTATCTTTACGTACCCGCTTATTACGATCCCATTTACATTTTTTGATACGCATGCGATATTTCGCAGTTCAACGTGATGCATCTCTACTTGACTTTTGTACGACATACAAGATAACCATTTGTGCAAGAAAAATCAACTTCGGTGTACGTTGTTGGCATTTTCGCCTTATTTGTAGTAAGTTCACATAATATACATATACATACACACATAGGTTGTAAAACCTTTACCGGACGAGTGCGGAATATCAAACGATTTGAATTTTATCTCGATTTCAGTTATGTGTACAGTGTATGTCATGAGTTTTTCATATTTTCGATAAAGTATTGTTAGTATATGTTGCGTTTCTTGTAAAAGATATGACTCTAACTGATTCTAAGCAGATTTTACTAATATTTATCATATTAGACTAACAGTTAATTACTGATAGCCGGCGAACTACCATTATCTTTTTGAGTTTGGCAGAACCCCGACGTACCTTCCATTCCGACAGTTGTGCCGTTTTCAGGTAGCTGCTCCGTTTTTCACACTTCATGCGTTTGAAATTGAATCGGGATAGGGATAAACCAACGTAATAATCTAAAAACCAATACAACAACGACAGTAACTATTTTAATACTTAACAATTACTTAACCCTAATTACTCTAACCAATTGTAATGAAATTAAACTTAAATTTTAAATATTTAAATATATATATATATATACAGGGTTTTCCACGGAACTGGCTGGTTAGAAGTTTTCCGGCTTAACGAAATTCCTCAGTTTTAAAAAAATGGGGTTTGCAACAATTTGGCACTTACTTTCTTTCTAAAATATTTTCACCTTTTTTGCACTTCCGGTTGACCGGAAGTCGCCACGAACT
This sequence comes from Protaetia brevitarsis, assembly GCA_004143645.1. Lineage (NCBI taxonomy): Eukaryota > Metazoa > Arthropoda > Insecta > Coleoptera > Scarabaeidae > Protaetia > Protaetia brevitarsis. Next base: position 167,780 of record RXPK01000118.1, read on the forward strand.
TTGTTATTTTAAATGGAACACCCTATATATTATTATATTTTTGAATTTACCATAAAATTCTATGACAATTACCATTAGGGTATCTTATACCTATCTTCAACTGTTTCTAAGATATTACGATTTTTGTTAAAATTTTGACATTTACATTGTTGTATGTAATTGTTTAATTCTCACTTGATTTAAGTGTCAGAAATCTCCGACTTTGAAATCAACAAGTACTAACATCGTTTTACCAAAACGTAGAAAAAAAAATCAGTGACATTATACAGGGTGTTTAAAAATTAGTGACATATCCAAAAATTTTGAATGTTGCAAAACTTAATTTTTTCAAATAGAACACCCTGTACATTTTTCTATTTTTGGATGTAGAATTAAATTCTATACCAATTTGCTGTAGCATTCCCTATACCCACCTTCAGTAGTTTTCTTTTAAATTACTCGTTTTGTTTATTACCGCTTTCAAATGGCCGAATAATTTCTATCTAGTGGGCCATGACATTAACATTACAACAATTTATTATTATTAGTAAGTATTATTGTTATAATCATTGTTTGTTACACGTCGCGTGTTCAGATCGATGAATATTATTGTGGAACTTATGAATTAGATAATGAAAAATATTGGAGGAGCTTATTCTAACCTAGATACTATAAATTTATTTTAGATTCACTGAGAATGCAGGAAGAACTTATAGAGAATTCAATGTAATTAAAGGAATTTATTGGTTGTTAATATATCTAACGGAATCCAGAAAATTTTGAAATGATTTCTCTTAATAGCTTGGTTTCAAATTAAGGGAAATGGCATAAACGAAAACGACGACAACATAACAAAAATTGTTTCACTAAAACGTAGTGTGCTTGTCAGACAAATGTTTTAAAGTTTTTGATATATTAAAATATTTTCAAAATTATAAAGGTTTTTATGAAGAATATTTAGATACATGCATATTTAACAAATGCAATTTACAAGCAGCATAAACTTGAACCATGACATAGAGCATCAAAAAAAAATGCTCAATGTGAATTCCGTTTACGTCCAAGCATTTTATTATTCGACGTCTTAATGTGTCGCCTTATACTTCTTCTCACTTCAACTGGGTCTAATTCATTAAACGTTCTCGTCACACGAATCATTAAATCTTGCTTGGTAGTACCTAAAGTTGCGTACAGTGTATAATCTGTGTAATGTATTATTTCAAAGATTTCTGAATTTTATTAGATATATTAGCCGAAAATAAATTCCTATAATTACCGTAAATTCTCTATAAGTTCTTCCTGCATTCTCAGTGAATGTAAAATAAATTTTTTAGTATCCAGGTTAAAATAAGCTCCTTCAATATTTTTCATTATCTAATTCATAAGTTCCATAATAATATGCATTTATCTGAACATGCGACGTGTAACAAACAATGATTATAACAATAATACTTACTAATAATAATAAATTGCTGTGATGTTAATGTCATTGCCCACTAGCTAGAAATTATTCGGCCATTTGAAAGCGGTAATAAACAAAACGAGTAATTTAAAAGCAAACTACTGAAGGTGGGTATAGGGAATGCTACAGCAAATCGGCATAGAATTTAATTGTACATCCAAAAATAGAAAAATGTACAGGGTGTTCTATTTGAAAAAATTAAGTTTTGCAACATTCAAAATTCTTGGATATGTCACTAATTTTTAAACACCCTGTATAATGTCACTGATTTTTTTTCTACGTTTTGGTAAAACAATGTTAGTACTTGTTGATTTCAAAGTCGGAGATTTCTGACACTTAAATCAAGTGAGAATTAATTAATTACATACAACAATGTAAATGTCAAAATTTTAACAAAAAATCGTAATATCTTAGAAACAGTTGAAGATAGGTATAAGATACCCTAATGGTAATCGTCATAGAATTTTATGGTAAATTCAAAAATATAATAATATATAGGATGTTCCATTTAAAATAACAAAGTTCGTGGCGACTTCCGGTTAACCGGAAGTGCAAAAAAGGTGAAAATATTTTAGAAAGAAAGTAAGTGCCAAATTGTTGCAAACCCCAATTTTTTAAAACTGAGGAATTTCGTTAAGCCGGAAAACTTCTAACCAGCCAGTTCCGTGGAAAACCCTGTATATATATCCCAACTATGCTAAAAGCTATAATTTAACACTAATTTAGACCACTAAAGGCTAAAATATTCATTTATCAATACGTACTACCCTACTACTTATCTAAATATCATGCCGGGACATTCGAATAAAGCTTGCACTGCTGTGTTTACCCCACCACATTCACAATGCGAATCATTAACCCTCTCAATTCTTCATAAATATGATTTAAAATTACCATGGCCCGTTATTAATTCCATCGCCTGATACGACAAATTAAACCTCATTGCCCAAACACAAGTATAATATAAATTTCCTAGTCCACCTCCCATTTAAAGCAATATCCTACCTGTCCTGCTAATCATTATCAAGATTATCCCTAAACGCCTTTTTAACCTTACTAGCCGACATTAACCCATACCTAATTATCGCGCTACCCCCTAGACACCGCCTCTTTCGCTAATTCATCCGCACTCTCATTACTGATTGTACCTACTGCTGTGTACTGAATGTACCAAAGAAAATGCAAAATGAAAAATTAAATTAGCTAGCTCAATGGATAAAAATTTAAAAGGGCGCAAAAGAACAATTAAACTCAGGGTTACCCTCGCAAACTAAAACTAATCACGAAAAGTAAAAAGTAGGTGAAAGAAATCTGACTTTCTTTAATTACCCCAAAAATTGAAAAGGTTTAAACAAAAATGAAAGAACGGAATTTTGAATGACGTTAAAAACACTTAAAAAATTTATTATAAAAAAAATTGTTAATTACAATTATGCAGAAAAAAAAATCGTGGACAAAAGGTCCTGGTCTAAATCAAAACTACTCGATTCTAAATTAAAAAAGAACAATGCTAATACCTCTATATCAAAGCAAAAGGTAAAATAGTTCAGGAAGATAATTCTTTTTCACGAAATTCCACGTGGTTTCAAAATTAAAATAAACTAAATTAAACGTGGACAAACCAAGTAAATTAACAAAAGAAAAACTTACATACAAGAACAAAGCTTCTATTCACCCAACCCGAGGTGATTAATAAATAATTACAAATCAGCAAAAATAAAAAAACGAAAAAATTAACTCTTATAACTAAAATATCTTCCAGAACCAAAATAATAAATGATCTTATATCTAAATTGTGTCCACAACAATATATTAACAATTATTATCACGCGAGTTCCTTGATGGACGAAATAAAATCAAAATTAAACGAAACAAATCTTTAAATTATAAGTATTAACAAAATGGCAGCTAACAAATAAGAATTATAAGTACTCACGCTTGCGTCAATCTCAGAACTTAGTCTTACAAGGTTAAACAGTCGTATACATATAAACAACAGCTGCGTGCAGCGCAACGCGCAAAGATCATCGAAGAAAACTTCTAAGAAGGACATAGAACAACAAGAGCAAATGCAAAACATTTTACAGAGTGAAATTAATTTAACCAACTGAACATTTAAATAAATAAATTAACCAAACAAATCATTAACTAAATCTTATGCAAAATAAAATATTAATATCTGAGAAAACTTTCCCGAAACATTGATAAAGGCAAATAGGAGTAAACATGAACATATGTGCAACTAAAAACAAACTCTCGCGAATTCAAGGTGTCCACAGCACTACGTAAGCCCTAGTCCAGAAAAGTTTTACACCTCTCTCACGCAACATATCCCAAGTATCTAATAAAAAATCAATCGGATTTCTTAAATTATCTAACGCCTATCAGCTATCAGTTATAATTCGCACATCCCGTATAAATTCTCAATCGCGCCTAATATAACATACTGCCTGATTTATTGCAATTAATTTTGCCTGAAAATTATTGCAATGATCCTCTAATTTAACCTTTTGATTCTATATTTCAATATTCCTATTATAAACAACAAAAGCCGTCCCTGTACCACCCTCACCCTTCGACCCATCCGTGAAAATTTCTAAACCCTCTCCAAAAGCGCCTATAAATTTGTTATAACTAATACTTTTTAATTCCGCGGTATGAATGCAGCCCCCTATATCTACGTTTTTAAATCGCCCGGTTCTAATCTAATTCCCATTGCCATAATTAAACCTTCAAACCCTATTTTATTCATGTCTCTACAAAATTTAAGTTTCCTCAAATGTAAATCAACTGGTAATATACCAGAAAATAACGCACGCCGTGTCTGCCGAAATAGATCTTCACGCCCCGATTATTTTTTGTGTTTCTTCAATTTTACACGCGTCCACACATACCGCCTCCGCGTATACAATATGGCCGGTTCTATAGCGCCTCTCTAAATAGTAGCCGCCGCGTTACCGTTTAAACCTCAGATGACTCTAGCCGATGCTCTAATTTTATTACTCAACTCACATGGACAGAATATATTAACATAAAATTAATTATTCATAACACTGTCTAGCTATATTTATCTTGCAGAACATTTTTCACTAATTTTTTACCGGTACATGGAAAATACAATGACACTTGGTACATACAGATAACTTCAGCTGATGTATATACCATTTAAAAAATTAAAACATACTCCTTTATGTAAATGAACCATGTAGCACCGCGTGAAATCGAAAATTCCTTGTATCTGTTAGGTAAAAAGCTGTTACTATCGTGTTAAATCTGAGCTACCATAATATCCTTGCATATGTATGAAACTGGTACGAACGGATGTGTGTCTAGTAAACGTTTGGGTGAACCGCCGCTAATAAGAGATGATCATTTGTATCTGTGTAGTACAAATGAACTAGTACATGGGGTTTAATTTACTCTGTGTTATCCGTGTAATTTCTATAACGTCCATCGCCTATAAACTTGATGGAACATTAATAACTAAACCCGGTATACTCGTGTATCAATAACATTTGCCGTTTCAGAAATGAAAAGATTACTGTCGATTATCTCTCTGGTGCATGATGATAAAGCGTTTCGCACAATTATTTGCTAATTTGTAATTTTCACCTAGGACTGTAATCATTTTGTAATTATAGATCTTTTCTAAGTGAAGTCGAGTTTTTTTACACGCAGTGGTTCTTTCAAATTAAACCTATCTGCGATTCGAAATGTAAAAATGTTAAAAAAAATACAGGCAAGATAATCAGAAAGAGATATCCAACAATATTAATGATCCAGCCTTTATGAAGAATAACAGATACCTTAACAACGTAAAAAGGAACAAGATTGCAATTTGCACAAATTAGTTAGCGAGAATAAACAAAATATAAGGAAGATGACAAAAGTTTAGGAAAAAGGAAAACAGCTGAAAAGAATAAACATTCCAAAAATGAGTGCATTCATATAATCCTAAGAAAGATATCGCTTTATATTTACATTTTATTCAACGGTAACGCAGTAATACCTCTAATACATATAAAAATACTCTTGCTTACTTGTTACTAAATTTTGGAAGATTTTCCTTACTAATGATTTTTTTTTGATTCAACATATTGCAAAAGGAGTAATGTATTACTTAAAAAAGTAGAGCATATATGTGACCATCTTTCCTAAAGCAAAATTGTTTAAAAAAAAAACAAAATCAGGATGATTAGGAATTATCCAGGTTTTCCAGTTAATTTAATGAACATAAACGAATGATATTCTGATATTATAGTTAGCTACAATACGCCTAATGTTCGAACTACAAATTTATCTAAGGGATGCAAAATTGGATAAATATTAAAGCCTGATAACCATAATCGAATGAATAAAGGAACATTGTAAGCAGTCAGAAATTGTGCCCTTTAATAGAATAAGAGAGGTGGAACAACTCTATTGAATACGTTATTTGACAGATGAAATATGATTTATTGGTCAGGAAGCCGAGCTGATGCAAACATGTAAAAAATATCCATGGCTATATTAAGACAACCTAAAAATGATATTGTTCCATACTCGGAGGAAAAGTCTATCGGATACTATCTTCACACCAAGGCGGGTGAAATAAGCAACTAGCAGCAATCAAAAGCAATTTACAGCTGATGAAACATTTTTGACGTATAAAACACAAATGCAACGAATTATACATATACACCTAAAACAATAAAAAAAGAATTGCAAGGTATTAAAAGAAAAATTTTAATAAGAGGATAAATGTATTGAGATATGCCTAAAGAAACAGTAACTAGAAACAATTACAATTTATGGAAGAGATAAAATCAATGAATGGAAGTGAATCTTCCAAGGAAACAAACCTTAATGACATAACTTTAATCTGTGAAGAGTGCAATAAATTAATTGCTATGAATGACCAACTTCTAGCACACAATGCTACAAAGCAACTATTTGACGAATGCAGACAAAACATATATTATCTGCAATGTTACCATCAATCCTAATCCACTTATACACTTTATTTATGAAAACTAAATTATTACAAATTATACCAACTCCGTGCTCCACTTAAAAAAGGTACTACACGAGGCTACCTATTCTAAGTACTATATGGGTTCCATAACAATTGAAATGTTCCTACTCTAACTAAATAAATTGCATATGATTCTTAATAACAAAAATATAATACAGTTGCCTCGCGACCATATGAATACTACTTTTGTGAAATGATGAAATATGTGAAATGATATTAGTTCACATAATCGCTAATCCACTTATGCGGCTTCCCACGACTAATAGAGAAATATACGCACTCATTCAAGACTTAAAGAACACGCAGGCTCTTGGACATGATGACATGCCAGTTCAACTAATAAAAGAACGCGCCATAGAATTTTCAGTGACATTGACAAAAACATTTAATAAATGTATGGAAATTGACGTATTCCGCGATGGTCTAAAACCATCTCTGACACACTTTGTTCAAACAAAAGAGAAGATAAGAGCCAAATAGAAAACTACATACTGGTGAATATATCGATTTCTCTAAATACAAGTATCAGAATGCTTACGTAACTGATAGATCAACTACCACAACAATATATCAAGTCTCATCATAGGTAATGGAAAGTATTAACAACAGCCAGTGCCACCATTTTCCAAAAGCATTCGATTGTGTGGGCCATGATATACTGCATGCGAAACCTTCATTATGCGTCAGAGAAGATGTCAAAGGCGTTGTACTAACATGAATAACACCATTTGGAAATTATAAAACAAACGCTACTAAACAATATCAATGCTGAATTCTCGAACTGGCGCCAATATGCTTATCAAAGAGACAGAAGCCCTACACAATTTAATAAAAACTCCAGAAAGACCCTTCAGTAACTGGGCGATGTAGGCTTGTGGGCATTCACTTATGTAGACTGAGCATTTAGTCATACTTCCTGTGAATCAATCACTAGAGAAATAAAATAGAGAGGCATGAAGCTCTGTACCATCAGACGGATGTGCTGTGTGCTGAAAAATCATTAGATATCCACGATATCCACCAGTTGGTAAGTAACTCATAAACTTTTGATATCATCATTTATGTCGCATAAAGGCTTGAATGAGCATGCACTAGGTCAAACCGAAAACGTCAAGTTTTGATACATTTCCACGCGCTTTTATCGTGAATTGTCCCAAAGCTATATAATAAGCATATATTTCCAGTCTAAAAAATATCAAGTATTTCCAAACACACACATGATTTTACGCACTCGGTTCGACTAATTGAAATAAAAATTGAGACAGATACTCGCAATTTTTCTCCACATCTTAAACTTAACTGAAAACTACTACCGGATAGGTTAACCACGATTTTTCAAGCCGAAATACTGGCAATTCTTGAGGGTGTTCAAGAAATCTCAACAAGTAGCACTAAAGGACGATATTTGTCTTCTACTGTGACAGTCAGGCTACCTGCAAAACCCTCAACGACCATAAGGTTTAGAGGTTCAGTGCCATAATTCCCTAAAACGTCTGCCATTGATAATGATTTGTTATGGACCATGAAAGTACCTCAAGTAAGCTGCCTATCAGCTAGCGGGATGATGTTTGCCTTCTTCTTGTACGGAAACGACCTTGTTCTTTTCATGCTTGTAGGTAGCCACCCGCCCCAACCAACAATGCAGAATTCAGACAAAAAAAAACCTAAATTTATGATCAAGGAAAAAGCACATTGAAAAAGAGGAACTGACCCATTGTCTTTTTCATTTTTAATACTTTTATAAAACAAAAACACATTTTGAAATATTTTAAACATTTTAAAACATTTAACTTACGATATACACTTTAAAAATTTCATCAAACAGTAAATATATTGAAGGCATACACTGATTTGCCACTCACATCTCAGCCTTGGCTTGGAAGAAGGCAGTTATGTACAACACAAAACTGCAGATTTTTGCTTTTGATGCTAAAACATCTTTGAGAAATAATACTAGAGATATTTTGGCATTAAACGCAAAATTTGCAGTTTCGAGCCGTGATTGTCTTCTTCCAAGTTTTGTTGAATTAAAGGCCTTGTTGTAAAATACCATGTAAAAATTATTTCCGAAACAAACCATCAAATGCTTTACATTAACAAGCTTAAAACTGGAGAGAATAGTTTCAATATTTATCATATTATTGGAAATATTTTTCGAAATAAATAAATATCCTGCAACTGATAAATAATTGATTACCCTACACTTACCCTACAACTTATATGTGAGAAAGTTGCGCAGAAACACAATTACTGTGTGCAGGCTTAAACTCTCAAGAGATTTTGTGACTATTTTTTTTACTCAGTCTCTAGAGTAATTGATTTATTATTCTCACACTTTCGATGCGGTATACATTCATCCATATGTGAAGAATGAGAACCTGTTGTAGTACCTTTAAATAACAATAACACACTTTACACAAATCCGGGGTTGGCGGACGTAAACCATCAAATGCTTTACATTAACAAGCTTAAAACTGGAGAGAATAGTTTCAATATTTATCATATTATTGGAAATATTTTTCGAAATAAATAAATATCCTGCAACTGATAAATAATTGATTACCCTACACTTACCCTACAACTTATATGTGAGAAAGTTGCGCAGAAACACAATTACTGTGTGCAGGCTTAAACTCTCAAGAGATTTTGTGACTATTTTTTTTTACTCAGTCTCTAGAGTAATTGATTTATTATTCTCACACTTTCGATGCGGTATACATTCATCCATATGTGAAGTATGAGAACCTGTTGTAGTATCTTTAAATAACAATAACACACTTTACACAAATCCGGGGTTGGCGGACAATAGCAGCATTAGTACTCACACACAATTCGACACAACTGTGCGACCTGCTCCATTACTATTACATATGGCACATATAATATTCATAAATCTATAGGCGCTAGATTTATACCAGCCTCCAGGGATGCTGCATGAAAATAGGCTTAATGAAATAGTGAATTGGTGCTACTCATAAATAATATCGAGTTTGTAGTAGCACGTGCTGTTGCTGAATGATCTGCATAGTTGATGTTCCTATATAATGTAAATTACACAAGGTTATTGTAACATTTTTTTGTTAAATATTAGGTATTGATTGAACTATTACATCGTGCAATTAATGCAAACACCTATTCAATCTGGACTCAAATAAAAGGATCTAAAATAATTAATTAAGTGTAAATCCAGCATTAATGAGCACTGCGTGCATTGACAAAGAAACATGCTATCGGTTAACTGATTAATTGACTAGACCATTTTCTTTTCTCAATGTAATAAAAGTTATAAATTTTCAATATTAAAACCTGCACCGCTGAATGATTGCAACTTATTGTTAATTTATATTAATATAATACTGCTCCACAATTACAACTTTAGGCCTTATATATTCCATTTAAACAAAGCAATATTATTATCTTATGCCAACCTCCAACTTTTTTTCTTTAAATTTACTTGTTTAAAAACTTATTTAAGTTTAGGAATCGCATTGCGTCTGTTGTACGGTGCACGGAATAGATGCACAGAATATATGAATAATATCAATGTGATTGTGAATTAATCTCACTATAAATAAATAAATTATTTGTTTAGCAATGAATAAAAAAACGGCTTATTTGAGCAAGTTGTATTAGTCACTGGATTATAACATTTTACTTAAAGCGACATTTCGACAAACATATGTCTTTTTCAAGCTACACTGATAAATAATTAATCACAACGTAATCGTGCAACCATATTCTAAAATAGTTCCATTTACATTAGTGAAGAAAAAGTCACAGCCTTCCAGTTGGGGAAACTTTTTTGTAGCTCAAATGTAAGAAACAAGATTAGATGAATTATATATAGATGAAGTAAATGAAATTATTTGAAAAGAAAAGAGTTACCTTTCTCTAAAATAGTATATTAAAACATTAGTGACGTTCGTTGTAATACGACTACAAGTTTGAATTCAATGTACGAGTATTACAACAGTCATTGTAACACATGCGTCTTATACTATTTTTTCTATTTTGCAATTGATTTACGTTTATTTATTATTTAAAATATGGTTTCCTATCCATGCAGGGAATTTTAATGTTTCTACGTTTGTGGACACAATTCTTGAGTCATGTGCAATTCAATGCAAAAGCCTAAAAAATATTTTTTTGTGTGTACACGCACTAATCCTTCTGGGACACCATATACTTTATTATATAATTATTTTTTTATTGAAACATATTTTAATATTAACAATAACACATAATAAAATTGTGTATTATTAATTGATTCACAACTATCAACATGCAAGTCACGGCCAGATCAAATATTGTAACACTCATTTTATATTGTTAAATTCGCATTAGGGCGCACGGTCAAGTTACGGTCAAACAATATAAAATATATGTAACAATATTTGATCTGACCGTGACCTGACCGGGACTTGACCGATAGTGATCGGTCTTTATTATCACTCTTTCATCAGCATTAAATGGCATCAGTAAATGCGACTGTAAGAAGGGGTGTATACACAGCGTAAGTATAAATTTAATATACCGTAGCCAGTAGTCGACAAAATTTAATTTTAGTATACTACGCATAAAATAACCTTGCAATACGCACCCATGTCAATGTTGAAACAATATTGAGCGTTCGACATGCGGTGAGAGACACGGCTGTATGTCTGTTTCTATTTAAAAGCGGCGCGCTCTTTCCTACCCTCTGCTTTCCTATACTCTAGTTAAATTTTGACGATTACTAATTTTAAATATTTACACTTGATAGATTATATACTTTATAATAGCTGTGTTTGCCGAGGAACCACAATCTAGTTAGACTTTTTGACTGATTTCAAAGTATATGATTGGCTCTGATTAGTTTGTGATTCCTCCGTGAACACAGCTAATAGTGTAAATGCCTACGTAATCTGAAACGTGTAAAAGTAGTGTAGATATGTTTCCACCACGAACGTTTTATTCTACACTGAGAAAAATAGATAATAAAAATAGTGACAGCAAACTTTATAATTAGTTATATTATAATTATATTTGCCTGTATAATCTTTCTGATAAACAGTAATATATGGATGCATACTATTCATTAAATAACGTATTATTGTGCCCGAGTTGCCACTACACTGTTACTCCGTGTACTTATTTTACTCTAAAGCAAGTGGAGCTGTATAAACGCCGGCTAGTATGAAATATCTACTCTAAATTTTTTAGTGCATGTGTATATGAGGTGGTAAAAATATAATAACATGGTACTTGGATTACGCTTTCCCAAAGCAAAATTAATGCCTCTTTGTTTAGTTTACCCTAACTGCAATATTATTGGTTGAAAAGCGATTTTGCGTTTGATTTAACACAATTCTGTTATGTAACTCAACAAAAATAGTTGTATTAAAATAGCGAATAATGCTTGCTCGTTTGAACTTAAATATTGTTAAACTGAATAAAATTTGATTAGTTTAACACTTGTCATAGGAAAAAAAATTAAAGAGCTTTATATTTAAGCTTTCAACATCTGTAAATGCGTTTTCTTCTTCTTCTTATCTAATATTTCCTTCTTTGCCTGCCATTATTTACTATATAGGTACTTGCAATTTATTTTTACAGAAACTATAGTTTTTCTCCTGAACATACATACATAAACGTCATCAAAAACTCCCTCCTTTCTCTATACCATTTTTATTACAATTTAAAATCCAAATTTCAATATGCCTTACCCCATTATAACTTTTTTAATAACTTATATTTGTGTATTTTATATTTATCTTTACATTTTAACTCACATTAACTTAACTTTCATTTTTTTTCTACCATTTAAAATGTTTCTAAATGTTCTACAATAATAACTTTACTTAATATGATCTTAGAAGTTTAAACTTTTTGACTATTCTGGCTGAAGATATCAATTCGCCAAAACGTATTTCTTTTTACGTATTTACAATACAGCCTTGCAATATGGACCAACTTCAAATATTCAAAAAAAAAAAAAAAACTCCCACGTAACACTTTATATTTACTTTACGTTCTTTTTGTTGTCACACAATGTTTTAAGTTGACAGCAGAAATTCTTTTAAAATGAAATATAACATGAAAGAATAAGATTGGAATAAAATACTGCTACTACAACCTGATTAATTAGAACACCATGATTAAAAACATGTAACTGTTTTTTTTTCTCTCTTTGGCTTCTTTTCAAGATTATAAATTAATATATTAAAACAAGACGCTGTGAATACAACCCGCAAGCTTCCGTTTAAGGTCACTGAAGAGGTATGCATGTTGTTCCTTGCATGCACACATGTACTTACGTATATACAATTTTAACATAATTAACCTTTTTATTTATTTTTTTTTTTTATTATCTTTCCTGAGTTTTAATATTCAAGTGAGTGAATAGAGCGAACTAGTCCATTAGCATAATGTAACAACAAAAACGGGATGTGAGATCGACACTGAGAAAGAATATGGAAAAGAAATAAGTCCACGGAAACTATGTAGCATTCGGATACCCGGTCGAAGTCACATAACGTTTGTAGTAAAACGAAGGCTGAAATTATTAATTGCATATTCATGCGTGTACCTATTTCAAATACATCCGTTGTTTGATTTACGTGGGCATTTAGGAAATTAAATAATTATTAAACAATAATAGAACACGGTTTACTATATACAAACAGCAAAGAATATTTATTTGATTAAAAAGTAATGTCCTAAAAAAATTCTGAGTAATGACTAGGAATTTAACAGTTGAATTGAACTAATGTCACGCTGGATTACGTTTTCCACCAGGCGGCAGTAGTAACTCGGTGGGGTTCGACAGCTTCCACAATACCCATCACGATTGACACGCAACATTTACCGTCCTCGTCCTATTCATCGGCGTGATATATTCACTGAAAAAAAAGAGAGATAAACGGGATGAGATTTATACAGAAATAAAAATAAATCACACAATTGTAAGTATATTTGATTGGAAATTAAAGCACAGGTTGAACAATCTGAGATTCCAAGGCCAGCGCAGCACCGCCAAGTTCATATTGAAGAAACAAACTGCAGTCTATAAATATGGTATTTCAATATATACACATACTTATTTAATTGACCGACCACTGTTTTTACATCGGACGAATCGATACGCAACGACCTGAATTATTGTTCGCGATAAAATTTAATGTACTCGTTTTAATTTACGTTCGGGCATTTTTATTGGGATATTTCGAATTTTTAAAATCAAACATTTCAAACGAATGCGGCAATTATATTTTAATATTCGAACGGCTCGCATCAGATCGTAAAAAGTACCTTGTTGTCCATCACCGGGACGGTATTAATCAGAGTGCAGATGCAACTCAGTAACTCAGTCATTAGTTCCTATCGACGATTGTACCCGAGACCTTTAATTAGGGATGAAATTGGCAAAGGTATAAGGTTTCGATATTTCTAAATTGATGGCATTTCCGAACATGTCGAAGCCGCACGATATAATAATAATAGTATTCACGAATCGCATGAATCAAGATAGTGTTTCACAGCGGGCTATGTACAAAATTAGAAGTTTTTCTATTGTTTCGACATGTTGTTCGTTCAGTAAAGCATTAAATCTAAATTTATTGCGTGCCCTAATGGGGAGAGCGTAAATTTTACAACCTCTTTATCCATATTATAAAATGGCAAATTGTATCAATAATCTTACCGATGCAATAATTGATCAAGATAGTAATAAATGTCAGGGTTGAATAAGCGATAGGGTGCATGCTAGTTGAATAAAGCATGCATGACCTCATTTTAGACCTTCGATTAACATTTTTAATACATTGCTCTTATTTGTAATATGCTTAACACTATGTAACAAAAAACATGGGGGTTAAGACCTAAAATGATGTACTGAACATACATCAGGGTGGGTTAAACCCATGATCACTGATGTATCTCTGGTATGATGAACAAAGGTGCAATAGCAAACTGCTATACCTGAACATAGCAAGATACAGAAGCTTGCCTGTGTAAGCGCATGAGGACTACTCCTACAGCAGCAATGGAATGCCTCCTAGATCTCCTTCCTCTCCATTTGGTGATAATGAGCGATGTAAAATAGGAGCATCTCAGATTGCAAGATTACCAAGTGGCAGATATGTAGAAATGGGACACTATAATATTGTCCATCATATGAAATTCAATCTTTTGAGAATGAGATCAGACTACATGATTTCGACATATTAAAATACAGAAAATTCGAGGTAGAAAACACGGATCGGATAAGCTAGAATCAGTCCAACTGCAGAGACAACTTCAGAGAATTGATTGTTGTTTTGTTAGCAAGAATCATCTGCTTCATACATAGGCCCGGAACCTGTTCTAGGAGAGTCTAAAAACATAGCACGAGAGCAGGTAAAAAGCTGAATGAGAGAAAAGCCCAAAGAACACTGAAATAATACAACCAGACAAATTCATGGTAAGATAGGAGGAGGGGGGGTTAAGGGACCATCAAAAAAAGAAGGCTGAAGAACTACTGCAGCTTGGAAAAAAACATTTTGGCATCGTAACAGGTCTCCTAACAAGACACTGTACATATGCTGAATGGACACCTACAGAAATTGCGGTGAACAGTGAAGATACCAACTGCAGACTGTGTAATGAGATGACAGAGAGCGCATACTACATTCTGTGTGAATACGAGCCACTGGACGCAAAAAGACAGGCAATTTTTGCCAAGCCAAAAATGAACCCAGACGATTACTTCAATCAACCAGCTACAGACCTGTACACATTAATGCAGAGTACTAGGATCCTGGAATGGCTAATGTAATTTGATGGCTAAAAGAAATGGGAGATTAAATACAAAAAGCCAAGAGGCTGCACTGTTTTCGAAGACTCCATGTCAGACGCCTTTATAACTCACCGTAACATAACATTTCTTCAATGCATAGATAAACTCAGTGGCAGCTGGTCCATACGTCACAGGCGGGACCAATACCAATAATGATTAAACTTCGTGTGCTATCGTCCAAAATACGAACATGTTACTAACTTATAAAAAGAAATTAAATCATTGTAATGATTCCTGTAAAACGTAAGCACCAGCCGCCGCTGGATAAATTTATTGAATAAAAAAAGTGAAATTATAGTACAGAGTACCATAATCCTGAGACGACATAGCATAATTCTACGAAAGGTACTCCAGGCAAAAGCAATAAAATTTGCTCAGGAAATTCGTCAAGGTATATCCAAATAAAAAGTTTGCTTAAAAAAATGGTTTCCCAAATTAGATAAATTAACGAAAGAGACGATAAAACCCTGCATATCTTCTCAAGCAACATTTAAGGATATATGTGTAGATTATGTTTAACCGTTTCCAAGGGGTAACTACATATTTCTACTAATTGAAGAATACTCATATTCAATGGCGAAAATAGTACCATCTATTTGCTTTTATCATCTGCAAATTTTAAGAGAACACACTGGGTTCATTTAGAATACCAAGACAACCGGTATCCCACAATGATTTACCATTCAATGGCCTATTTTCTGAAAGATAGCGGCATTAAATATTACAGAATCACACCTTATTAGCCGCTAGAAAGTGGTATGGTTAAGAAATTCGGCAAAACAGTAAAAAAACCAGTAATTTGTGTAAATTTGTAAACCGAGAAATTCGACAGCCAGTTTTACGAATTCCTGTCAAACTTCTAAAGTACACCGCGCTCCACTACAACGAAAGCCCAAATGAAAAGAGAAAACTATTGAACAATTTCGGTGTAAACAATGTATACAAAGGCAATATCTGAATACAAGCCCATACCATACCTACATTTATTTTGTTACAAAAAATAAACGTAACACAAAAATTAGTCTTCCTTCAAAAGTTAGCATGCATATTCCAACCCCTCGAACTAAGACTAAAATAATCCTTCAATAACATTATTTAAAACTACAATGTTCATATTATATAGTTGTATAATTATGGGCTTTATTTTTACAATTAATGCACAAAACTTGACTGAATTGCATATATATGTATTCCGGTAATTAACGGGGGAATTCTATGCATATCTGTAGTATCTGTAAAGTTATCTGCATGTCTGTAAGCATCTAGAATATGTGGTTATAGACTTGGATATCACCCAATAGTCGCTACAAATGTGCATAGACTCCCGCCATAAAATTTCATGTCAACAGTAAAACCGAACTGCGTCAGCTTTTTGTGTTAGCAGTTTTATGATAAAGCCAGCGAAAAAATAAAAGAAGAAAGGACGCTTGTTATTTTTAGCGAATCCAATGTAATACTATAACGGTACTTACAGCACTGTCAAAAGGACACCACTTCAGTCATTGTTCTGGCGTTGATTTTGACAGTCATTGGGCATAACTGAGAAATACCTAATAGTAAATCGCATGCGAGATGTAATAATGTTAAAACTGTTTCATTACAAAGTAGAGGGATCATGTGAATCCCAAATACCACTTCGAAAAGTATACTATTTTATTCGCAAACATAAATTCGCCATATATGAAATTAAATATGTTTGAATTGAAATAGTTCTACAGTATTTTTAATTATACACACTTCATATGATTGATATGTACGTCATGGCGAATATAGTATTTGCTTTGTCCATGTATACCAATATGTTGTCGAAAACCATACAAAAGCATGTCGAATTAAAATTACTAAGGAGATACTTAAATGAAGAACTAAGGTGTGATGTGTTTGATGATTACGAGAAATATGACTTTCCATCCAAAAGATGGAAGTGATGACTTTCAAATCTAGAGAAACACTTCATCCAGTAATGACGTACTTTTCCAACGTCATACAAGTTAAAAATAGCTATATTATTATTGTAATTGGGAGTAAACATTACGGCCAAAGTAATTTTAAGTTGTTGTAATTCAGTTTATTATTATGTGTAATACTAGTGATAATGTTTTTATTTACATTCAAACTCCACGTAGGATGTAAATATGTGTAACGCAGCAGATGATAAATAGCCGCCATTTTGAGTCGAGATTGTACTTCCCTCTCTGACACACGTTTTTTTTTTTTATGAACGACGTAAATTAAAGAAAAAAACTGAGGCATCTGCTTCTAAAATAATGAAGTAACGCTATAAGTAATTTTTTTTCGGCGACAAAATATCGAAGGTGGCAACATCAAAGTGGCTCTTTTGGTCTTATCTATTCACTGGTGGAAGGGTTTGAACTGTTTAATATGATTTCTTAATTTATATTTCCTTGGTTACCAAAATTTTGATAAACAGTATTGGGCAGTAGCACAATAACCGGTGGGGTATTTTTATTCTCATCAGCGGGAAGTCACAAATTAAACAAACACAACTCTTGCTGTTCTTTTAACGTTAGTTTTTTTTATCCAAAAGAGTATATCATAATTGATAGCTCTTCTACTTTTTGAAATGTCAATTCTTTTAACTATGCTCTGGTAACTTTCAACTGAAATAAGAAGTAGTTGACAGAATTAATAATTGACTGGAAACGAACAGCCATTTCTCTTTCAAGTTAAGACACAATCGTACGATTCTATCTACAAAAATTAGGTTCCCGTGAAAAAACTGTTAAAGTGAACATTGCCATATTTTAGTTGCCTTAAAAAGACGAATTACCTTTAATTTTCAAAGAAACCCAATTTTCAAAAACGTACGGACAAGGTATTTCATTCAACACTTCAAGATTGATGTTGTTTCGGCAAGTAATAGCAAAATAATTACAAACCAAATTCTATTAAGATAATACTTGCGGAAATAAAAGAGTTATGGGCGTAAACCTGTGAGCTTAAGCACACCTTCCTAATAAATGATTGGAATCATGACCGACAAAATAAATTCAAACTGGTTGCGAAGATGTTTCAAAGAAATCCTATTAGAAATTGTGGATACCTACGTATCCCATTTTCCTGTTTTGTATCAGAACAATTCACTTTTCCTGCACGGCAAAAGAGAACCACATTCATTAAATTGCTAAACCACTAACTAAAAACGCACAATAGTACCACTTAATATAGTGCAGTTTACAAACGCTTAAAAAACTAAAAGATTCAGCTTCTATGCCCAACCATATGTATATCTAATAACATATATCAATATCATAATATCTAACATAAAACATGCATATAATGCACTAACTATAAACTATTGACTACGAAATAATGTCATTGTATAAGCTTCGCACGATTGACAAATATTGATTGATTGTGTTTGCTTTACCCGGCACTGTGAAATTTATAACTAGCATATCGAAAAGAAATCCATTAGGACGGTAACAAACAAACACAAAACTGGGTCTGCACATACAATGGTTGGCACGAAATTGAGACATCTCATTAATTCCTTCGCAATGACAATACTCCTTACTTGGAACCTTCTATTGTCTTGTAAACATTACAATATTTACTCGACATTGTTTGACGTGTGAGAACAGCATTAAGGAGGACGTAAAGCAGAAGTAGCACAGATACATGTAACTAGTGGAAGAAAAACACACTATGACAAAATAATTGTAGCTTCGAACGCAAACAAGATACTATAATCACTTAGATTTGTAGGTGAATTTGGTGCGTGTATTATGAATAATACCCACACATTGTAAAGTAATCTGTACTTTCTTACAAAAAATTATGTATGCGTTTAAATAAGTATTCCCGGAAACCCCAGCCGTCCATACTTTTGCATTTACGATCGAAATTAGTTAAGTGTTCCATAATAAAGATGGCAAGTAACAGTGAAATTTATGACTGGTAACCCACACATTCCTTTTGATGTATTCCATCTTCCTGATTCGTCGGGCATCTTAAGATACATGTATATGTATTTTAGTTATATGCTTTTGTTTGTTCTGTCTGTGTAAATGGTTCAAATATTTTACATACCTTAAGTTACTTATTATGCATAAGTAAAATCCATTTAGAATATAATTTTGCCGTTTATGTCTAATTAAATCTATTTGAAAGTTTAATATTTTGAGGCGATCAATATCGGAATGCAGTAATATTATGCAAAATTGTGAAGTTTAAGCATCGTTAAATCACTTCAATGAAACATGCAGCCTTCTCGATTTATGTTTTGCGTACATGCCTCCGCCATTTCCTAATATACTAACGTAGTTATGCACGCTCAGTGAGCAATTAGTCTCCACATAACTTGCCGAAATATTCTCGTTTTGTGTTCCGAGGAGATTTCCGTTATGCATACAAATTGACAGTGCTCGAACGCGTACTCACTTAATATGTAGGTATGTATGAAATTCGCTCATAAATTAGAAATTCTGCGTGCATCTAGGAAATACATAGTTGCTGACTCCTATTAATAGATCCCTCATGAAGATATTCAATCGTACATTACACGGCACGACCGTAGAAGAACAGAAATTACAAGCGTGTTTCTTAAAACCAAGAATTAATTAGTTACAGCAGTAAATTTGTCGAATCAATTACGTTTATTATTATCGCAAAGGAAACCAATTGTACAGTTTAAATTTAAGTGTCTATCGTAAAACACGAATGTACGTTATCTATAAAAAAAATAAAAGGTTCGTGCCTTCGTTTGGTTCAGTATTTATGAGAGACCACCAGCAACGTAAAAATTAAGATATCTATGGATCCACCGTACTATTTGTGTTTACACGCCATAAAACATCAGTAAGCTTGTATCTGTGATCTAAGGTACTGATAACAAAAAGTATTTGTTTGGAATTTGTATAATTTATACATTTTGTAAATCCAAAAAAAAAGTATATAGCTAAATATTTCTAAAAATTAAAAAAAAAAATACTTTCAAATGTTTGGGTAGACAACGTATTCATAAATAATCATTAAAAAAATTGTAATTACTAATTATAGGGCAACCAATTCCATTTATTATAATTATAGTTTATATTGTGTGGATACTAATTACAATTTGAGTAGGAGTTCAACTCAAAATTTTTGATAACATGTAGGATGACTCCCAAGATGGTGATGTTGTATGAAAAACTTTCTCTTTTAATAAACAGATAAATTGAATCACATACATATTTAGAAATTTATCACTAATTAAGAGACATACATATTGGTCAACTTTATGTACATTCACTTACTTCTCGGCTTTCAAAAATTACTATAATTTAATACTTTTTATATTTTCAATATTATATATTATGAATGATACTTATTAATATTATTGTGATCTAATAATCTAATAATTTTATATTGAAAACGCATAAGATATAGTACAGGTACATAATACCAACAAAGTACGGTTTAGATTTTATCTAGTAATATATTGATAATTTGGTTTATTTTATATGAAAAGAAAATTTTAATATTCGGAAAATATTGTAATCGAAATATGAATGAAAAAAAAATTCCAGATATTCCTAAATATTAAATAAAATATATATGTTTAGCCATATTAAAACCCAAATTGACATTGACATCACCCACATTACATTGACACTAAATTATCAATTAATAATAATAATCAAATAATAAAAATAAAAACGAAAAATATTAAAATAAAAAAAAATGAAAGCGAAGATTCTTAAGTTTAAAGATAAAATTAATTAAAATATTCCGTTTTTATAACAAAAATTCGTTCATAATAGCTGTAAATACATCTGATATATCTAAAATCCATGTACGAAACAAGAGACCCTGAACCAAAGCTCTCTTTGACTTAAAAACGGAGTTTTCTGTAAACCTCTCAATCAGCATGCTGTTGTGCATGTGCAACAAGCAATCACGATCTCAAGCAATTTTTGGCATAAATTAATAAATTAAACTGGTCTCATACATTATCCTCACATGGAAATCGGAATTTAGATACTTATTTTAGCAAAGGACATACTATAACAGGACTGTCTTTCATAATTTACGAAAGGAAAAGATTTTTTTTCCAAAAAAAAGTCTCTAGCAATCTCAATCGATTATTATATGAACGACAAGCATTTCCCCCCGTATACATCAAGAATAAGAATTAGATTAAAATTAAAGAAACCTATGCGAACAAGTTTATAAAATAAGTTCTCATAGAATTTCACATGCTAATGCACAAGGATGGCAATTCTCAAGTGGTCAACAATTGATACAGTGAAACTATAATGAATTGTTTTTTGTAGGTATACTTACGCCTGTTGTATAAGTATACCTCTTTTTGTTACTCATTAATACTATTTCCCACAAATATGGTACTGAATATTTAATTAATGGATTATATTAAAAAATATTTTTTTTATCAATTCTGTTAATTTTAGACATTTTTATTTATCTCTAAAATAGTTTTTTATTTTCAGATATTTGCAATTTTATTGAATTTCTCACATTTGCACTCTTTCCAATAAAAATAAATATTTTTTAAAATGCTCTAAAGTTTTAAGTATTGATTGTTGTCACCGGTTATTAGAACATGCGTAACTTACTTGCAGTAATACAACTTCTATGCAAAAGTACGGATTGTTTAAGTCAAAATTTAATTGCTTATTAACATTCTAAACATTGTTCAGAAAGAATAGCCAATGTAAAAGCTATTCTTTTTGAAACAAATGTGTCAGGAATAGTGTTTATTGTACAGTTTTAGTAAATTACTGAAAATCTTGAAATAAATAAATCCAGGATAAAAATTGAATACAACTCCTTATTTCAAATCTTAGCTTTTTACAGATTTATTAGTTTCTTCAAAAACCTACAAAATAGAGTACATAAAATAATAACTCCTAAAAATAGATAATGAGAAACTTCCAAAATTTGAAATTTATTGAAAATGAAAAACAAAATTGAAATTAACATGTACAAATAGCAAAATACAGTTTCACTTTCACGAACGAATTTATGTTACAATCTTAAGGAAAAGTAACAAGTGTTTGCTCTTTAATCTAACTTCCAAATGAGTTACATCGAATATACATTACATAAATAGTGAAATAAGACCTAGCACTATCTTTACGATAATTTTCAAAACAGAAGGTATTTAACGTGTTTTCAACCTTATAACTAGCAAATTTTGCAATAATATGATTTAAAAAAAACAAAAAATTAAATTGATAATGTTAAACAGATTCTATTATGAGTGTATTATACAGGCAATTCACTGTATTAAGTTCCAATAAAACTTACTATAGCATTTTCCTAAAATCTATATTATTTTAGGCAGTTTTTTTTTTCTGTAATAAAAACACATGCTTGATCTTGAATATAAAAAAATACTACTGCCAGATGAACCTGTAATTTTGTAATCTAATTTGCTTTTATAAACAGTTTAAAAGTATTGTAGAACTACACTCCTAGCAACTATGCTACAGATAATTATGTAATTTTCACATTAGGTGCTATGAAAATAATGACAATAAGTCGATTTCGTTCAATGTACAGTGCTTTCCTAGTTACTTCTTTTTTTTCCTTTATACAACTAATATAACCGCAGCATGTTCACACTTATTGTCGGTACAAAAACAATAATAACAGTTGGAAACCATTAAAAGAACATTTCTTCTTTCTGTACTGATAATTTTGCATTGTCACGATTATTGTACGGATTAACTTACATTTTGTGCCGAGATGCTCTGTTGATATTTATAAATATCTAGGGCGGTCCACGGCAAGTTCGATGTAATTACAGATAAGTTAGATCCGGCATCCCGCTGAGCTATCAAACCCGCTTTGGTTCAAAACAGTATACCGTTCGGCCGCATCTTGATTGGAATAATTAAGAGTGTATATAAATATAATTCGAAACACTTGGCCCCAAGAATAATTCCATGATTTATAAGTAATCCCACAAAGGAATTAATTCACATGTATAGATGCTGATGAAGATGATATGATGAATCCAATGAGAATTTTTAATTGGTATAGATTTTCATAAATTAAATTACCACATTGATTAATATCATGCTAACGGAAACTGTTTAAATACAAAAATGAACTCTATAAAATCAAAGACACGAAGCGATTAAAAAACAAAGACTTCCACAAATCGCTATTAATAACTTTCTTCCTAGTTTCAATAACTGATTTAATAATTGAAACAGAGCTGGTACAACAAAAAACCAATCAAGTCTCCGTTTCGAAACAAACGAGCAAAGCAACAGCTCGTTGATTGGTCGATTTCACCGCTCCGTAACGTTATTAAGATAAGTGTAAACGTTGCCAATAGAGAAGTGCTCAAATATTACTAAATCGATTGATCTTCTTACATGTCGATGTTATAGTACAACAAATGAGTACCGATAGTAACATGAACAGTTGGGACTATTAATAATAGGCTGTCTTGTTTTGTTTGTGTTCTTCGGACTTTACGTCTAGTTCGACCGAGATCTATTTATCATTGCATTCAAAAGAATTAAAGAAAAACTGCTCTGAGGATCCACATTAATGTTCCAAAGAGAAACCGATACACGTGTAAGACATTAGTGTGGTTTAAACAAACAGCGATTTGTACGTACATCATGTTCTCGATTTAATTATGTTATTGTACCCTAGCATCTATCGGTTGCTGAATTAACTACCGCATATGGCAATCGGTATGTGTCTGTTTATTTAATAACGTTTGGAAAACTCTATTACTGAAGATGGGTTTAGCTATGGTTTGTGATTTCGATACACACGCAATGAAGTTGAAGCAATTGTAAAGTGTTTGGCGCTTCAGATTTAGTGCTGCAGACAAAATGTTACATATAAGTAAATATTAAAGTTTATATAAGCAGTAGTAACAGTTATTCATCTTTACCTAAAATTCAAATATCCTGAAGAATAAAATGGTATACACATCTGTTCCCCTATCACATACCTTGAAACTCCCAAACACTTGCAAGACTTTGGTCAATAAATTCTGTTCCATAATAGCACACCATTTGCACATGATGGTTTATGCAATATTCTAGCCATAACTCTTTCTGCATGTTCGGAGAATGAACTAATAATAAGAATTATATCTTCTTCCGCTGACTTATATACTAGTTATACTTCAGGGGATGATCTGATTTTATCGTTTATTTTATGCGACGCTGGAATAAATGTTCCTAAAGCTCTGCAATGATCATAAACTTGGAAATAACTACGTCAACTTTTCTCAAATTGTGGCAAAATACAAGAATTTCTCCCAGTAGTTAAGGAAGAACGCAAAATCGAAAATTGACAACTACATGGCAATGTCAATTTTGTGCAATTTCGCCAAAGTTCCATCATCTATATGAACATTTTAGGTCACCTATTTCACCTTAGCAATATAGCTCTGTACGTGAACGGCAACTATCTCGTATTTTGTTTGTCAAGTACTGGAGAAAAGCAAGCAGAAGTTGATGTGGTCCGTACGAATTTTGACATTGCATTTAACAGCATTAATCATTTTTGCGCTCATTACTTTTTTAACTAAAGTTATTGTAATTCTATTGAAGTAACAAATGTACAGTTAAAGAAAAACAACTTATCCAGTTTGAATGTGAGACAAGAGAGCCTATACTTCCTGTCATCACCGTCTTCTCTCTCACTCAAATTGTACGAGTTGTATTTCCTTAAATGTACAGTATAATGAATATAATCCTTTTCAAATACGTAATTAATTTTTCCGTAAGGATCAACTTGGAACTATTGCTTTTTGTTGCATTAACTGATAATTTCTTAGAATGTTTCTCTTGTCCTCTTCTTACTTTTGCTACTGATAATAAAATGTGTATTTCCATTTCAAATTCCAAGGACATTACGAATTTGCAAAATAATATTAACTATTTAATTGATTGGGGCTCCAAAACTAATGTCATATTAAACTTCAATAAATACTCGGAAAATGGCTTGGAAGCGATCGTTATCGATAATGACTTAATACGCAGATGGGTTAAAGGTCATAAAGGTAATCTGGGAAACGAGGCGGCCGATAGGTTGGCGAGACGGGGTTCGTGTTCTCCTTACATGGAACCGGAGCCTGTTCTCATTTCTTCGACTACACTCAATACCCTAATAAATCAGTGGACTACTCTACACAAGGAGAGATGGGGATCCATAACCACCAAGCTGTCCAGGACAGCAAGGATACTGTTTGCAGCTTTCTCACAGTAAACTACGTCAAGTTGCAGGGCTATTGACTGGTCACTGCAAACGTAATAAACACATGCACCCATTCTGCCGTGTATGTTACCTAGAGGACAAGATACCGGAGCACATCTTATGTGACTGTGCGGCGCTTGCCCAACTTAGATATTCCATCCTGGGGGAGTTCTGGCCCACTATGGCTAGCTTTGGCGGCACCTCACATGCTACACTGCTCGAGTTCATTCTTCGCTTGGGTTGGCTCGAGTAGGCTGCGGGTGACTGACTCCGCCTAGGGAAGGTAGCACAATGGGTCCGGTTAGAGTGGCCTAAATGCGCGTGGCTAGCCACCCGTCTCAACCAACAACCCAGAATCCAGATATACTCGGAAAATTAATCCAGTTGCCTCCGTAGTAAACCTAGATCCTAATCTAGAATTAATAAAAAATCTTGGTGTTTCATTTGAAAGTTGTATCAGTTTTGCACTACACATGACCTACCTTTGCCCATAAGCTTTCAAAATATTCACTCTTCTAAATCTTTCAACAGCAGTCAACTTCACAACTTTATATTTTAACTTTGTAATAAGCAAATTGAAATGTGTCTCACAAGGATTAGTATCACTTGAGTAGGTACACCGCTTTTTCTGGAAGTATCTCACTGTAGGTCATTATTAGATAGACATGCTATCATATCCTTGCCTCATGTTCGAGTATCATGGAACCCACTTCTTATAGAAGTTAGTACACGGAATTGTTGTTAGTTCTTTCCTTCCCTGGCCACCCTGAATTTTCCCATTTCACAATGGTCCTTTTATTTCTAATTTTTCTTCGCGTATCCTGTTAGAGAACCAATTTACTATACACCTCATAACTTGTGACAATGCTCTGCCGATATACCTTAAAGAGATATTTTTTCAAAACTATTTCTTTTTCTGTTTTTCGTCCTTCGCGTTAATAAACATATATCAATGTAATTTTGAAATGGTTGTATAAACGAATGCCACTGATCATTAATGATTTTAATGGATAAATAAAATCTTTGCCACTTTAACTATCCTTCTTTCTCATGGCTCACCTTTGCAATACAACTACCACGAAAGTATATTATAGTTTATGACACAAGAAAGAGAATGAAAACTTGAAATTTACTTTAGCTAGTCGTGGAAATGGTTGACTGACTGAGTGTAACCTCGTTGGTTAAAGAGTGCAGTTTCCGGAGATGGTTCGCCCGCCGAACTGCACTAATTAACTTTAAATAATTTTTAGATGATCTGTTCCGTCAATTTTTAGTTTTTCTTGATAATTATTGCATTATTTTAATTCACTATCCTTTTTTTTCGATAAATTCGCTGTGTACAGTGCTTTGATGTGAATCTTAGATTCGGTTCTCATCGCCTCTTTACCCGAATTTCTTTCTTTATACAACATTCTCAATATCGGTTTCTACTAAACGTGCTTTTTAAGTATTATTTGTGGAGAGATAATATAGATAGTGCCCTAGAAGGATTGCCTTCCTGCTAACTGGTTTTCATCTACCAGTTTCTAGAATGGATGGAATGCTGGTTAGCTAAACTTCAATAATCCCGCATACCATGGAAAGGACCTTATTATACTTTGCAGTTGAAAAAATAGCAGAGCATATCTACCTAACCATCAACTGTTTTGTTTTAGTTGCTCCAACTAACAGCCAATAATTGAATTAAATATAAACCTCCTAAAAAGAAAATATATTGTCTGAGTTAAAGTGCTCTTACACCGGTAACTTTTGTGGTAATCGCCTAGCAATAGCTTCCAGATGTAGTAAACACATTAATTGTGTACTTCCGCCAAACCAATAGTTTTTAGATGACAATATTATAAAAATATTGTAGGCTCTATATAATGATATTTTTTCCATGCAACCCGCCCTTACAACGTATCAAAGAAAAAAAAAACGAACATATCTCCAATTTTTAAGAGCGTGGAATGTATTCGCATTTTTATATCGCGTAATGTAAATTATTTACACGTGACTAAATAGCTGGAATTTAAAATATCCGCGTCTCGTTCCTATGTTAACCTTATTAAATTATTAAACATACGGTTATTAAACACCTGTGCACTTGTCAAGCGAACTTTTCTTTGCGTTTGCATTTATCAAGATGCCTTGCTCTCCGAGAACTAATAAATCACCTACTCCAACTATGTACCAATACAAATCAATTTACCGCGAAGTATTCGTATAAGAAAAGGAAAAAATGTGAACTAACCGTACATTTTCTATCTAAAGAAATGCATCCGAAAGCCAATTAGATTTAAAAGTTTTTTTTTGTTATTGTTATTTTCTAAAACTCCAGTAATTCATCTACAATTTCTACCGGAGAATTACTTATTACACTTTTTACACTTACTAATTGTAATCGAAGAAAATTCAATTTAATGGTATCAGATATTTAAAGGATCGTCACACAAAAAAAAAACAATATAACCGTGAAATAGCGTGTTAAAGGTGCGATAAAAAGATCTCAAACTGCGTAAACAATCATCGCGGACCGACATTCCGAAATGTTTCTCCAAGCGCCCACCGCGTGAAAAATGTTTGGGAAACGCTTTCGTTGGGCGGCAATATTCCCTAGCAGATGAAATTTTATTAGAACTATAGACGTAACCACGGGATAAACTGACACGACAACAACTGATTTTTCTATTGTTATCCAGACGTCTTGTTTTGAGAACAATCCGAATATCTTATACATATGTAGAGACGGGATGCGTTGTATTATGTTGACAATAAGGTAGTAGATTCTATGTTTATCAAAATAGAAATTTGTGATATTTAGTTTACAATTTCAAATTAGGTGCTAAACTAGAAAAGTGTACTTACAAATATGTATGTAAATACACTTTTACTTTTCTTTTACTTCTTAAATTTTACTGAAATTAAAAATTCAAAAATTTAAATACCGGGCATTTATTCTGAAAAACAGAGCAGTATACATACATATTGCTGTGTACTGATGGTACCAGCATAAATGCAAAATGAATTTAAAAAAAAATGAAAAATTAAATTGACTAGCTCAGCGGATAAAAATAAAGGGCGCAAAAGAAGACTTAACCTCAGGGTTACCCTCACAATTAAACCTATCATGAAAAGTAAAATGTGGGCGTTTGAAAAATTTGACTTTCTTTAATTACTTCGAAAATTGAAATGGTTGATTCAAAAATAAAAGAACAGAAATTTTGAATGACGTAAATAATCAGAAATTTTTATTATTAAAAAAAAAACATTTAATTACAAATTACGCAGGAAAAATCAAACCTTGGACTGAGAGTCCTGGCCAAAATCAAAACCTGCTTGAATCTAATATTTACAAAAGGACAATGCAAATCCTTCATCAAACAAAAAGAAAAACAATCCAGGAAGATAATCCTTATTACAACAAAAATACACAAAAATTAATACAAACTAAATTAATCGTGAGAAAACAAGTGAACTAAAAATAGGAAAACTTAATTACAAGCACAATGCTTCTATTCACCTTACCCGAGGTGATTAAAAATAATTACAAAACAGCAAAATATAAGAAAAACGAAAAATTAACTCTTTAAACGTAAATATATCTTCCTGCACGTAAAATAATAAAAGATCTTATATCCAATTTGTGTACACAATAATATAATACCAATTATTATAAAATTCTTTGATGGTGAGATAAATTCAAAAACACGAAATCAAAGCTAAAATCAAAATGTAAGGACAAAATGGCAGCTAACAATATAAATTTACATGTACTTACTCGGCATCTCGTCAAAGAACTGAGCTTGAAGGATAAACAGTCGTGTATATATATATATAACAACTGTGTGCGCCGCACTTAACGCACAATGATCATAGAAAACAAACTACAAGAATAGACATGAGCTAACCTGAACAAATAAAAAATATACTAAAGAGTGAAAACAATTGCAACTGGACATATAAATAAATAAATAACCAATCAATACATTCAATAACTAACTCTTATTTAAAAATAAACAATTAAATTCTGAGACCAATTTCTCAAAACATTGAGAAAAACAGATCGTAAAAAAATATGAACACTGAATTTACAAAACCGGGGTGCCAGGCCACAGCAATATATATATTTATGTATTTTATTACAATAATGTAACCTTATAATGTAATAAACTACTAACAATTTCATTAAATTAGGCATCACTTGTTATATGAAGTAGTGACTACCCTAAGAGAATTGCAAACCTAAATTTCTTGAAAGTCTGATTTAGTTTGAAGCAGACCCAAGATATTTATGTGCAAGTTTAGATACAATTTCGATAACAATAACTGTAAACTGAGCAAAAATCCCGGGATCGGCTTTGTCCTTTTTATTTATTGTATGACACAACCGTGGCTTAGAAGATTAAGAACAATAAGGCAAATTAAAATGTCATTACCTCTATCAGTGCAAGCAACTAATGCGACCGTTTATAAAAGTGTCACAAGAATAGATAAGATCTCTATGTAGAAGGGAGGCCCATATTCTCCAAAGCCAGAGAAAATAGCGATAGAAGTAATTGAACGTCCCAACATCATGTATTGTTTGCAGAACAATCTAGTTTACAACAGGTTAGAATAGATTGGTATTAAATTATAATATGTATTATGTTGTCTATTGCGTTACACGCTTACATAACTGTTGTGTAAATGTGATATTTTAATGCATCTGCTGAAATAATAAATTCTCTTCAAGAGATTTAGATAGAGACTCAAGCTTATATGGTTATAGCATGTATGTTAAATTCTGAAACAAAAAACATTGTCATAATTTAATAATATGACACTATTGGTGGAATTCTATGCATATCTGTAGCACCTGTAACGTTTTTATGTACATATATCAGCATGGATTTTAGATGCTTACAGATATACAGATAACCTTGCAAACGTTGCAGTTATGCATAGAATCTCGGCATATATATCCTTAATAGTAATATCTCGGCCTGTCGATGTTCTTGACAAAGGATTTTATACAACTTTTACAAAACTTAACCCATCACGCTACAACAGTTCTTTGTCAAATATCTTTTATTAGATAGTATAATACCCGTCTTATGGTTTTTATGAGTGAGCATTTTATTTGATAGCATCCATTGCCCAAGTCTTCGATTGATAATGGGAACCCACGTGTTCCCGAAACAACTGTCCCGAATTAATCAAATCTGATGTAGTGCGGAGTGATCAGATATTTACCTGTCTATTACTACACTACAATCCTGTGATATCTTTTGAAACGATATTGTAACCAAAATTATAAAACAAATCAATCAAAAGCTTACCATCATATTAATTTCATTTCAAGGTAAACCCCAAGCTTGAGAAATCGCCACGTAATAAATTATATGACGTATGTACATTAGAACATATCTTGTTGCTTTCTGTTAAGACTTTATTTCCTCTCACCCTTAGCAGAGTAATAATTTTTAATATTAAATATTTACTCTTCTAATACTATAGGCTTTTATACGTATAAAACCTTAGCTCATATATGTATTTTTCCTTCCAAGTGAGTTCCATTTCGTAGAATGTAGCTGTTCGGCATTTAGCACTTCATCAGGACGGATCAACGAACGACCCTACAGGGTAATTTTAGAATTACCTGCTTTTTCTAGTTGGTTTCCTCAAGTTGGGCTACCAGTGCGGGATTAGTAGTAGGTAAATAAATAACCAGTCCATTATGTAGCCACCTAAATTTTAAAATTACATGGTAAATTTAGACACTTCAATCTTATATCTGATTGCAATTAGTTAGTATTAATGTTATTGAGAAAAAAAATATTTAGAAAAGAGGAATAAAAAAAATAGTTTATTTATAATCTTCCCTACCTATTTCTTCAGTACTCAAGCCTACAGTATATCAAGGTTACATATTATTTTTTTAATGTTATTTAAATATATATGTTACGCATATAGTTATCACACAGACCTGCACGCACGACATACTTTATAAAGCCATTCGAATCCAATAACTCTCAATGCGGAGGATGTTTAAAAACGCCGATTCATGCAAAGCTCTTTCATTGTTTCATATTTTTTATTTTGTATTTTCAGTCGTTCGCTGGCTCATGTGTGTGAGGCCCTCAGGTAAAGGAAGAATAACACTTCTTCACATTCTTGTTTTATTGTAATAAACCGGGCAAGGGAAACAGGTTCCGTGGTAAAATTTTCTTATTTTTTTAAAGGTTGTGTGTTGGATTGTGTGCGTGTGCCTCCGTGTATGCGATGGTAAATCGCTACTACTACGACTGGTCGGGGATTTGCAGCGAAAGCTTAAATATATTGCGATTGCTCTTTGTGACTTCTTTGCCCCTTTGACAAAAGGTATAAAAGGTATGCAATAATTTCAATAATTTTTGCAGTAGGTATCATTTTATTTATAGCCGTGGATCCAGCTTCAGTTATTTCGTTCATTAAACATAGTTTACTGTGCTCAATGTTTATACGTACACATAGTAGAAATACTTTATATTGTAATTAAAATGAATCGATGACTCTTTTTTTCAATTATATTTCTTATAGCGCCTTGTTATCTGTTTGACGCGACCATTTTATGATCAATAAACACTACATTACACTCATTGACAGCCGGTATATGCCACAGAGAAACGATTCTTAATCAAAGCAGTTATGCATTGAACGAGAGAAATAATTATTTTTAATATTGACAAAGAGACCTGCTTTGGGAACAAAGAAATAATTTTTCCGTTCGTCTTCTTCATAGAAAGTAATTTATCATTACTTTTAAAAAATAACTTGTAATTCCAAGTTGATAAAATGTTTCTCAGATTCGAAATATGTATAGCTTTTGTATTAAACCAATGATTTCGAAACATCGTTTTTCAATCAAATGGGATGTGAAATCCTGCTGTACATAAATACACTTCTGGACAAAATTAAGGAACCACCAAATAACATTTGCAATTCACAAGTTATTTGTAATAGACTTTTTACAGTCCAACAAATATCTCGTGACGGTAGT
Source organism: Protaetia brevitarsis (assembly GCA_004143645.1). Classification (NCBI taxonomy): domain Eukaryota; kingdom Metazoa; phylum Arthropoda; class Insecta; order Coleoptera; family Scarabaeidae; genus Protaetia; species Protaetia brevitarsis. The sequence goes on from RXPK01000118.1 coordinate 200,247, forward strand.
GAGCCATTGTGCACACATTGTACTGAAGTGGGGAGCGTAAACGATGACCGGTTTACAGTATATATGCTTCAGCTCCGCCCTTTTTGCCGCTGTCACGAGGAATTTGTCGAGCTGTACATGTCATAAATTGGCGTTTATTAAACACAATTCAAATAGTGTGCCATGAAATAATTACTAATGGCAAGACAGTCTCTGCTAGGAAACGAGGTGTCAATAAAAAGGTCTAATTGTTAACAACTTTCTCAGTCATATTTGTCTCGATAATTGTATGCATTAACGTAATTAAATATGCCTAGACGCCATTGCAGATTAGAAAAAGTATCCCAAATGATTGTTGCTGAAATTCTAAATACTAACAAATCTGCGGTACATGGGTAGCAGCACGGTTCAGAGATATTGATAGTTTCAAAAGAAAAGGCGGAGAAGGTGCTGAAAGAAAAACAAGACGCAAAAGAATGATAATTGTATTCGTGTGATACGAACACTAGGTGAGTGATTTGCACCAGGTAACATTCGAGAATTTCACAAATATGGTGGAGGTTTGTAATAATTTGAGGTGACATATGATTTAATGATCGTAGAGAAATGATTTTGATACGAAATGGGTCGCCAACAACAGGGAGATATAGAGATGAAATTGTTATACGCCGTTTTCAACCATTTGCCGAAAATTTCGGCCAATCCTCATACAGCTAACATTATCGCAGCTCTGTTGAGAGAAGCAAATGTTTGGAGTGGCCTGCCATAAGCCCAATCTGATCTCAATCCTGTTGGGCATCTCTGAGATCAATTGGGATACAAAATTAAAAACGCAGCTAGACCGCCGGTAACACTTCATGAGCTTTGTAACATGCTTGCTCAAGAATGGGAACAGATACCTCAAGAGAGGATCCGAAACTTAATCTCAAACATGACAAGAAGATTAACAGCGTGTATTGCTGCAAGAGCAGGTATTACTAGTGACTGTCGAATTATTCGCATGCTTCGCCATAAAATATGCGAATATTGCGAATATCGAATTATCCATTTTAACAGGTAACTTTTACTGGTAGTACTTGTGTTTACTTGGATAATTTAGGAAAAAAAACTAATATTCAAATTAATTGAAATCCTAAAACAACCTTTTGAGCACAAATTTGCAGTTTACATTAGAATAACATCAATAACCTCAAAACTAAACTTGAATGACAAGAATAGACGTAAAAAAGGTCGAACGATTCGGTTGTACTTGGCTAGTTTCACTGCGGTGATGGAGAAATTTAATTCTCTGCGTGTTCTTAATGCAAGTGTTCGTATAGTTGTAAACTGAAAACTAATAGATGACGCTAGTAAAGTTAAAAAGTTAATATTCGCATTCGCGAATGTCTAGTGCACATTTTCGCATTCGCGAATGTGTAAAATCACGTATTCGTTACATCACTAGTATATACGCTATTAATAATATTTTATAAATTAGGATTTAACTTCATGAGAAGACCATTGGTATTGGAGGTGGTTAATTTTGAAAACCTTTAAATCAACTAAACTCTCAGGAAACAAATGAATTTATGTATTTATTTATTTAAATAAATTTCGTTGGTTATCTTGTTTTATTTATATTTTGAATTTTACTAGTGATCCCTTAATTTTGTCCAGAAGTATATTATAACTTGAATATATATTTTATACAACGAATGGAAAAAAAATCATTGAAACCTAGGAAACTCTTAGATGCTCCAAAGAGTAAGTAAAGCTAGAATGAATAAAAAACATATGAGCCTTATAATTATTTATGATTTCGTTGTAGAAATTGTGATAGTGAAATAACTCAGCGTCAATTAAACTTTTATTTTCGCAATGCTCTACTTAAAGTACATAATCACCGAATTGGCTTAATTTAAAACGTGTAAGAATGAAAACAGTTTCCCTATTCTACTACTACGCTCAAAAAATAGACAATAAAATTATTGGCAGCAAACTTTAATTGTATTACAATTACGAATTCTAATAAATAATTAGTAGTAGACGAATGCCAGTTATTGGATAACATATCACTCTCGGGTGCATTATCCACTTACTATATTTTTCATATATATTTTCTTCAATATTTCTCTCCAATATTTATTATTTACAAAAAATCATTAAAAATTTAGTAGTTGGTTTTTTAAGTGACTTCTTTCTTACTGAATTACAAGTGTTTGTTAGATGTCTATCACATGGTATCCTACTGCTCATTAGTTTGTATCCTTTGATGTGTTTTTTTTTTATTACAGCGATAAAAATATTATTTCTATAACTAAGTTGTTAACGCGTACCAGTCATAAAAACAAAATTTACAAGCTGTAAGAAAGATATCCTTAACAATAGTACCTAATCATCAGTTTCCTTCCAAAAATAAAAAAAGGTGATAAATAATTTTACTAAAAAAAGCCTCATAAAAATTGTGCTCTTATTCTATGTATACTTATTTATTTTCCTTGTAAATTTCTATAACTATTAGCTAAAATAACACTTAGTAACGAAACTACCAATTCTTGCAGATTTTAACGTTCGTTTTAATAGAAATTGAGAAAGGTTCAAATTTCCCAAATGAACCATTACCATAAAATACAAAAGCCGTAAATCTTAAAATTAAATATTATAGACAAGTGCATGCATGCATGTAGCACTATTCTTACTTTCAGTTGTAGTTGGTTTATATTGCATTCATTACAACACAGACGTGTACTAGTAATTAAATTGTACTAGTAAAAGAATAGTAATTCTATTATTATTATTATCTATTGCCTACTTTAGAAGAAGAGAGAAATGTCGACACAGATACCATGTTAGGTTGTATATATTTAGAAAAAGAAGTCAGTAATACAAAACTGCCTACTACTATGTGTCTAGTAAAACGAAAACAGTTTTAAACTAGAAACCAATATTATATATAACCATTTCCACTGGATACCTTTATTTATACCTTTATTTCACACCAAAAACAAAACAGAAGCAGTTACCTAGCACTGACAAAGGTGATATATTAAGTCCACGCAATATTAGGTTGCATATAAACAACAATAAGTTAATATTAATAAAAAAAAAAATATGAGTCTGAAACAACGTATTTTTGAAAATACCTTTTAAAGGTTGCTTCAACAGTACCTTCTTTCATGCTACCATTTTTTGGGTAATATTAACCCAATTTATTGTTATTTGCAACGAACTTATGTTCTTTTACACAGTATGTTTTGGAAGCCTTCGATAAACAATAACAGGTTGACGCAGTATTTATGGATTTCTCACAAGCATTTGACCGTGTACAGCATCATTTAATTTTCAGGAAATTGCATGATTATGGAGTTTCTGATGGGATTATTGCTTTGTTCCAATCCCATTTAAATGACCCCAGCAATTATATTGAAAATCTTAGTTGCAAATCTCGTTCTTATAAGTCAACATCTGGAGTTCGCTGAAGATCTGTTTTGAAGCCATGGTTATTCCTTTTCTTTGTTGTTGATATTACTTAAGTTTACTGCCAATCATAAACGACATCTAAAACGACAAAGGGACGCTGTTTATTATCCATCATTATGGTTGTAAATTATTCTGTTTGTCTTATGTATGCAGATGATTTAAAAAAGAACAAGAAAAAGATCATTTCCCTAACTGCTATAGTTTGCAGGAAGCAGCCACTATAAATGGGGTGAGCGTAACTGCCTATTATTAAATATAAACAAATATGAAGCAATGATATTTGGTTGGAAGCAAACTACTATTATACTTCCTTAAAAGGGTAAATAATGAACACTAAGGAGTTAAAAATCCTCTTTATTTCAAAACTGACATTTAACGAACATTTATTAGGAATATGTAATCATTCATTTATATAAACAGAAATACCAAACTGCTGGGCACTTTTGCATTAACTAATTAATTAGATGCTATAGTGCCTTCGACCGTTCAAAATTAGAATATTTTTCAATTGTATGGAATCCAGGATACTTGTATTATGTCCCTCAAGGAATACAGAGGAAGATGTTAAAAACTTTATACTAAGGTAAACATTCAGTATTTTTTTCGCATAATTATAGCTATGATGGTCTTTTAAAAAGATTATACATCTGTTTATCATCTCCCAAATTTTTGTATTTAAATTAATTACTCGAAGAATTTATGCCCCAAAACAAGTAGTCGTAATAATGCTATGTTTACGCTCCCTCCTTATCGTACACATTATTATTCTCAGTGACCAGAATTGCCAATGTGTAGAAGTGTTAACAATTACAGCAAGAACATATTTTTTTTTAATATTACTCTAGTTACATTAAAAAAAGAAATATTGTTAGAAAAATTTTAATTATTTTTAATTTATTTGATATTTTTTTACATTTGTTTCTTCACGTTTTCTTTTCAATAATATGAGATTTATCCTGTAATAAGTAACCTATTACTGTTGGATAAATAAACTGTTACTATTGTAGGTTAAAAAGGTTTGCAAAGAATTGCAGTTTGGTTTTTTTGACAGAAGTTTTCGTTTTGTTTCAATTTTGTTGGGGAAAAGTGGCAACTTGTTTACTTGTTTCCAACGACATTATCGTAGCTTGGTTTGTTCTCAGAATGATATAAATGTAAATTTTCAAGTAATAAAAATTGTCGTATAACACACTTTCTTTATTTCGATTTGTTATCTTGAAGTTGATTTCATTATATTGTTTCAGTTGTAAAACAAAACAATTTATCTGAATTTCTGCAAAATTTAATTATAATCAATACAAGATTGGTAGCTCCACATGCCTTCATATGTGATTGTAATTATTCGCTAGGTTCCTAGCATACTACTCAGTTCAACTACTTCAACTAACAAATAAGCATTATATTGCAATAAAACTCCTTTTATAGGTACGGGTAAGTTATTCATATTTTGCTTAAAATAAGAATACATAGCCGTAAGATATAGGTAAACGAGTTGTAGTAAATTGGTAGCATTGTTCTTAAGACCGAGATGTGATATTGCGTGTTGGAGAAGGCTGGACTAATATTTCTTTGTTCGCATTCGTGTTCGTGTTGCATGCTGCTACCCGGGTAAAATCTTCTATATGCGCCATTTACGCATTTAGTAAGAAAACCGAAGATAATAGCCCATCTTACCACTGGCGAATGTCAGTAATTTCATTTGAGTATTTTATTTATGTTTATGATTTCGGCTACGTGATAAAAGATTCGAATTTAAATTGGTACGTACTTGAAACTTTCCCAGTAGCCTCTTTCACATGGAAGCTGTTTTACATATGTTTGCCATCCATTTCGGGAAAAAATAAAGCATGCGAAGCTAATAACCAAAATAATAACTGTTTTCAACTAAACATAAATGATTTTTAATATTAAAAAATACGACCATTTATTCTCGGTTAAAGGGATTTCAAAATACTGCTCAGGTTTTCAAAACCACATAGCATTGAAATTGTAGGTATATGCATTGCAACAGACCATATTCAAGGCTTTATTACACATGTAAATTCTATGTAATTTCTATTAACAAGAAGCAGCATCGGATAATCATTATTGTGATATTAACTATATTGGGAAAACGATGGAGATTTATGAGCGATCATTAATGGTGGTGCTTAAATGCAATCATGTCATCTATACGTATATAAGCTCACTGGTAATCATCATATCCTTTGTAGGGGATTCTAAAACGACAAAGGTACGCTGCGCTGTTTATTATACATCATTATGGTTGTATGTGATAAACTTATCGAAAGTATGCTCTGTAATGATTATATTTTGGCTTAACGTTGATATGAATCGAAAATAAATATGATCTAGAAATTCTATAAGTCAAATATGTTTGTTTGTATGTACCTAATGTTTAAATATTTTTAGGATAGAAATATATACATCACTCTTCTGTACCCCCAAATGTTATATATCACCATCATTACATTTCTTTGGCAAACAATGTTTTATTATCTTCATGTCACTTGCGTCTAGCAGATGACGTTTACGATAATGCTAATAGTATAAAGTATGTACGTATCGCAACTGCTGTACCCTTCATCATAGTTAACTGTATAGCAAACCATATTTATTACCACTACCATCAGTTATTTCCAAGAAGGATCATCTTACTAAACAAATAATCGTTAACTTCATTTAAGCTACAATCAAATATAGTACATATACGTTTTTTTTACCACAGTAGGTTACTGACAACAGATCCGATTGCAATAATCTTGTCAAAAATTGTCTATCTAAAAAAAACACTAAGTCTCTAACAGAAATAACCAGTAAATGTATTTAATCCTAATATTTTCATGTAGTAGGGATGCAGCTCTGTCTAGAGAAAAACGTGATACCTAAGAACTAACAAGTTGCCTGATTTTACTAAAGACCGGAAGAAAATGATTGTAGCCTGTAGACTAAACAGGCATACGTATAACATAGACCTAGCAGATGACGCTGTTTACAGATTCTGCCAAGAGGAAGAAGAAACCCAAGTTCACGTGCTGTGCTACAGCGATAGTCTGGCAAGGAGTAAGGTTTTTAGTACTGGGCGTAGAGAACCTCATAGCTAGACAAAGAAGCCGCTCTCAAAGATGATAGATCCAATTAAGGAGGCATACATAGCGAGTGCCTTCCAGGACAAAGAGGATCACATTGCGGTGAAATAGGTCCTTAAGGCCACCCCAACCCTAATCTAATTTAACTAACACGTTCTAGATACTATTTCTTGGTAATATGTAGACCAAGACAAAGGCAAACTTAGAAGAAGAAGAAGAACAAACGCACTGAGCTTAAATCTTTTACACGATGGATTATTAAAAAAAGTTAAAATTATATTATTATCATTAGTAGCTTGAATAGTTTTCGTTATATTTAGTTCTAAGTAGTGGATAATTCTCATCATGGTATTCTCTTTGGGAGAAATGCGATTGCTGAGCATACATTGTATGCGGCAAAAATTCAATAAGGACTGTCGAATATTATGCAGAACAGTATCCTTTACGACAGCAGCCAGATCGACGTTACTTTCGAAAACTTTACAGACAATTTAGGCAACACGATTGCTTAATTAAGAAGAAAAGAACAAAAAAAAAATCATTATCAACAAGGAGGTAGAAATTACAGTGTTAGAATATTTTGAAGCTTATCACGAATTTTCCATTAGAGATGCTACCAAAGAATTGGGTTTAAATCACGCGTCAGTTCAGAGAATTTTAAAAAAGCATAAATATATCCCATTTAAGTACCGAACCTCACAAACATTACAACCAGGAGAATATAACAGGAGGTTGGCTTTCTGTGAATGGTTTATTAATTTTTGTGATGAAAATTTGAATGGAGCACAATGTATTTTATGGAGTGATAAAACAAAAATATATCCAATAGTGGAATGTTTAATAAGAAGAATGAACATTACTGGTCGCAAGAAAATTAATTCATAATGCGTCACATGCTGCACAAGTTTGATTTAGTTTTAATGTCTGGTGCGGATTAATTGTCACATTGTAACAGTCGTTGGTCCAGTGTCCTACAATGGTACAATGGACAGCAAAGAGATATCTGGAATTTATTCGTACCGTTCAAGAGGATTTTATTGATAACACCAATTACCTGATGCGCTAAAATTTGTATTTTCAGCAGGATGATGCTCCGGTACACAACTGCCGCATAGTTCATCATCTTTGCCGATAAGTGGGTTGGTACAAATGGGTCAATTCGATGGCCAGCACGCTCACCTGACCTTTCACCTTTAGACTTTTTTCTTTGTGGATATTTAAAAGATCAAATATACAGAACCCGGTACAACAACGTGAGCGAATTGCAAAATAAGGTTAGGAAGGTTTTCCGCCAATTGGATGGAAGGACAATCTTAAGAACTTCCCACAGTGTACTCAAGCGGGCACGAAAATGAATTGAGAATGAAGGTGATACCTTTGAGCAGTATTTATAAATTATGCATTTACTTTTTCCTTTCCAATTTAATATCAACGACATTATTTTAAGATGTAATATGTTAAAATGAACATCAACCACAAAGACATGTATCTGTTTTGTTAAATGTTGATTCTTTATACTGCTCTACATTTTATAATAAAATAAATATTAATAAAAACCATCATAACCTCTTTATTATTCGTTTTGTATTGATTTTGCATCATAACTTAAAATATCTTTCATTTTTTTAACAATATACAGGCTGGTCAATTTAAAAAATATATAAATGTCAAAATTTCTTGGAAATGCGTCATTTCAATAGGACATTCCCATTACGTTACAGCAATTGGTCACAAAAACTTTAAAACTATAAAGTTCTTGTGATAATAACCGTTACGTTCCAACGACTACAAATGTTAGTTGGACTGGGATGACCATACTACATTCGTAATAAAGCCAAAGAGGTTACAGAATATTGAAAACTTACATATTCGACAGAGCAAAACAATGTAGGAAATGTAATTATCTTTGTAAAACGAAAAAATAATTCGATTAATACGGTGCGAAGTACAGTCGCCAGCAAATGTTATAGGCACCCTAAATTTTGGGCGAATATCACAGTAAAAAATGAGAAAATAAAAACTTGCAGGTAATACATTATAAATATGTAGTATTTTAAGGGATCTTATTAATTTGTTGCATATTAAAGTGTTTTTAGTACAGCTATAATACTTTTTAGATGGGAGGGGGAAAGTGACATCTCAAAGACTTGAAAATATATTAAAAAAATAATACATTTACAAAAGGTATCTATAAAGACTATTGTAACCATAAATACCATTATATAAACGTTGAAATATCGGTCACAAAAAAATGCAAGAAACATGATTCCCATTAATTTTGTAAAGGTGCCTATAACATTTGCTCGCGACTGTATTATCAGGGTTATATTACGGGATAAAAGGTAATTAAATCGAATAAAAAGTTGGAACAATGAAGATAGATACTAAAAGGCTTGAGCGCTTTAAATTCAGAATTTATCGTCGATAGAAAAAAAAATGCAGTTGCACCAAACAAACAATGAATAATTGATATAAAAAATGTACCTAATAATCAAATTAATCAAAATACGTTTTCGACAGTCTTCTTACCACTATATGTGATACTAATTTATAACGCGTCACACCTCACAACACACAAGCCGATTAAGAGCACTTAGAATGAACCTGTTAGCTAATCTATAATGCAGGTTCCATGACTATAAATAAAACTTTATTGTGTATGGAAGCAGATCGGCTGTAGAACCAAGATAAGATTACGTAGGTGTAGTTACACGTTTTATATACATACTACAACAACACACAACACCCATACAATGGACAGCACCATATCCAGGCAGACGAATTGTTAGACGTAATAGTTTAGCATAACAGGTATTGGGACAATTTTTGAATGAGTTTGAATTGGACGTGACAATGTCTTCCAACCCGTGACCTAGAGCGTTAGCACCTGTTCATACGGTAGGACATTGACCAGCCATTATCATACGCAACTCGTCTTTCCAGTTTCTATTTCGTTGTTGCATAGCTCACTTCTTAATATCTGTAACCCTCCACATTCCGATTATACTGTCTGCTTCTTTTGTTCCTTTTCGATCCATTCATTATAAAATATATAAGAACGTTGCTGTTACTTATTGAAAGTTCGAATTAATTTTAATTGATCACCGGTCAGGTTCGGTGTGCGTGCTTACAACGTATACGTGGTCCGTTCGTGCATCGAAGCAAGATGGACGTACCTGCCATACACCCAGGCAAAAAACGAAATGGAAATCCTTACACGCTTTAGTTTAAATTAGAGTAAATGCTTTTTAGTTCGTATAAGCACATTGCATGCCCTTTAGTGGGTATATCTCCTATAAATTCTACATTCTAATGGATATCTACTGTAGTTCTAATGATGTAATGATTTAACTTTTAAATGCGTTTGTGTTCGCTGTTTTACTTAACAAATAGTTTAATTTTGCCTAACTAATTATCTGAATGTAGTTTTTGCACTTGATAACAAAACATCATTGCTGTTATGTTACAAGCATTCTTGTATTTCATACAGTTATGTTTTTCATTAAATGTAAATAAAATGAAATTGTTGGACGTTGTATCATTATCAACAATAATTTCATTTCTTTATCAATATCTAAAGGTACGGAGAAGCTACTCTGATTTTATAAAAGACAAACAGTATCATTGTTAAAATGCGAATTCAAAAGTTGTCATGTTTGATATAAATGGTAAAATGTCCATGAACATTGAATAACAATTTATAAAACACAAAATAGCAGAATAAACATCGAATCTTAGTTCATCCCAAGTATAATAGACTGCTAGATGAATACAATAGAACTTAATAAACGAATCCACCGATAGAAATTGTATTTTACCTTTATTATACTAGGTATAGGCCAATATTAAGCGTTTATTTAACTACTGTGTCTTGCTAGAGCGCTAATGAAAGTATTATGAATGGCTTAAGCCATCTTCATAAATAAGGGTGTTTCCGTTTATTACATCGTGAAATGACATTTTGACAAACCTTTTTTGTTACGATTCTTCCTTTGCACAAGGAATTGTCATAACAATAAAACTAAACCAGAAACTATGGAGAATTAATTTATGTTTTGTTACTCAGGACACTTACAAATTTTTAGTATTAGTCATTGAAATAAGAAGAAAACAAACTTACCTCATACATTGGATTAGTTTGCAATATGCTGTAGATTTTCTACAAGGAATTTGCATTTATTCGGATTTATTTGAATTAGTGTAACCCAGGAGCAATCCAATGTCCTTGTATGACTAACTCTGCTCCAGTTCATACCACAGTTAGAGCACACGAAAGTTTTTGATTTTACAAAATAAGATTGTTATAAAGATCTTTTTTTTAAGCATTGGATAAAAACCAGGAATTTTAAAATGCTAAACACAGAAATTTGTTAAAATAGTTTTTATTAGGGCTCTTGCTCAAAACTGGGTTCTGTAGTCAGCAACATTTCTACTGGATTTCGATTTCTGGCGCGGTTCTGGGTGCCCAATTCCGAATATCCCCTTTGAGGCATCCGAAACCGGATATTCAAGTACTCGGTTCCAAGACCGGATACTACAGTTCAGTGTTTCTGCAGATGATGATAGCTTTGCTATTGAAACGTACGTCCAGTTTAGTGCAATTTGTGGTAGGAGTCTAGAAGAAGTTTACAGTATTACCACTGCCACAGTTTGGAGTATATTTGATCATACTAAAATAAGATTGAAAACCCAATTGCAGATGCTCAGTTTCAAGCATCCGGGAATCTTATTCTAAAACCGGATGGCCAAATAACCCACAACCGCATTTTGCGTTGACCAAACATATCTTTTCAGTCTGTACAACGTCTTCAATATGTTGAAAGTTCTCCAATTACTACTGCAGACACCTTCAATAAATTCTTCCGCCAAGATCCAATCTCAACATCTTGCTTCGTTCCTAATATTGTAATACGTGAAAACCATATCAAATGGATTTCTCATACAATGTACTTACTTCCTTACACTGAATTTGAAATGCTTACTATTTTCGATCAGATTAACAATAAATTTGAGCATGAACTGGTAACTCATGTAAGTCAATTAATTAATGAATCCTTTGATAAGGTTCCCTGAATCTCTAAAAATCACATCAATAAAACCAATCCACACAAAAAGTGATCATAATATATCTAACTATAGACCTATTGCACTATCTTCGCGTTTTTCGAAGCTTTTTGAATACGCTATGCTTAATCGGATTGAAAGTTGAAATAAATTTGATAAGCTTTTGATTGTGTTCAGCACAACCTCGATAAGCTCAATTCTTTGCGTTTTCGGGGTAATGTTGCTAACTGGATCATTTCTTATATCGCTGATAAGTTTTTGAAATCGAACTAGTAAATTCAAACACAAAATATAAGATTCCATCCTCTCTTTTACCGCGCAATATTGGCATAGTACAGGATTCCGTGCTAGGACGACATTATTGTCATAATTTATTAACGACATTGTTGATTTTCTCGGAGATTACAATGTGGTGTATTATGTCGGTGTTGCAACCATTTTCAGTGCATGCAACGAGCAAGATATTGAGAATCTCGCAAGCAATATCGAATGTATAACTCACGCTGCGCGAAAGATTTGCCCTTAAACTTTTAACGAAACTAAATACATTTTGTTTCTTACCATCCAGAAGAAAAAAGATCTGTAAGTTCTTATTCGAACTTACAGATCTCTAATAATACTATTGCACAATCTGATTCTGTTAGGTTGGTAGGCGCGACTTTAGCTTCCTCACTAAAATGGAAGGAGCATTGCAGGTTTTTAGTTTCCAAATACTTTAATTTTAAAACTAAGACAACTTAAACAATCTGTAAGCCCTAATTAGCTAAGGATTGTATACTTTATTGAATTGCAGTCACAATTGTTATACGGAATTCTTCTTAGGGGCTCCAGCGCTTCCATTAAACAGAAAGCAGCAATAAGATGTATTGCAGGTATTAACCAATTAACATCCTGTAGAAACCATTTCATCTGATTAAAAATATTAACTTTATTTAAATTATATATTTTAGAAGCTGCTGTTGACATTCATAAACATAAACACAAAATTTCACTTGCTGACAATCCACAACATTCTTACAGATAAGAGATTCACTGCATTTATTGAAGCACAACATAAAATTAACAGCTGATTATATTGACATCCTTGAAATAAAGATTTACAACCACCTTCCTGAAGGAATATAGTACAAAAAAAATTAAGAAAACTTTAAAAGCTTGGTTGCCAACTAAGTGCTTCTATTAAATTAACGAGTACTTGGATTACTGTATTTGAAGTATATTTATTTTGACTTTTGTCATTTCAATTTCTACTTTAGTTATTTTGTATATTTATTTCGATTTTTCTTTTTGTAATTTCACGTACTGCATTGCTTATTTGTATTTTTCTATTTTATTCTATTCTATTTCCCCTTCTCCCTTTCAAACTATAGTCTATGTAATAAAATTTATTATTATTATGACAAGCAATTATCAAACGTAAATCCGAGATATGTATAGTGCTATCAACACTAGTAATTAATTCACTGTTTAAGTGAGCTGAGATACTGTGTATAGATACTTATTAAAATACACTAAAAATATTTTTGATATACTATCTAGATATTTCCTTATATGTTTTTACGGGAAACTATGGTACACTTTGTCAAACTGTCAGTGGATATGACGCAAGAACTAAGGATTGTATACCGGTTTTAACCGGTAAATTGACCAAAAAACGTGCGGTAAATTACAAAAATTTACCGGTAATTCGGTAAATGAAAAATCCATACTAGAAATTCTTATGTACGAAATATTGTGCTTATAGATATTTAAAGGTCTATAAGGACATTGAAAATAAAAAAAAAAAAAAAAACAGGTAAGTGTAAGTAACAATATACCCAATTATTAATTTTATGGGAGATGTTTTTGTTTAATTTTATTTTCAATTTTCTTGAATTTGAGAGCCCTACAATAGAGAATATAGAAAAGAAACTCACCAAAATTTTTGATTAGAAACGTATAATTTCCATTCCACCAAGTTAGTCAGAAAGAGAAGGAATCAAAAAATTCTCAGCAAAAAATTGAAAAAAAGCCATGTAGAAATTAAAAGAAAATAAGTCTCAAACGAGATGGATAACGAAAAGCAACACAAAGAAAAGCGAGATTAATGTTTATTTGTTGCTAGGACGGTAGGAAGCAAAACAACCTACTTCTCCAACCTGCCTTTGTCAACAAGTACAATTTCAATTCTCTCATTCTATGTTTTTTTTTTAATTTCTTCTTTTCTTGGGTTTTAGGTCACTAAATATGGAAATGAATATCAATGACTACAACGTTTCGCTTTATTTCAAAGCTTTTTCAAGTATAAAAATATAAAATGAAACCATGCAATATTTGGAAATAGCTTTTGAAATAAAGCGAAACGTTGTAGTTATTGATATTCATTTTCCATATTTGTGACCTAAAAACCAAGAAAAGAAGAAATTAAAAAAATATATACATGGTCAAGAAATGAAGTTTTAAAATTTTATGGTTGTTTGTATGGATTTTATTTATCTCCCGAAAAAGGTTGAGTTAGCATATGATTTGTGCCTTGAGATTTGAGAAGATTTTTAAAAGTTTAAAATCGTTTTTCTTAAAGAGTAAGTAAATGTTTCATTTTTTTAATATTTAAAAATAATAATATATAAGAACACATTTCACGTATTTAAATCAATAGCAATTTTGAATACACCACATTATGAGAGGACATTAATACAACATTGTTATAAAATAACATTAAAATTTGAACCTTAAATATTTTTTTTACTACTAACAATTGTTTAAAATATGTAATTAAATACAAATATTTATTACAAAATTCTAATAGTATGCCTTAAGATTGTGCAAAATATGTATTATTCTAGCCTAACTTCTAACCCAATTTTCTTGTGGAATCCCCATAATGTCACACATGAAAAAAACAATTACCGGTAATTTACCGGTAAACCGGTATTTTCATTTTCATTTACCGAATTACCGGTAAATGAAAAAATCGGTAAATTTACAATCACCTAGCAAGAACTATTGAAGGAATTAATAAATGTGATCACTAGAAGCAACTGTGAGGAAGTCAATAAAGAGCAAAGGACCCAATACAATGCCTTGAAGAATACTTTTGCGGATTTTGTTGGTAATAAAATGCACAAGTGTATTATTTGCAAAGAATGACATAGCGCCAATGTCTAGCGCTCAATAGTATTAAACCCTACTTAACTTGCTTCTAGGTGTTTTTTTTTAGTTTTATTACTGTAATAAGGGTGGTTTACAGTGGATGAAATTCACTGTGGCGGGAGTTGAAAAATTAATATTCTGTTGCATAATACATTTCATGATAATTTGTACATGAAACAAAACATAAGAAACAAAATACTTAAAGAGAGTAGTGTAAAGATTCATTGAAAAAAAAACCTAGAAAATGTCAATAGCAAGAAAATTATAATAAAAGTTTTTCCACCATTTAGTAATACGTTCGTTTGTTTATTCACGTTCATTACATTTTCTTAGTTGAAATTACTAAGCCGATTAATATCAAAGGATATGATTTGATAAAGATATATAGCTACACAGTTGAATAATGGATCTAAATGTACCATACAACAAAATATGAGTATTTTGTAAAACTACATAACAGTATAATAAACACGTAAATACATTTACAATGATCTATAATAGCTGTGAATTTAAATCTATTTTATTACTAACGGAATTGCCAACCTATCATAATTTAAGTAAAACATATGCGTCTAAATACATTCTTAAATCCACACTTCACAATGTGCCTTATGTTTTTGCTAATTAGTAGTTATGTGCATAAATAATAAAGGAAATGCAGCTATAATGTTAAAAGAACTGAAACATGTAATTTCTAAACCATTATGAATTTTGTTGTAAAATAAAGTAAGCCAATAAAAAAGAATTCGAACAATTTTAGCACCGACAGCTATTTGTACATGAATCAAAACTAAGGCGACAAAAATAAATTAGAAATAAATAAATAAATACAAACGAATATTACATACTAACAAATTAATAAATAAAAATATTAACAATAAGTATTTACAAAAACTTACCTTTAAAACTGAGAAGTTTATTGCATGGTAATAAAAAATCATAGAAACCAACACTTCATTAATTGGAAGTTATTCATACTCTTAGAATATTAACAAAATTAAATATGTTTAAAAATTAATTAATTAGCCTGTAATACACAGTTTGTTAGTAATCTACCTAAATCTGAATGAATTATTATATCGATTCCTTTTTTTCAATCAGACTAACCCACTATTGCTTGCATTATTTATAGATTAAATCTAATTAGTTAATTCAAGGTAACGCCTTATTCCTGCCACTGTATTAATAAGGTTGTTGAGAAAGGACAATGGATTAATAATACAGTAGCTTTCAAAAGTAATATTACGATACATCTAGATTGAAGTGATAAATGTGACTCCAGGAACATTCATATCAAATATCGCACATGTTGATGCAACACAAAACGCTTACAAACACATATATGTTTTTTTTTTAATTCTAACTATTAGAAACGTAACATTATAATAGAATTCTATCCTAATTTTCCACACGCTCAAAAATAATATGTATATAAATACAAACCTGCTTATTATATCTAAGCTTAAAGCGATATAAATCTTCCATTTATTTACACTTTGAAAATATATTCCTACTTCCAGCTACAATTAACTTACTAATCGATTACCTAATAACGACATGTGTGCTTCTTCTTACCTCATTATCCGGCGTTTAAAATTCGACTATCTGCTGACCCTATGCACGGTGTATCAAACGCATGGGAACAATAAACGGAAGATTTATTATGCCCGAAAGCGGTCCCGCGCACTAGACGAAGTTACCGGTAGTGTAGTAAAACAGGAGTAGTCGCAGTAACTCAAGCGCAACTTCCCTTTGGCTAAGTTTCTGTAATCCATGAATCCTCCTTATGTTCCGAACAATGTGTTTCGAAATTAATTAACTTTGTATTGAACATTTTAATAACAGGTGACGATTTAATCACGTTTATAACAGAATAGATTTAAACATTCTGACGTTAAGCGATTTTTAATTCCTATGCACTTATTGTGACAGTGTTATAATAGCCGCTTAAAGTCATATTTAATAGAAAATTTGCATGCGGAAGTAATGGAATCTCAATTTAGATGTGATAACAATGCATACTTACGCAGATCTGTAGTTTAATAACGATACTATAATACTTTTCATTTATAATGATGTGTGATAAGAAACGAGAACTCTTTGCATAATAATATTGATCGCCAATGCTCGGACTTGACTCTAGAGGATTCTACCAGGTTACAGTTATGTATTATTATCCTTAGGTGTGTATACTTTGCTGTAGTTAGTGGATGTTTTCTTAGGAAATATTCTGGCATCTGCAGCCAAAAAATTCCGGTGTCAATTTTAGGCTTCCAAAACACATTTTACTGTTCAAGAATTTCCTTCCACTGCGTCGTGAATGACACCAATCATTGATGCGATTGAAAATCTCATCTCACATAATAATCCAGTTAAGACATCAAGGTTGCTTTTCTGAAAATGTATAGTTGTTTCAGAATTAAGTACTTAAGGAATAAAAATTGTTCTGGGTTATATTCTAACAATAAAGATGCAAATAATGTCTTTAAATCTTTTAATCACTAGTTTATTTATTATTTCAACTTCAGTTTTTCTCTTTTTTGCTTGATGGGAGCTGTCTGGCATAGAATCTCCAGAAACACTGCAGTCTCTTAGCTTTTTGTATTTAATTCTCCCATATTCGTGCTATTTAGACTGAAGTCTAGTTTTGTCATAAATATAACGTCCCTAGCAGTTCTCGGTTTGCAGCAAGTCATAGTCATCAAATTAAATATGCCGATGCGATTGCTTAATCCTTCGACATATCTTTATCCCATGGCCTGTCTTATCTGCGACCAAAGATGGTTAATACTAGTATTTTAGATATTTCTGGGTACTTCGGAAGTTCTACTATAAACCAGTTTACATTCGATACCCCAGATTCCTTACCTCGCCCTTACTGGTTCTTGGTTACTTGGATTCAGGACTAGTATCTCTTGCCACTTTGGAAGGTCCTTAGATTCAAAAGTAGTTAAATCCGTGCCCTTTCATGGATGACTTTGCCTTGAACTAGGTTCCTATGCCTTGGCTATAGAAAGTCATTTATAATACTCTCCCAGTGTGAATTGTGTGAAAAATTAATTGTTTTCAAATCAGATCCATCTGCTCTTGAATCATTGTTTCTTCTAGAGGAAGCTTAATTACCGACATCTGTAATCCTGACCCTGTCTCGCTAACACTTTCATTGAGTTTCTTCGAAGTTTACGCTGGCGTTACAGAATCTTTTTAACTTTCGATACTCTCCAGGTGGTTTGGTTTACGACTCCTACCTTGGATTTATCTTTTTTCCTGCCTTTGCAGCCTAGCTTCTGCCTTCCGCTTTTAAACGAGATTGACACTTACTCGTTTTTCACACTGGTTTGGGACAGACATTGATAGTTATTCTATTCTATTCTACGTTCCTGAAAATATACACTGAAGCCATATTGAAATATAAAAAAAGAGTTGAGCAAACTAACTAAATAACTTAATCATAGACTTTACAAACACTGTTAAAACTTCTTGAAATATAATGAATAAAATAATAAAGCCACAAGCGGCACAAAGAATATATTTCTTTACGATGACTCCAGTAAGCTAATAGAGTTAGATATGGACTTAGTATGCGAACTGTTTAAAGAACATTTCTCTGCATTCTCATTTCTCTTACAGCACATTGCTCACAATTAAAAAGAAAAAAAGTGTTCAATTGACTGAGAAAAAAGGTTAATTTGACCACTTTTTTTCAATGAGTGTAGACGGTGTGGTAAAAGATGTAAAATGTTTCTAGAATGGTATTGTGTGAGCAACAGAAGAAAAGAAAACCACAAAACGTTTTTCTCATATCTTATTTGAGGGTATAATTAATAAAATTAAATTGGCTTAGTGGTAGATTAACGATTACTAGTGGCTCACTAATAACATTTTATAAAAAGAAATGCATTCATAAAACACAAGAAACATACAAAAGTACATTTCCTTCTCAACAACGCAACGTTACGGACAAACCTTAATAATAACAATAAAAAAAAGAAAGCTCTTTCGTTGTTATAAGAGAAAATGACATTTCCGCTTTCAACAACCGAAAAGAACGCAATAATCACCGCTCTATTAGCACATAAACAATGCCATAAAATCTCGTTCAAATAAATAACTGCGTCGAATTTATAAATTCGAAGAGAGGTGTGTTCCTCAAGAATTAAATTACGATCAAGAATTTTAACTCTCGAATCGTGTGGTACTAAACACAATTAAGTGTTGCAAAATATTCGAGATATCGGACGCAATGTGAGCACAACAAGGAACTCGAAAATGATAAATGACTGCAGCAACAGAGTTCGTTGGGTGGGTAGAGACTGCCTATCTGTAAATATAGCTGGGTTGCGGAGATTAGCCCACAACATATTGTATTTGCTAATCTTAAAATAGGAACATGCTTTAAATATATCTACAGAATAAGTATTTATTTAATTAACTTTATCAAGAATAGGCGATTTGTGAACCGATACCAACTTTATTTGGAATCCCAACTATTAATACTTTTTACATTACTCACATTTATGATAAATTGATAAACCAAGACTATTGTTACCGTTTTGAGAACGAGTATCAGTATTTTTATTGTTATATAACATTACATAAATATATCGATTCAAAATTTTAAATAAACTTATGGTAATATGTAGGAATCTTCCACATCTAATTTACATTAGACTGTTTATTATGCATAGTTATACTTAATTGTGTTGTTTTTTTTTGCAATAAAGTAGTATAATTAAGTGGCTCCTATTAAATTCCTTAATTTCATAGTCCTTTAAATCATCTTTAAGACACAAACGTAAAATAACTAAACCAAAAATTAGCATATAAACCAGTTATATTTCCACTGTTTATTTAACTTTACTAGTTTTTACTTATAATAAGTGTCGTGTTATTTTTACACAGAATCTAATTATTTAAGGTCAAATGTTAATTATAGAGCTACAACCATAGTTTACTACAATAAATTATTAAGTTTCTCTTTTTTATTATATTCTAACATCGTGTATTCTCTTAATTAATAAATAATTGTTTTCATATTCTTAAAGCCGCATAATTTAATATGAAGCATTTATTGTACCTCTACACATATTTCTTTGTAATAAATTAAAACTATACACGTTTCTGCAAAAGCAGAACATTAGTGCCAACTAAATTATTAACATAATTTGCTACGTAACTATCAAAATCAAGTCCAAATAAACTTGTGCTATTAAGAATTTATTGTATATGGTTGTCCATAATTAAATAACTAAAAAAAAGTTGCGACTACTTTCGATTAAATAGATATAGTCAAGCTACTAGAATACTTGAAGTGACAAAATACTTAAATCGATAGAGCATCGTGAGCTTAGCCCATTATTTTTAAATGCTCTAATTGGTTGATAGAACACTGTACTTATAGTAAATAATAGAAGAATAAAAAATTAGGAAGTATCAAAACTGTTATTATTTAATTAATTATGAAGTTGATACGTTAAGGTAATATAAACTACGCGATAAATAAACCCTAAATGGAGAAAAAGTAACTCAATACAAGGCTTGCCAATTTACTGGGCTTGCTTCCAAGGTTTCCGTCAATTATTTCACACTGAACATTAAGTTTTTCTAAATACTGCATGTGAGTTTCCATTTGGTACCAAAAACCTTTTGAAATAAATGTGACTTCATCTGCCAAAAAAACACTCTTGCTTTTAATGTTTCGATCAGTTTCCTTTCCATTGTAATTTCTACAAATAGCATCCTTCAATCAAAATCATCTTCTAAAGGTTGAACTAAATGTAGCTTGTAAGGATATTGCTTACACTATTTTAATATTTTTCTTATTGATGCTTCAGATACATCATGATCAGCGGCAAGTTGGGATTTTTGTGGTGTTTCACGAACATAGAAGTTTGTAATAATGTCATCACGTTCGATGATTTTTTACACGTTTTAATCCATCAAATCGTTATATTTTTCGTGATACTGTGGACTGCTGATTGGAGATCTGTTTAGATGACTATTGTTGAACACATTGCAAACCAGAATTAAGGCACAAACATTCCTTCGGCATATATGCAGATTTTGTCAACAATAACGCCCAGATTTTCATTGATAGACTTAGATATTACCATGAGAAGGATGGACAACGCTTTTGGGCAGCTATTCTAATTTTCCTCAATTGGGTTGCCTGCTGAATTTGCAATTATTTGTCCACTTGAAGTATTTGTTTATTTTTTTTTTAGTTGTTTTAGAATAAACAAACTTATACAGTATTTTATTCCTAAATCGATTACCTACCAAACGAAATCATACTATAAATTTAAAAAAATCAAGATGGATGTCTCTGAGAAACACATATCTCACAAAAAAATATGGGTAGGGTCAAATCTAAATGCAATAACGATTTCTACATAACCACAGTTTTTGCATTGTATGCATAATACCTTTATGTTTAAATCTTAAACTTGTGTGTACGTGGTGTATCCTATTATGTCTGTAATCTAAAAAGATGTGAAATGAGGTTTGTAATGATCAATAAATTCCTTAATTATTATTAGTGTAAAGTAAATATAGCTTTAGATAAATGGAGATATAAACATTGAGAAAATATTTTACTTATCCATCAAGACTGCTCAAAAATTCATATTCATTCAAAACCATGATTAATATTCGACAATATGATTTCATAATACATATGTAAAGACAACCCTGAATGTTAAATTCATAAAAATTAATGTAAATTCACGAAAAGTAAATGCTGGAAGTGAAATTTTATTAGGATACATTATCCATTATTTCCTTCACCTTGCATTAAGCTATTAGATACATTTAGATGTTTGCTGAATTCGTTATTGAAGATTTCAGAGGCAAAAACTGTGGTAACATTGTGTAATTTATCCGCGAAAGTAATGTTAGTATACTTGTTCATTTACTGCCACAGGTTCTGTGAAATCTTCATAGGGTCATCAACTTTTCTACTCCTCAGTCTATATGCTTTATTATCTTTACATCTCTTTTCTTATATCATCGTTTGGAGCTGGTGCTTCTAAGTATTCTGTTATGGTCTGTAACAATGTAATAAATTATAAATTTATCAGCAACGTACGAAAATTAATTAGTTTCTATTCTACCGATGCGGCAAATGCTCTATATAGCATCAGAAATTTCGTTACGACTATTATGGGAATGTACTTACGTAGGTATACACCACGTATCTAACACAGATGTACATATAATAAAGTGTCGTAACTAATGTTCTAAGCTGGATACACTGCTATTTTAGTGATTCCTCTGTTCTTTTTGCACCAGTCGGAACCGCCTCGTGTAGGCTCATGATTTATAGCGCATCTAATCGTACGGTGCACTTTTAAATATATATTGATGAAGATTAATCGTCGCGATCGGACGTAAGATTAAGAAATTTTACTGTTTTGTTTTAGACGAATTATTCTATAAATCAAGAGCTATATGACAAGTGTGCGATTTGCTCCTTTTTCGACTTGCAACGTGAGTTTAATATCAAATCTCGTTACTTAAAATGTACGGTACGCTTAACTAATTCATTATTTATTTGTGGTTTTTAATTTGATTAATGTTGTAATTAACACAGAACCGATGGAAACGAATAGGAGAAGTGTATTCTAATGTCACCAACCACAAAACCTCAACAACTGTCACAAAATATTCTCTTATTCCATGTAGATGTTAAATGGGTTTGACACTTTCCACAACTAAAAGTGATGTAATGTTTTCCAGCAGTTTCTTGAATAATAGCACCAAATCTTTGGGTCTCCTCTCAGAATTTTGTGTGAGACCCCTTGCCTACTGCTGTATATTTGTAAAATATTGCTAACAATAATATCTGAGGTCTCCTCAGATGGTTGAGGCCTCCTCCCGCCATGCGCGGGTTGCGGAAGTGTATTTTACACCACTGTATATTGCAGTGTTTGTTCGTACTTTTAAATATAAATTAAATTAGTTAAATTCTTGGAATTCTTTAGACAATATGATTAGCTTTGAAGACCGAAGTAAATTAAAGACATGCATACAAATCGTATAATTTGATTGAGATCATTTGAATGAATTGAAAAATACAAAATGTAGGAAGGCCATGTGGAGATAACTAGGGGCGATCTGGGAGAGTTGGCTACATAAAAATGTAAATGGAAAATTGAAATGTTGAAAAAAGGTTTTTGGTATTAATAATAATAATAATAATAATAATATATTTTGGTCCTGTTGACTACTTTGAGCACTGGATACGTCATTAAAGACGTAACACGTTAAAAATCTTAAATAAGATAAATCACAATGGTTAAAAATTCACAAATATCTAAGATTAGCAGGATAAAAATTTAAAGCTTAAGGTATCAATTTGAAAATAAATATTACAATATAACAAGCAAGAACAGGTACTTTAAGAAGAATAAAAACAAAGTGGAAAAATTTTGGATCACAGAAGAGAAATTGATTGTAATATAAATATGAAGAATAGATTACAATATTCAAGAACAGAAATTGGATGTAACTTCAAAAAAGAGTGGAAATAAGGAATAAGTGAAGAATTTTTAAAACTGATCAAGGTACTAATAACATTTATAACACCTTTGTAATTTATATATTAACATTATTATTGACATTAAATTTATGGATTAAAACATTTCGAAATCGTATTTATATTGATATTCTAAATACTTAGGTCATGCTGACACATAGCAGTATATATATTTCCTCAGTAAAAATTGTTTGAAAGAGTAGACGGAGAGAAATTTTTAAAAGTGTGACATTCAAACAAATCGTGTTTTATGACAACTCAAAGATTGTGGTAAAAGTTTCCTCACATTTTTGTACAATAAGGTTTTGCCCTTGATTCTACAAAGAAAAAAAAACATAAATGTGCGAAAAAAATTTTCAGGAAAAGCGGTTTTGTGTTAGTGTTGGATTTTTTCAGAATACATACAACTTATACTTAAACTACTAACTAAAAGGCAAAACAAGCACGTGGGCATTAATGAATGGAGCATGTTTTGTCCATAAAATAACTACATTTCGATGGTATAATTCCTATTTTATTTGCTTGTTGCAATTCGATGTTTTCGAAAAATGTAAATTTTTCAACTTAAGAAGAATTCTGGCGTAATAAAAAAGTATAAAAAATAATGCACTCACCAAAGCCCCCAATTACCACCCGAAAACGACAATCAGAACTCTTGAAAACAAACAACTTTTTTTAGTTTCAATTATTGGTTTAGTGCCTCGGTTCATATTTATTGTAGTTCGTTTGCTTTTTGACAAATCGTCACAACTACCTTAATTTAAGAGCCATTTAATTTCTTCTAATTAGCTTTAGGAACTCTATAATATTTGGGTTTTTCCTTTATTTGTTCAAATAACAAAATGGCGATTGATCAAATGAATTGTAAACCAAAATATTCATAAAATCTTTTAACTACCTACCTACTACAATATTTGTCCTAAACATTTTCTTGAATTTATCCAGAGAAATTTTTGTTAGATAACTTATTAGTTCCCAAACTTGCATTTTTTGTATAGAGTAACGATTCTGCTACTTCACACCTTGCCAAATTGTCACATGATTTGCTCTTATTCTGTTAGCTACTACTCTTGTGATCATGTTAAGTCGTCTTCAACAATATCAATTACACTCGCACTTTTTGTAAAAACAAAATGCATTATTATGCATTTTTACAAAAAAAAAAACAATATGCGAATTATGCTTACAAATAATTAACTTCAAAATATATACATTGGTAACATATAAACTAGAAAATATGCGGGTGCATTCGCACCAAGCATTGAAGTACGAGTGTCTTGTTCGACTTTCTGTAATTATCAAGTTTAATGTTGTTTCGTTTTATTGGTTGATGTCAGGAATCCACTTCGTTTTGAATAGTTGTTTTAGTTCACTTGTAATATATAATTCAGGTAGATAACTGAATAGACTTCTATGTGGTAGATCGAAGAAAATACTTATGATAAAGGTTATAGTCCGTAATTTAAGAATTTTACAAATGATTTACTTTCAAAAATTGATGGAGTAGCAATCAAAGCATCTCCTTTGGAAAATTTTAATCGGCCGCTATTTTGTTAGTTGAAAAGCTAAGAAATTATTGCAAATACAAATGCTTTGGAAAGCTGAAAGCTAATTTTAAAATATTAATATAAGAGAATTTGCAACATTTTTTTGAAAAACAAAGACATTCCAATAACTACGAATCAGAAATCAAGAATTGGAACTAAGAAAGGTTGTTTATTTTAATGAGTTCTAACCGTCATTTTCGAATATAAAAAGTTTCGGATTACCATCCTGTATAGTCTACGACAATAATCATCCTTCTATTTTTTACAAACAACATTCATAATTTGTGTCAAAAAGCTCGGACAAATCACTCCAAAAATTAGTCCACAAGAATAGAGACATATTCCAAGATAACCGTCATAAAATTTTACGTTCTTCGTAGAAATTCATTCTTAAGTCGTCGTTTTGACACTCAAAGCAACAACATCTAGGAGACGTGCATAGCATACTCAGAGTTGACCACTTTTTATTGTATCAAAATGTAACCAACTTCATAAAAACGGTTTCGTAACAATAACCAATTTCATCGCTCGGTAATTGTGAAAAAACGCTTAAAAAGTGTAAAATCTGCCGAAAAATACGTTCCCTTCGGATTAAGGAAATTTAACGCTACATCATTTCGTATAAATATGATTTTTTTATTATATGACGGCGCACCGTGAAGGAATGTCGTCAAATTATCGACCACAGCGTCCATCCGTGTCGGAGAAGTGCCTTTAGGACACCTCTATAGTTTAGCACATACATACGTTGAGCACCTGATTGTCATCGACAATGATCATAACTTTATAACAGTTCTACCGTTATTTTGTTCTTAATTTGGCACGGTATATTCAGATAATAAAACTAACTACACGTGGTGATGTCTACTTTGCACGTTTACCTGCGAGCATCGTAAATTATAAATGAACTTTATTGTTCTCTTTCCTTTTTATTTTGCTTTTAATTTATAAAATAAATTGCCGACAGTTAAAATGCAATTGTTAATTATGTTTTAAATTGAATCACCCCACAAAGAGGAATAAAACGTTACTTCAACATTTTTGCCGTATATAAACACAAAGAAATATTAAACGCAAGACAAAAATTTAGAGCCCATTCCTGATATCCGAAAACAGAAACGTGCATTCAGTTATCTTCCTAGAACTGAATGAAAATACCATCAAATTATAGGCGGTTGGTTTCAAAATGGCATAGGTAACTGAAATATGACCTTAGAATCAAATGTTTTGAAAGTTTGGACAAACGTGCGCGGATTTTCCAAGCGAAAATGCTATGAATACGTCCAGTTCAATTTTAACAGATGCGTAGTTTCTGTTAATAATCAAAAGATTACCACAATATCTGAAGTCAAGTCATCAAGGTACTGCATTTACATGAAATCAGCCAGTAAAATGTGGTTTGGAAGTGTTTCGGTTACTCCTTGATTTGATGGGTTCTGAGACACACAAACATGGAACGAAATGAAGTCGCAGATAAACTACTAAAAAATAACACCATTTTTTCGGGCTTTAACCTTTTTTTGGGGTAAAAGAAATCTCAATATTAAAAAAATTTGCAAGAGATGAGACAAGCAAAAACTCTTTTACTTACCTGTGGAACCTATACAACTGGAAGTGATCTATAGAACACATCGGCCTCAGCAAAAACAATATCTCAATTCTGAAAGAGATCCACTACCGCCATTGCAAGCTACAAGAGCATTTAAGTAAGGCTAGAATAGCAAGAAGCAATATGCAAGTTTTGTGGAGAACAGCGTTCATCAACATTCTCTTAAATTGTGCAGCACTGTGCAACTTAAGAGCGCTACATCTGGAAGCATATGTAACCGAAGGAAAATATCTACTCTACTCCCTATTTGGGACCTCCCACTTCTTATGTCTTTTAAAAAGAAATAGGATTAGACGGCCAGCGAATACAAGAATAGATCTTCTAGATCTATTGTAGAGCGGGTGTTATCTTAATGTTCATCCAACAAGTTCAAGTCCTTAAGGTAGCCCAGTATCTTGCTGAATGCGATTGTTTTCAGGTCTTCTAGCGAAGGGTCAGCCTTTCCGAAGATTACATAGAGAATTCCTGTAGTCGCAGGACAGTGGTAGAAAATATTCACAACTGCCTCCTCGTCTTCTAAACACAGCCGCATTGAGTCTGTTCAGAGAGCCGATTTTGTGTAGATGCTTTCTGAGTTTACAGTAACCTGTAAAGACAGAAACAATCACCTTGACATTTTTTCGGTCAAATTCTAGCAGTTGCTTGGTTCTGGCATGACTAGATGTGATACACTCTTTCGCATGTACCAAATCAGGACACTTGTTCCAATATTGGAGCATTTTGCCCCCGAAATTGCTCCGCAATGTCCTTTTTGACAAGAATGTCTGCTTCGTTTTTTTTTTTTTCTGGTAAGCCACTTGTCTATTTTGGAATTTTTGGGATGCTAAAATTAATCACTAATTTGTCGAATTTTACACACGTAAATATGCTTCAAAATCGATAGTTCAAAAACAATCAAACCTCTAATTAACCTTTATTACTATTAAAAATTGTAGTAACGGTAATTTTACAATCAACAAGATATTTGTTTAAGCATTTTATGCAATTTTCGCCATAATTTCTCCTATTTAACGAACTTTCTTAAAAAAAAAACATATTTTTGCATCCTCACCTATCAGCACCATTATTACTATCTAACTATCTTATATTTTTGATTGGGTTTCGTTAAGACTAAGCATTTCTATTTTTTTGGCCCCCCGCTGAGCCAAATCTATCCCCTAATCATCATAATCATTCCAAAAAAATTATTTATCACAATTTACTGGGGCGAGGTTCGATCTGGCGACTTGTGTAATAGTCAAGACCTTAAGCACTCGACTATCACAGACGCATATAATATTTACGATTGTGATTTTTAAATTACTTATTTAGGTGAATTAATCCTCGTTTGCACTTTTTTCACGTTTTATATTTTAGCTACTTATATTATTTTTCATTCGTTCTCTTTAATCATCTATTTCTAGCACTCACGTATCCTCTTCCATCTCACCTTTCTATCCTTCCTCGACCATAGGGTCGTCCTTCGCCATCTTCATTTGATTCCTCATCGTTATATGTCCAACCTAATTCAGTCTTACTGCTTTTATATACCTTACTCCTACTATATTTTACATTTTTCAGTTTTTCTCTGTTTCTTTATTTTGCTCGTCCCTTGTTATGCCTGCGACCTATTATTATTCTTAATATTTTTTGTTCAGGTATTTTCACCTATTCCTCTTCCCTTTTATTTATCACTACTCTTTCTATACACCGTAGAAAGACGCTGCTGGTCTTATTACAGTTTTATGTACATATTTTTATTTTATTTACTTTACCGATGTTTTTACTTTCCAATGGCGTTTTTTTTTTCTTCCATGTGCTTAATATACTTTCTGCATGCTTTCTTTCATTTAGATAATTGAATACCCTGTCTCAAATTTAGTATTTTATGTTCTTAGGTCGCCTGTTTGTTCTTTCATTAATCGTTATCGTTACGTAGTTTGATCTTTCTGACAATATCTGCTAATATTGATATTATTCTGTTATTGTTGCTTGTAATTTTACTTTTATATTTGCATTCGTATCAGCACTTGTATAAACTTTTTAATGTGTACAAATATTTTTTAATATTTCCCTAACAGACACAAATATACCAAAGATATTTTTAAAAATATATTTGACAAACATTTTTTGTGAGAGGTTTTTGAATATATCTTTTATATGTTGTCTAAATATAAATAAAATATACAATTGAAATATTTACTCCATCTTTTAAATCAATGTAAATTTGATATTTTGTAAAATATTATTTATATGAAAATTTTTAATTTTTATGCAATCCTACAAAGCTATTTAATTTGCTAGAATGAACTAAAATTATTTGTAGATAGTAACCTATGTATTTTGGTATTTAGAATGTTTAACATCGATAACAAAATGCTATATGAAACTTTTCCGGAAAATAAAAAGAACAACATACCTGGAGGTGTCTAAAAGCGAAGAACTTGTTTGTTCAAACTCACCATACAAGTTAATAATCAATAATGCCTCAAAAATATATAGTAAATAAAATTCATAATCAAAATCAAAAAATAAAAAATTAATTCTAAAGTTAGATAAAGTAGAAGTATATATCGTTCTGGATTATGAATTATATTATTGCTTTTGATTGGGTGTGAATGGATGCATATAGCAGTTACCCCACTGTATTTATTTTAGCTCCTACATAATATAATTACCTTTTACGTAAACGCAGATATATTAATAGAAGTTACAGGGCTCAACTTAGATACTAACTAAATCATAATTTTAATTATATATTATCTAATTTAATCTTTAAACAATCATTTTAAATAGACACTTTATATGTACGCATATTTTATCCATTTTATATTTTAGTCCTACGCATCAAATGTACAAAAGTAAAAATTAAACCTTTATTCTTGTATATGAAATAAATATTTACAGAAGTACAAAGTAAAATATTCTTGCAGAGTTAAAAAAAAATATATTGAGAAATTATTTGCAATAGAATATAATTAATGCTACATAACATATACATTTGTAAAACGTATTCTTAATATATTTTATACATATTATGTTAATTTAACTAATATTCAAGAAAGATTCAATATTTTCCAAATATTTCTGAAATATGAGATAAATATAGTTGGCTATTGGGGTTGTAGGTCTCTTAGTTCACCTATTATGTCATTGCTTTTTAATCAATCGACTGCACTTTGCAATTTCTGAACATTATATGCTAATTCCCCATTACTTATCATTATTACAACAGCTATAGCAAATTTGTTATATTAACTGTAAAACTGATAGTTAAATTACATTACTTGTGATCTATTTTCACCTAAAATGGGAAATATATATTATCCTTATCTTTCTACAATATACAAAAAAAAAACTAATTAATAGCTTAATTTATGGATTTATACTGAAAAACCAATATTATAGTGGAAACTAGAATATAACCATAAATAATGAAAAATAAAATAATTAAGTATGTAAGTACGTCCAACTGCATTCCTTCCTAATGGCATACATGTATATTTTTGTATAGTTTTAATATTACATGCCATTAAGAAATTGATATTAAATAGAAATATAATTGATAAAGATAGGCAGGCCTTTAGACCTTTTTTTTTTTGTATCAAGTATTTCATCAATAATCTGTGCTTATTGAATAGTTACGGTTCACATGCATATTCATTATTCCCTACATTCAGTAAAATAATTTTAAACTAGAAGAAATTACTTCTAGCAAAATAATATGTGGAATGCATAATTATGTAACAACCATTTCTCCGCTCAAGGAAGACAGTCTGTTGCAGGCATTCACGTAATAACTCAACCGCTACCGGAAAACACACGCGTTTAATACAATTTATTTGAACGTTTCCTCTCCTTTTATCAGAGATAATATCCAACAATTGAATGTTAATGCGACGAGGTTCATATCTCGGTATGTGAAACGGATCCTTACGTGTGTCAGGGCCATGTACCCGCGTACTATACATATGTGAAAAGTAACGCGTTTTCCTGCATAAATAATACGTTAAACGTACCACTTTCTAACGATTTTAACTATGCAAATATCTATAAGCAGCATCTTCCGCGGGTGAATATCTCCGGAAGATTGTAGACAATAGCCGTCGAGGGGATAATCTGATCGAAAAATGTCATGAGAAAATATGAATGAACGCATGAATTACGACGCTATTTTATTCATGAGCATTTGGTAAATTAAAATAACAATGGTTACCGCACACAGACATGACCGTGTGTAGGTAAAGGCTTGTGAAATACTGTGTTCGATATATTTTATTTCCTCCTCGGTGGCAGTGCACATTACCTGCACATTAATTATGCTCTCACATGTGAATAAAGTTTGTCCTTGATATCTTACATATGTACATATGTAAGTGCTCATTAACATTACACATATCATAGTTATTTATCGTTATTACAACTATTATTACATTTTTTTAATAGCCAATCGTCAACCTTCTCACTTCAGCTTCGGAATTTGCCCAACAGAACTGTTTACGTCTCCGATAGATTAGCGAGGTACTTTATCGGAGTGTTGGTATGTCCAGCCGGCGTTAGACGGTGACATGATAATGCATTATTGCCCTAATCACACCAACTGGTTTCCTGTTCGATTGAAGCATCTCCGGAAACTGGTATATCTCTCAACAGGATAGGCGCACACGTCCGCCCTCTCACACAAGGAGGGGCAGAAATATGAAAATCACATCGTCCTACTAGAGCCGTTATTAATTTACAAATCATGCAAATGCATAGTTGCGTAGTAGTTAATTTGCAGAAATACTAATTTATCTTATAATTAATTCTTAAATAAAATTGAAACATGTTCTAATTTCCGTTGATGAGCTTAAGAGTGAACGATATCAGCTGACGATCTCCACAGTCGCCAGCCACACCCCACCTCGCTTCATTTTGAATATAAAACTGACTTCTACCAGTGCCGACATACGTACGACATTACATACCATTTGGGATTGGTATTATTCGGTATAGTAGATACCTATATTCAGCAATAACTAGTATACAAATAGTTAAAGAATTCGCAACTGCGAGCCGTGTAAAATTGCAAGGATCTATTTTTCACGGGGTAGTAAGTGACGGTATACGTATTTGATTATTGTGTTGTTAAAGTATAACAGGAAAAGAATACTACAAGGAGAACATTTCACTTCAATATTTATTATCAATATTTTAATTACATTTATGCAAGGAACAGTGAACATTCACAAGATTGTTTTGACAGCCTCTCTAAAAATAAAATAGATGGGTCTATTTGGTTTATATAAAGGTTTATGTCATAATCATAACCTGCATAAAATCCAACTGCTGACAAACGATGAAATAGATTTTTTCAGAGCACGAAGATGCGAATGTAAAAAAATAATGATTGGCTGTAGCTGTTCACATTTTGTTATTGTTACACATACACAACACACAAAGCAGCTAAGCACAATTGCACTAACTTATGTTTTCTCTAGGTTATAGTTTAGGTTCGGTTCTTGTCTTATATAAATAAATCAACGAATACCGTAGAACTTATACTCCTTCTTAAACTTTTGTAAAGTAGCCCCTACATCTTGTACCCTATATGCTCCACACAATAAATGCACACCTAATTATTGCAACGTCCAGTAATGGGTTATCTGTCTACTCCGTTATGGAAACTTTAACTTTGGATAGATACTATTCGGAACAGATATACAACAAAATCTAAGAACACAATATATACAGCACTCTTCTACAACCACATATGTGCACATCCATTTACTATACATTTTGAAAATAGCACAAACATAAAAACAGTACGTATTTATCTTTCGCTTGAATTCTTTGACACATGCCACAATAGGTATCCTTATAAAACC
Source organism: Protaetia brevitarsis (assembly GCA_004143645.1). Taxonomy (NCBI): domain Eukaryota; kingdom Metazoa; phylum Arthropoda; class Insecta; order Coleoptera; family Scarabaeidae; genus Protaetia; species Protaetia brevitarsis. The sequence goes on from RXPK01000118.1 coordinate 232,508, forward strand.
AACTCGGTTGATTTCACTAGCAATGTAAACATAAATGCTGCACCAAATACATCATCTGATGAATCTGATAAAAACAGCTAGCGCCAATAATTTTATTGACGCTAGCTGTTCCCTTATTAAGTTAGGTCACAAGCTTATCTTTTGTTTGAGACTGTACGCCATTTCTGTGATTGTTTTTACAACGTTGCCAACTGAGTAGCCTATCGGAATTCCTTGGTGATGCCGAATGTTACCACCAGAGACAGCACTTCACGATGAACTTTTTCTTATTTTGCATTTCAATAGTGCGAGTTCGTTTATGTCGTATTTTAAATTTTATTTTTACAGAAAAATTATTGCCAATTTTACTAAAGTCATTTTTTCGTTTTAATGTGAAAAATACTATTTTGAAAATTAAAACGAAATAAGATTCGAAAAGGTTTATTATACCGATAAACTATAATTCATTTCTTATTGAAAAAGAAAACTAAGCATAACTTGCTTTAGTTTTTATGTTTTGCAGATATTCAAAAATTATAGAGATGTTGCTTTAACGCTGAGGTAAATTGGTCTACATTATTTTATAGAGCTTTTTCAGAAATGTTTGCTGGAAATAAGACGCCATGGAATTTAGCATAATAAGTTTTCCGTTAAATATTTTTAATACTATTGTATATAAGATAAAAATAATGTGATTTAATCTGTTGTAGCGTTGTATAAAATAAGTTATCTATTACTCATGTAACTATCATCTGCAAAAAAAGAGATTATCATATTAGATTCGCCAGAAATACCAAATTTAACTGGAAAGAAAAAACGAAGTGAAATACTACTAACGATTAGATTTGAAGAGATCATAATCCGATATATCCAATATCATTTAGTTAACGACGAACATATACTGAACGTTGTGAAAACCATATGACATGAAATCTCCATTGCAGTCTCTTGGCTTTTATATTTAATCTCCCACTTCTTTTACCTACTAAGTTATATCAAATACTCCAATATCCTGGTACTACGTATGTACTAATCCATACAGATATCTGACTAGTTGATCAAAATAATCCTTTAGGTTACAAACCCTCGCATACACACAAATTATAGCAAGCGGTCTCTGTCAACCTATCACACAGTCTGCAATTGGTAGTTGGTAGTATGTTTTTTACTGAGCTGCAGTAATTCTTCATTCTTATTCTTTGATGATCCCTTAATAAAAGTCTCTCCATGAATTTGCCTGGTTGTATTATTCTAGTGTTCTTTATGTTTTTCTTTAGTCAATCCCTTACCTGTGTTTTAGACACTTCTAGAACAGGTTCTGGACCTACATATGAAGCAGATCTTGCTATTTCATCGTCTATTTTGTTTCCTTTGATTGCCGAATGTTCGGATACCTACAGTAAAGCGACTTCATTACAGTCTATCAAGATATTCAGTTCCCGACTTCATTCTTAAACCGGTCTTGATTGCATCTTAGAGTTCAGTAGTACCCTCCGTATCGTCCAGCTATCTATTGCAATAAAAATCGGCTTATTTTTATAAACTTTCTGATTAATTTCTGTTGCACAATGCAATATTGGGTATGCCTCTGCTTGCAAGACCGTGGCATATTTTCCTTGTGGAAGGATAATCGTTGTGTTTCTTCCCTTACTGTAGATTCCGACTCCAGTCCCGTTCTCGGTTTTTGATCCCTCTGAAAACTAGATCAATTCCCTGAACCGGCCTGCAGTTGGATTAATTCCAGCTTATCCGATCCGTGATATCAACATCGAAATCTCTGTTAAAAATATATATCGAAGTCATCTAATTTGGTGTCATCTCCAAATTTGATGTCGTCTCCAAATGCTCATGGTAAACAGTATTATTGTTGTGTCTTAATTCTGCATATCTTGATGGTTCTTGTAATCTAGGATGCCCTGTTCTAGCTTCCCCCATTATCACCAAATGGAGAGGATGTATTTATAAGAGGCGCTCTATTGCTGCTACAGGAGTAGCCCTCATTGATCCTGTTATTCTAAACAAGCAAACCTTTGTACATATGTGCTGAACGTTATCCAATTATTAAGCTTACATTCTATCCAAATTCACTAACACCAGCCATGTCTTTTTTTTTTTCGTTAAAATATTTAGCCAAATGTGACCGATCACGTGACTGCAACAAACGAGAACAAAACATTATAGTGTTGAATGTTCAAAAAAACAATCGAAACACATTACCGAGCAAGCAAATCATTTTAATATTTTTAGGTCATCAATGCTGACTATTTTATCTAAAAGTAGGTATCATGTATTTAAGGTTCTTGATGTACGTAAATTTGCTACTTACATTATTGTAACGAGCGCCAACATTTCAACTGGCGGTTCCGATAGGCGTCCCTAGATGGCGCTGGCATAGCGGAAGAAGAACTACCTACGACGAATAACAGAGGGCAGCACCGGGTCGAAGATTCGAGAATATTCTCCAGAATCTTCGAGGACGTTCTAGAAGGCCCTCGAACAATCTGGACGTTCGCGCCAGCTATAAATAACGCGTCGGGTTGGCCAGGAGGCAGTCAATCGATACGAGTTCGATAGTGCGGTCGCGTTTGAATTAGTACATGTAATATAAATATCGTTTACATAAATAAAGACATTAGTGGTTAAGTGATATAGTTAATAAGCATTTTTAATAGATTTTAATTACCGTAATAGTGTTAATAGAATAAGTGAATTTAAATATATCGCCTGTGTGTTTTTCAAATGGTCCTCAAAAGATTTTCCTAAGACAATTATATCGTCGAGGTATACCAAGCAAGTTTCCCAGGATAGTCCTCTCAGTACGTTGTCCATCAATCTTTCAAACGTCGCGGAGCATTACATAACCCAAATGGCATGACGTTAAATTGCCACAATCCTGTTCCGATCGTAAAGCCGTCTTCTCCTTATCCTTCGCCTCTACTTCGACTTGCAATAACCACTCTTCAGGTCGAGGGTCGAAAATACCTTACACCACCTAGGTATCTAAAGTGTCATCGATTCTGGCAAAGGATAACTGTCCTTCTTGGTTACATTATTTAGTTGTCGATAATCCACGCAGAACCTAGTTGAACCATCCTTCTTCTTCACCAGTACCACTGGAGAAGCCCATGGACTGTTCGATGGTTCAATTACGCCATCCTGCTCCATATCCTGTATAATTTGTTCTGCTTCGGCTCGTTTCGCCAATGGCAATCTTCTGGGGCTTGGCGGATCGGCTGGCATCTCCAGTGTCTATTCGATGTCGTACAACATTAGTCCTGCCCCTCGTGTTCGGTCTTCTGCTTGGAAAAGATCTTGGTAGCGTCCAAGCAGCTGTTTCACGGTATGGCGTTGTTGTGTTGTCAAATCCTTGCAAGACAAGTCAATGAAGTTATTTAACCATCTAGGAAGCGGATCTGGAGTTGTTGTTACGCCATCCTCTTTGTTGACAATCGACGACACACTAGCACAACTTCCCAAAGGTACGCCCTTCCTCAGCTTTACTGGATAACTATTGACGTTCATCAGTCGGACGGGCAATTTTCTCCAGCTTGTATCACTGCTTAGCAATCAGTATTCCACGCCTTGACCGCTAATCGCTCCGGTCCAGCATTAAAACTTGCCCTTGGAATATCTCCACTCACGCTCGCTTCCACAATGGTTTCACTGCGGCTCGCCACAGTTACTTCTTCTGCCAGCACTACGCAGGCCGACATATTCTTGCTATGGTTAAGAATAACTTCTTCTTTACCAATCTTCAACACTCCTGCTTGCAAGTCCAGTTTAAAACCAAATTCTGTCATTATGTCCATTCCGAGGATTACGTCTTGTTCTATATCTGCAACTACTACACGATACTGGCATGCAGTATCACCAATACGGAAGTGGGCCATCGTCTCCCCCAACACGTTGACTGATTGCCCAGTTGCCGTACGTAGCGTCCACCTGGTTGGATATATCCGGTTCTTCCTACTCACTGCTTCCGCCGAAGTATTGTCATTGTGCACCAGTATCTAGCAGTAAATCTCTCGGTTTTCCATTTACATTACCTACACGACGAGGCTGCTAGGTCTACAACCCACTGAGAGCAACAACCACTGGTGTTACTGGGCATCAGCTACATGGGTCGACGATCGCCCTTCCCGTCGGCCCATTTTAGTTTCCTTCGGCTTTGTTTCGTGGATCAGGACACCGACTACGTACGTGCTCCATCCTTCCTGAATTCCAGCATCGTCTTCCTGGTTGCCTAATTTGCATGGATTCCATTTCTGTCATTAATTTCGTCATCATCTCGTCTATTTTCTTCATAATTCCTTCTGCTGGCCTTTTTCCTCGTGAATCCCACGGACGCGAGCATATCCTTCGACCGATTGCTTCACGGCTTCAAAATCTAATGCTTCAACTAAAGCCTGGTTCCACGTTTGCGGGTGAGCTAGCTTTACTGCCTGTTGAGTATCCCTGTCAAGCAGGCCATCCAGGAATTTTTCCACAGCGAGAGTCTCACACACATCTTCTGGTACCGTTGGGTACGCAATCTTAACCACGAACGATGTCAGCTCCATACTCTGTAGAGTCTCGTCTGACCTTGGCAGCGAGTCTTCAACTGCAAGCGATAATTGGCTGCCGATGTTTATTACCGAAACGCATCTCCAGATGATTAAGTAGCGTTTGGTAATTTTGTCGCTTCGACGAAGGAATAGCCTGGAGTACTTCAAAGCATCGCCGCGCAGAGCCATTGATAGCATGGCTGCTTTGGTCGCTTCCGTCCAGCCATATACCGTAGCCATTGTATCCAGCAGCGTCAGATAGTCTCCAAGTGCGTCTTTCCGTCGAATGTTGGCAGGTCACATTTACTTGACCGCACAGATGGGCACTGTATTTCTTGGTTCCATCTGACTGCTTCCCGTATCGATAGAATTTCGAATTTCTTCTGTCTTCGGTATGGCCCCAGAATAAATTTGTTCTAGCACCTTAATGCGACCGTCAATTCTTCAATCATTCTAGATTTTTCTTCTGGAATTTTCTAGAATTTTCTATAACTTTCTGAGAATGTTCTAGAACTTTCTCTTCCAGTTTTCTAGATTTTCTATATTCTTCTCGTCCATGTTTTCAATTTTTTCTAGAACTTTCTCTTCTAGTTTTCTAGAATTTTCCATATTTTCTGAGATTTTTTAGAACTTCTCTTCTATGTTTCTAAGTTCTACTAGAAGTTCGCCATTACACCAGACACTTCAAACAAATATGTCCCAGATCTTCCCCAGCTGCTTCTATTGCTCTTCGTAATCTCGACTGAAGCTCGGCCTTCCTTCCACTCGTATCTTCATCCCTTTCTTCTAATTCCCGTTTGAGATCTACCACTTTCAAGTCCACTAATTTACAGTATTTCGCCGCATTGTTTCTAATTAAACACTATTAGTCCTAATATATCGCCAAATACCCCACACCTGACACCAATTGTAACGTTTTTCGGTTCTTAAAACGTTGTCGGGGTTTTAGAAAAACACACAGGCGATATATTTAAATTCACTTATTCTATTAACACTATTACGGTAATTAAAATCTATTAAAAATGCTTATTAACTATATCACTTAACCACTAATGTCTTTATTTATGTAAACGATATTTATATTACATGTACTAATTCAAACGCGACCGCACTATCGTGGTGTCAGGTGTGGGGTGTCGGTTGACCCAGGGAAGATAGAAGCGGTCAAGTCTTGGCCGGTTCCGAAGGACAAGCATGAAATAAGAAGTTTTCTTGGGCTATCACTTATTACCGACGATTCGTCCTGGATTTGCTAACATCGCCAAGCCTCTCACGAGACTAACTGAAGAGGGCAGAGACTACGTCTGGAGAAGAGCTGCCAGGATGCCTTTGAAGAATTGAAACAAGATGCTGACCACTGCGCCCATCTTGTGCTATCCACAGGCTGACGGAAAATTTATTTTGGATACTGATGCCAGCAACGTGGGCATCGGAGGCGTGTTGTCCCAAGTTCAAGATGGCCACGAAAAAGTGCTCGGTTACTTCAGCAAAGTGCTGTCGAAACCGAACGCAACTATTGTGTGACCAGGAGAGAGCTGTTGGCCGTAGTTAAGTCTATAGAGCACTTTCATAAATATCTCTATGGCAGGAAGTTCTTGTTAAGAACGACCATGCGGCATTGATGTGGTTGCTACGCTTCAAGAATCCGGAAGGGCAGGTTGCCAGATGGATAGAGCGTCTTGAAGAGTATGACTTTGATTCGGAACATCGGCCTGGAACCACTCATCGAAACGCTGACGCACTATCGAGGAGACCTGTTCCAAGGATTGTACGCACTGCTGTCGTGCGAAGAGAAAAATGAAGCAACCTGCTTGAGACTACTGTCATAGATGATAGATGGACTGAAGACAAATCCGAGCTGACCAGGAGTCTGACGAAGTTTTGAAGTGTGTGATGGAGTGGAAGATGCAAGAAGCGCGGCCTAACTGGGAAACGCGTAGCACGTATTCGCGAGAGCTAAAATCGTATTGGCTCAGTGGGCTCTTTGGTAATGGAAAATGGTCTTCTCAGACGAGTGTTAGAAAGACGAAGCTGGGACCAATAGCAGACTTCAGATTGTGGTTCCGAAAGCAAGAATTCCCGAAGTTTTAAAACTTCTTCATGATGGAACATGGGAGGGCATCTTGGAGTCCGCAAGACTATAGAGAAGGTCAGAGAGCGATTCTATTGGGTTAATTGTAAGAATGACGTGAAGGACTGGTGCCGGAGATGTACAACTTGCGCCGCTGCCAATGGCCTTCCCAAAGAAAGAGGGCCCCTATGAGGCAAACAACGTTGGCAGTCCTTTTGAAAGGATTGCGATTGATGTTGCCGGACCATTTCCCACGACGGAATTTGGAAATAAAACATCTTGGTTGCAGTAGACTACTTCAGCAAATGGTGGAAGCTTACGCATTACCAATCAGGAAGCTGTTACAGTGGCTGAGACTTTAGTTAAAGAACTTTTCAGTCGATTTGGTGTGCCGCTTGAACTTCACTCCGACCAGGACGGAATTTTGAATCAGCAGTGTTTCAAGAGGTGTGCAAAATATTGGGTATTCGCAAGACCCGAACAACTGCCTTGCACCCGCAATCAGATGGCATGGTGGAGCGCATGAACAGGACAGTTATCAAGTATCTATCAAAAGTTGTCGCAGACCACCAGCGAGATTGGACCAGCAGCTACATCTATTCTTGCTGGCGTATAGAGCATCGGTCCACGAAACCACTGGCCAAAGTCCATCTAGTGGTGCTTTTTGGACGAGAGCTGCGCTTACCATGCGATCTTAAGTTCGGCTTTAAACCAAATGAAGAAGTAGTTGGAGATGACTATGTTTCGAACTTGCGGAGGCGAATGGATGATATTCACGATCGGGTGAGGACCAATATCCATGAAGCAAGCGACCGCATGAAGGAACACTACGACATCAGAGCAAATGAAGGCGGATATCAGTCTGGAGACCTGGTCTGGCTGTTCAATCCTCAGCGACGTCGAGGCTTCTCGCCTAAGCTGCAACGATCGTGGGACGGCCTTACGAAGTGATAAAGCGAATTAATGACGTCATCTATCGCATCAGAAAGAAACCCAATGGTAAAGCAAGAGTGGTGCATTTTAATCGCCTAGCTCTTATCTTGGGACAATCAAGAGGACGAGCAGATGTCCGAGTTTGTAGACTCCCCGAAGAAGAACTCAGCTATGAGGAGTTTATGGACAAGTATGGGAATGGCCGCAAAGTGCGTCATGAATGTAACAACGGAGATTCAGGAGGATTTGTTTTTGGCTCCTGAAGGTGCGCGTTAGCACATTGTGTTGCCCAAGATTTAGAATGGGCAAGGGGATAGCTACCGTATTCAAGAAGAAATTTGGTGGTGTCCAAGATCTCCGAAGCCTGAACCCTGAGTGGGCAAGGCTCTGCACTTGCAGGAAAGGAACGGCTTTATTCACTTGGTGACCAAAGAAGCCTCAGTTGGCAAGCCAACCTACCGGACGATGTGGGACAGCCTGATAAGTTAAGAGAGCAGCTGTTGGAGCTGGAGATCAATAAGATCAGGGTGCCAAAAATAGGCTGTGGATTGGATGGCTGGACTGGAGGGTCGTAAGGAACATGCTCGAAGAAATTTTCCGATATACTGGAATAGAGTTCTAGTATGCAGCTACAACCCGCGGTCAGCAGAAGGGAGGCGACGAACGGTAGCGTGCTATTTCTTCCGGACCTCGTCGTGTAAGAATGGAGAGAACTGTTCGTATCTTCATGGAGGTGATAGTTCCTGTTCCGGGACGGAACAGATCTAAGGAGGGAGCAGTGTAACGAGCGCCAACATTTCAACTGGCGGTTCCGATAGGCGTCCCTAGATGGCGCTGGCATAGCGGAAGAAGAACTACCTACGACGAATAACAGAGGGCAGCACCGGGTCGAAGATTCGAGAATATTCTCCAGAATCTTCGAGGACGTTCTAGAAGGCCCTCGAACAATCTGGACGTTCGCGCCAGCTATAAATAACGCGTCGGGTTGGCCAGGAGGCAGTCAATCGATACGAGTTCGATAGTGCGGTCGCGTTTGAATTAGTACATGTAATATAAATATCGTTTACATAAATAAAGACATTAGTGGTTAAGTGATATAGTTAATAAGCATTTTTAATAGATTTTAATTACCGTAATAGTGTTAATAGAATAAGTGAATTTAAATATATCGCCTGTGTGTTTTTCTAAAACCCCGACAACGTTTTAAGAACCGAAAAACGTTACATTATCATAAAAGATTATAGGTCAAGATATATTTTACATAATCTTAACCATCATTTAACTTTTCTCATTTTTTTTCTGTTCTAGAGAAGTTAGTAAATCTTAAGCATCCTCTTATTCAGCGACAGGAATAGTAATTAAAATGCTTGACAGCTTGAATTTCACTGTTACCTATCGTGTTTAAGCTTAAATGCATATTTATTAAAATTTAGACTTAAAGGCGCTGATGAGATGTAAAATGTAATACTGATCAAAACGAACTGAAACGTACTACATTTTGTTATATTTGCTTTTGGTTTGCCCCTTTGCAAGGCCAAATAAAGGATACTAAAGGTAAAAAACGAGAATTAGGTAGGTAAGTCTTGAACGCTACTTGTTAGAGCTCATTTTACTCTTCGGGGTCATAACAAATACAAAGTTGAGCACTTTATCAGGTTTAAGCCTATCCCTTCTGTCTCCCATCGTACCCAACCAGAATTTTCATGATAAGGATGGAAAATGAATCAGTGCCCAATGTTAGTTGCGAAACAATTGAAAAAAAGCAAAAAGAACTGAATTAAAGCGCCCAACATATTGAAGTAGAATATTAGTCTAGAATATGGAATGCCTGATACTGGTTTGCTTTCACTTTTCGTGAAAAAGGACCCTAAATTACCAATAAGTTTCATCTAGCAACAAAATACTCCTACATTAATCGTGATGGTATTTACGCCACTATGTAAGTGGCTTTATACGTCTGACATTGTATTTATCACAATGTTTTAGTAGGATTAAATTGCAGAGATACGAAAATCAGTCGGCAATTAATAACCCCACTGGGAAAGAGAGAGTGAGATTGGTACATCTGCGCGATCCGCTATAAATATTTCCAAATCATCTATGGTGATTATCGGGCACTTAATAATAATCATTCGTGCCCTGGAACACACAAAATTACCGGGCGATAATCTCGATTTCGTAGCAATTAAAGTGGTAAAAGGAGCGAAAAAACGAAACGGAATGGTCCTTGGATTTTCAGACAGTAGTTTATTTATCGTCCGCGCGCTCTCCGGTGAGATGAAACGACGCGCACTGACCTCGCCCGAGACTACGTTCTTGTACAACAATACACCGGCCCCGAGAGAAGCAGTTTCCTACATAAAGCGGATTAGCTCCATTCATCCGTATTTTAATTTTCGATGAAAAGGAGTATTAGAGCATTATTATCTTTTTATACTCATTATTTGGAGTAAATGTACGATGAATAAGCGTCTCGAGCACATGCAGTTGGTCTTGATCGTGAAAAATGATTGATCTCGTGTTTATTGTTAAAAAAAAGAACTCATTGTACTCATGAAAATAGTAGCGATTTAATCGTATATAAATAGACGCTGTAAATACCCGTTGTATACAGCCAAACTCATCAGATAGTTAAAGCAAAATTTATCAAAAATATTCTAGAATTGAATCATGCATTTTGAATGTAATTCCAATAAACTGTAAATATTTGGACATTAAACTCGAACCAAAGCTTTAATTAATTAATTAAAATAGCATTTTATATAAAAGCACTATTAAAAAGTAAACCAAATAATTAATAATTGACTATTACCACAAACAAATGATCTCTCTGTATATCAAAACTAACAAATCTCTTTAAGCTGTGAGAAAAAAAAAACTGACATGATGACAAAGGATATTTTAATCCAAAAGAGGATATTGATGACACATATAATCCGAAAGCTGAAATACAAGTTTTAGGTTAGCAACAGAAGAACTCATGATACTTAAACTTGGATGAATGTTTGGGAATGAAGTAATCTCTATAGTACCTTTTTCTTTCTGAATTAGTGACCTTTGGGACATTTGAGATGAGTTTATTGAATTTACAACATCGTTCTAACAATCATTTATAATATAATCGGCTCACAATGTGGCAACTGTGAAGAACTACTTACGTCAAGAGTTTTCAAACCTTTAGATTGGAAATAAGTGGGACATTTATTCAATATCCAACTAGATATCTTAATCTATAGCTTTCGGATTATTTGTTGCAATATTTAATAGAAATACTATTTAATAAGCTAGTATCATACACAACATTAAAGAACTTCGAAATAATATCCAGAAATAAATGCCTTCAAAAATCAATACAAAGATAATTCAGAATGCCGAAAAGCCGCAGTTGTGTATTAATGAAAATAACTAAAATAGCTAAAGAATATAATTTCTAAGTTTTTTTATCAAAATCTGGGCAAACGGTACGAGGTGACCGCTGTCTTTCTACGCAAATAATTGTTGATATTCTATACTCGTTATTAAAAAGGAATTAACTTTGGACTGGGTTCCTTACCACTCGCGCGTGAGAGGAAATAGAGCGGCAGACGAGCTGGCCAGGTGAGATTCGTCAAGGTTATTTTTTGGAGCTGGCCCTTCTGTCGGCACTACCAAATCGCAAATGAAAAAATCCACCAAAGAATGGATATACGCAATCAGTTTAGAGAGTGATGGTAAAAATCACCGGGACAGAGACAGGCAAAAGAGTTTCTAAAGGAACAGAGCTCTAAATTTACTGTGGATCTACTGAATAAAGATAGGCAGACTGTCAAAGTGATAGTAGGTCTGCTGACTGGTCACTGTATTGATTCTGCCAAGAGGAGAAAGAAACACCAGTTCATGTGTTGTGCTAATGCGAAGGCCTGGCAAGGACATGGTTTCTAGTAAGGAGCATGAGAACCTCACAACTCGCAGCTACACACAGGAGCCCATCTCCTAGATGATAAGGCTAATTAAGAGGGCAAAGCTGGAGAGCGTCTTCTAGGAAAAAGAGGAACATAATAGATCTGAAAAGGTCGCGATGGAACAGGTTCATAGGCCACTCCAATCCTAATCTAATCTAATATAATCTAATCTATACTCGTTATTATCTTAGATAGTAATATTAGCAGTATTAGCGAAAGATAGCATCCGCATGGTTCGATTAATCGTTCCGTCCACTGCAAACACTGAAATTTATTGTAGAGCGGATTTTATATTAAGGCTCATCCAACAAGTTCAAGTCTTTAAGGTAGCTGTTGAATGAGATCGTCTTCTAAGGAAAGGTAAACCTTCCTAAAAGCTACCTACCTAATTCTCGAAGCCATTGCTCTGCTAATGACAGCAAATAGGATCAACTGTGCTCTGACCTTCTAAAGATGGTAGGTATTGAGTCTCGTTGGAGAGGCCGATTTTATGTAAGGGCATTCTGAATCTACGGTGATATGTAAAGACGAAGACAATAGAAGAAGAAAAACATTTTGTAAAAATGTCAAAGCTATTGTAAATATTATATATAATAAATATTTGAACTTGACTGTAAGTATGTATGATTAGGTGAGATACACAATTTCGCATGCACCAGACCAAAATAATTAATTCTTCGGGTATTAGAACCGTTTCTTACTATAAAAGGCTTGCAAACTTTGCAGAACCGTTTCTAATTTGCCCAATTTGTCCCCTCTCTCCCCCCAATTTGATTTGTTGTTTAACTACCGTAGATACTGTGCCAATGGCAAGTTCTCCTCCCTAGAATTGCTCAGCAACACCCTTTTCAAAAGAATATCTGCTTCCTCATTTTGAAGAAAGAATGGATGCTCTAGTACCCAGATTAGAGATAGATTATTGGCCATCCTCAATACATTTAAAACGTATTTACAACTCCAAATCTGTTTCGAGATGCATTTAAGCGCCTCTAGTCCTCTCAGCCCTTAAAATTTTTATTGATTTGTGTCTATAGTTTTTATCCAAAATATCTCCAGTGCACATTTCAACGGCATAGATTTTAGCCTGGATTGTAATATCTTCTGCTTCTTGGTCTGCGACAAAATATTGCTGCGCCCACACGCTGTTTGGTTTTCGAACCGTCCGTAAACCAGCAGATGTATGCCTACGTCACTATTTTTTCGTTGCATCTGCATTCTTCTCTCTTTGGAAAGGAGGTAGTGAAGCACGCATCGATCATTCATCGAATACACATCTCATCATGGCCGATGACATTCCAAACCTGCTGTAGGAGATAACTATTCCAGCAGCTTGCTGGCCACACAGACATCAGTATGTGAAGATTGATCCGCTGTGTGCCAAAGTCAGCCAAAATATAGCCTGATCTTCCTGTAGACACACAAGAGGTTCTAATGGCAATGGCGACGGGGAGGGCATTGCTCCCGTGATTGCCATACTTTGTATGGGCGTATATAGCATTAACATTTTGAAATAGAAGTTTAGGGAATAACCCCCGAGATATCCCACATATCCTTCGGCACGTCTATGCAGATTCCAAGTCAATGTCTTTTCAAATAAAATACCTAGATATTTTACATTACCTGGGATATGCAAGCTCTACATCTTTAATAGTGGGTGGTACAAAATGCTCCTCTCTCTTTTTTCTGGTGAACGGTACTGTCGTGGTTTTGTTGTGGCTCAGGTTTTCCCTGAGTTACCAACTACAAATGACGTTGACCATCTGCTGGAGGGCTGAAGAAATTTCCTTCTCCCTCGATCGTCTTAATAATGTTATTATATCATCCACACAGGCCTTCACTTCGATTTTAAGCGCTTCAGTGATAGTCAACTGGTCATCTACCAGTAGTGACCATAGCAATGAGGACACAAATCTTCTCTCTCCCCTCTGCATAGGTATTTCGGCTCGTTAAATCTCCTTCTTTTCGTTGACGTACAACACTTTTCTATTGCAAAAAAAAAAAATATTGACAGATTTAAATCTCTTGGCTATCTTATCTAATATTAGAATGCATAGTTCGTAAATTAAACCGCTATATCATAAACCCTTATCCACATAGTTGAAATTAGAAAAAGAAAACGTTCTTTCTGACAGTGTAAAAATTAAATACGACCCTGATAATAAATGAGAAATTGATGATGTCCAGAATGAAACTAGGCGGCATATAAACATTTTTAGTACATACACGATTAAATAAAACGCATACTTAGATCTGACGGATCGGAAAAGAACAACCGAACGTTTTTAGTGTACATGAAATTAAGTAAAGTGCCGCGCTTCCGTACTTTAAAGATTGGTTGGGAAAGAGCGCGGTACTTTATTTAATTTCATGTACCTACATATAGCAAAATCTCCGCTCCGAGTTGATCCAATGCGCGTGGTGCTTTAGGTAGAAGATCAAAGCTGTGTGCCGAACCATAGCAATTTGATGAATAAACATTATAGCGTTCTACACGAGGCTCGATGCACACTGAAAAAAACAATTCTTTAATGCAGAAAAATATTTCTTATCGATTATTTAAAAAAACGATTTCTTTCATTTACTACATATTTCCTTCATTCAAGTAGTATTATTTTCAATACATATATGTAATATATTTTAACTGAAAGAAATGGTTTTTTTAAGTATCTGCAACGAAATATATTTTTTTAATTTAAGGAATTTTATTTTCAATGCATCATAACAAGTTTCGAAACCCCGACAGTTCGATTCCTCACATCGCCAATTTTTCTCATCGTGATGCAATCGTTTTTCCCATAATTGTTTCTTTTCTCAAATGACACTTCTATTCCAGTAAAATGTATAGGTGAATTTATATTTACAATTACAAAACCTAGGAGTTTTGCGGAAAACTTAAACAACTAAAGAAAGCTTATATGCGCGAGTTATTAGAAAAATATGAAATGATGAAATGAAAACAGATTTAAAATGATAGATATAACTGTTTGATACAAAATCAAATATCCAGAAACATCTACATATTTAATCAAAGTTTTGCAAATATTGGTAATAAAAACATGTTGCTATTGATCAGCAAACGTTGGGCGAGTTAATGAGACCTTACAGAAATATATTATTTTATACAATATTTATTTCCTTGAGAAATTATTTCTAATCTTTGTAGAAACCGATTCTGTATTACTCAATAACACTAAATATTCCAGGCAATAGTATTAAAAACATTAATTGCAATCTGGAAATTTCCGTTTATGTAATTACCAGTAACTAAATATCGTATATCCTGCAATATAAACAAGTTACTTTATTTTCCTTTTCTGTTAGGGATGGAATGCTGATCTTAGTATATTAAATTGAGTTATAACTGTAAACACTTTTCTGTTTTTAGCTGTTAGGATTCTAAAGCTACATTGAGCGATATTAACATACAGGAATACTAAATGAAGTCGTTTTGCAAAAGAAACGTTAGCAACATTTAACGATTTATTGGCATTATATTCTTAAGGCATATCATTTACGTATACACTAGTGCGTAAACCTACTTGTTAGAATGGAAGGAGGCTTAAAGTTTAACGGCATCATAAATGCAGAGGTATCAATCACCCACAATACCCGTATAAGACGACAATTACTGTGGTACGAACGAAGAGATTTTGCAACAATATCATGGACAATCGACGCACATGGGCATCAATTTGAATAACTGTCGGTTGAGTTGGCGACCTACGTTAACTGCACAATTAACGCTTATTTCCAGTAAATGCTACACGGAATAGTTAAACGCTATGGACGCATGCACTTCAATGAGCTATTTAGCAATAAGTCTGTTTGTGTAGACATGTGTATGTAACTTAGATGCTTGGGCATTACATAGGTACGCTAATCGGATTTTCATGTGACATTGACATACAACTGTTGACCTGTATGCGTATTACATTATTAGGAACAATGATTCGACGAACAAGTGCTACACGGTGTATATAGCTTCACTACGCATCACAAGCTATTAAAACAAGGGCTATTTGATGGAAGTTAGTGTATATGTAATCTTCTCGAACGCTTAACAGATTAATCAAACTCGGAAATCGGGACCCCGTGAGTCATAATTAATTATTATTTCATAAATACCCGCTTATGTAATTATAATATTAATTGACTCCGAAATTATGATCTAAAATCCGAAACGAGTTACACCTCTTCTTCTTCTTCTTCCGAAACGGTTACTACTCGAGGATTTTATCATTATACTCCGGGCAATAAAAGTAGTCCTCTTATTGGTGTTTAATGCGAGGATTCCGTGCTGAGTGACGCGCCATTAAGCTCAAAGAGTATTTCCAAATCGTTAATTAAAATTATCTTACCCCGTATAAACATTGTATGATTGTACTCGTACATGTTTTAATAGCAGTCAGAGTGAGTAATTAGTGAAATCTATACTAACGAATGTGTCATAATTGCTAGCATGTAACTACATAACGTAATGATGCGCTTATATTCAATGATAGCATCTATATAATTATTATTTCTTCTGTGTTACTTCTGTAAAAAAAACTCGCACTTACGCCTGGATACTAATAACTTTCCCATAAGAATTACATAAAACAAACTACGTGTAGTACGTTATTTAATCTTTGTAATCACATAAATTAATGGTTAACGTTTCTATCAAGGAATATTAAGCTATGAAATTTATTTCTAAGTTATCGCTATAAGTAGAAAGTTATAGAATATAACTACTATTCAACACGCTAGCGTGATTCGGAAAATTTTAAGTACAGATGGTGTCCCATAGAATTTAAATTAAAACCATCAAATCATAAGTATTTACAGCTCTTATATTATTATTATTAATATGTCATCGACAAGTGAATATGAAATATATACATACAAAGTCCTTTCGATCCTAAACCTTTACAAAATAAAACACTGAATTAACTTATATAAAATAATAAATACCACTATTTCGGTAGCCAATGTCTCTTACCCCAAATACTTTCCAATTTGAACTAAACTCAAATATCTAAATCTAAACTAACTAAAAATACTATTTCAACTGTTAATGTAATTATAATAGTTAATTAAAGAATTTATAGTTTTTACGCCTGTTTATCCTTTCTCTAACTAATTTTTGCGATGTACTAATTTTACCTTAAAAAGTCTTGACTATTAGTAGGAGTCGTAGCTTCGAATCTGGCTTTTGGTCAATTACGGTAACTGTAATTAAGAGTGAGATTTTGTTGTACGGAGATGGCTTATAAGTTTTGAATTGCTTGGTGTTTATCAACCCCTTTCTATGGTTATAGTACAGATTTGTTAAAAAGTGTCTTAACATCAATGTTATCGTATGTTGTATGTATGTATATATTGCAAGGGTGATATTACACTGCGACCTAAAAGATCTATTGTGTTCACTGTTCTTGCTGTTTTACAGCTAGCCTTCCAATCCTATTCCTTTCAGAAAGTGTAGGATATAAGAAGGCCCCAGGTTAGGTTAGTCTCCCTCTTCGATTTCACGTACTCCCAGATGCAACGCCCTTGAGTTGCACAGTGATATACAATTTGATAGGGGATGGATGCCATCCTGTTCCCCAATCTGCTCCAGTCGGTTTGCTCCTCCCTTTGTTCCTTCCTTATGAGGTACTCTCACTTTGGAAATGGAAGGCTTCTTATGGAGGTCCTGCTCCAATTTCTGTTTATTAGCGGTGTCGTCCCGCTAATACACGTCCTTCCTCCATGGTTATCCACGAGTAGCTAGGGAAGGAAAGGTCCACCTCCACAGAACCCCGCATGCAGAGGTAAGGCTAAATACAATGGGGTGTGCCAAGTGCTCCAAGGTTGGACTAGCAGACTGGTCTTCTATTTAGCCACGCATCCCATCAGCTTAGTCCGTCACTTAGTCTCTTTTGGATCTAAAGACGCTCGGTGCCGAGGTGGACAACCCCCACAAACAAACCCCATAGCTAAGCCTCGACTCAGCCTAGACGTGATACAGAGCCATTTTTGCCAATATTTGATCTGCAGTCAGTACATTTGCCAGACTTCTAAACAAGAAGCATAAAGAAATTAACTTATGAACAAGGTTCTCGCAATGCATCTTCCAACTAAGACATTGATCAATTTGTAGACCCAGGAAAGTAGTATTATATAAATTAGTTAGATATTCATTATGTATATTCAGTTTCATCGTATCACAATGCTTCTATCTGTTATGAAACCTCAGACTAACAGTTTTTGACATATTTAAATTTAAAAAATTGAAATTGCTTAAGAATTGTATTACAGTTCTCCTTAAGGAAATGTGAGAGGTGGCAGAATCCAAAAAACTGACGTCATCAGCATACATTACCAGAAGGTTATCCTGAAATAACACGCTCAGGTCGCTAATGAAAAGAAAAAACAGAATTGGTACCAAAACGGAACCTTGCGGAACCCCTACGTTGTTTACCTTACTATTAGAATTAACAATCACAGGTGATCCGTTAACAGGATGCAAGCCTCACAGCGGCAGCAGTTTACAACCACTCAAAACCTGCAAATTGTAAAAGAAACACGACTTTAGCGGTGACATCCGATACCTGTACAGCACTATTATTTCTTAGTAAAATTCGTGGGTTCATTTTTAAAAGACAAAAACAAATACGGATTTAATAGCGCGATATTATTTATTTTATGGTATATTATTGCATTATTTTTGTTAATTCCATACCACGGAAAGATGTTGAATTGATATTTTGCTATGTAAAATTATAGAACACTCTTTATTAACAGATATTAACTAATTACTTTCGAAATGAATTATACAAGAAAATGCACCATTTTTATGCTTTCCAGGTTTTTCTATAATAGACTTTTAACTATGACTTTTGTGAAAATTATTTCTAGATAACATTTCGAATCGTTATTTTGTAAAAGAGTTAGAATCTGAAATTAATATATTCTAATTTATGAAAACACCTTGCATCAATTTGCAGAATATCCTATCAGACCTGCACTTCGTGTATGTATAAGGTATTTAATTGTACACAGCAGAACCTTGCTATAGGTATAACATACCTTTCAAATTATCTGCTTTTGTAATTAAGCTTTTTCCTCTCAAAAAAAATGCGTCACAATACACACAAACTTTCAACAAGCCCTCTTAATTGACTGATTAATCTGAACACAAATCAGGTCTTCTCATTATCCTCTTAACACCGCAGCTTAAGACCTATTGTATTATTCCGTACTTATTGTTACACTGTTGAAAATATTATCGGTGTTGGCGTTAATTTTGCGCTAGTCAAATATTTTAGTGTTGATTTTTCCAAACTTTGCCAGACGAGTTGACTACGCGTATTTAATAGAACAGAAATTACTAGAATTTCGTGTGAATTCTTTGTTCAGATATGAGGATTGACTATTTTTCTAGATATTCAGAAGTGTCAACCAATCAGAATGTTTCCCTCGGATAGAAATATAGAAACCCCACCTATTCTAATACAGTATTGCATTATACGCACCACCTGCATTGCAAGTGTATCTGTTTTCGGGTTTGTTTCTCCGTATTAACATATCCAAACAAACCACCAAATGTGACTGACTTGCAAAGTGTAACCTCGTGTTATTAAACGTTAATTCCAGTGGGCATAAAAAATGTCAACATCTTAAAGATGTATTGGGAACATCTATTTACATCTATTTACGCAATTAGTTCAGATTTGAATCAAATAGCATTCAAACATTCACTTAATTTTATAATGGTTCTCAAAAAATCATTTAAAAATTGGAACGTTTAGTTGAAACTAAAACTTTTGAATGAGTGGTTCTGCATATTTATAATTAAGAAAACGTCTTAAAGAGAGAATATTATAGCACTAAGAAATAGGAGTTGCATATTAAAAAGACGTTGTGTTTAGAAAATGGTGTTAAAACACCCAATAGAGCGCATTCATTTAGTTAAACAGCTAGTAAATTTGTCTAGTCTAGATCAAATAAAATGTGACTAGAAGTATTTTATAATTCCACGTGTTAGTTGGACGAAATAACCCCTTAGCAATAGACAATACATGACTATCTTTGCTCGTCAAATTTAAACTTCTATAGTTCTCGACAAAATAACACGAAAAGAGTGTGGACCTCTCTTGACTATTAAATTAGTCAAAAAAGTGTTAAAATTTTCAACAGTGTAGTATATTTCTTTACATAAGCAGCTTAAGCCATCTTACTAGGTTTAGCAGGTTATGTAGTAAACCTTTTTCTCTCATATCATTGGGTCATTGGGTTCATTGCTTCCAGCAATAAGAATCTCTGCCGTTCCAATACAACATTTTCAAAAGCAACGTGGTGGACTGTTTACTCCTCTTAGTTGCATAGTCTACGTACAAATATCAACTTTAAAGATCACTATTCTATGCAGATACTTCATTAGACAACTGTGTTCTATTAACAGATTCGTTACCGTTTTAAGGTTTTCGGTTGAAAGCCACCTAGTTCCCGAGATAGTTGCCTCATCTATCCTTCAACGCTGTTTCAGTGAATCTGATGTTTTCCTACGATCCGTTTAGCAACTACACCACGTATCGCAGCTTTGGTTATTACCAGGGCCCAATTCAGGCCCTGTTAATGCTATTTCCTGAAAGCTTGTTTGCAAGTTCGTTGCCTGCCATGCCCTTACGGGCCACTAAAGCAACTTTGTTGTGTTTTGCCAGAATTCTTAGGTGTTTAGGAAATTCCAAAGTAGTTTTACTTTTTATGTTGAAGGATGCTGTCTTTAGACCTGCTTGGCTATCCCATAAGATATTGATTATTTGACCTTTGTCGCATATTTCTGTCGGTAGTACTTACTACTAATAGGAGTGTAATTTCACATGAATTCATTTTTTTTTAATTTTACGAGTTTGCAGATGTTTGGCAGAATTTATGTGATTCACAGAACCTCAATTATTTCGTCCTGTATTGCCTTCACTGTTGTGTAATGAAAGGTGTCGAAAGAAGCGCTTCAATTAGTATTATTAAAATCTTATTCTTGCCAAAAGATCGATAAATCGCGTCGTTTATAAGCTAAATTCACATGCTTATTACGGCACAGAGAACAAACCACTAAATAAGGCAAATACGGAAAATTTCTATTTTAAGGTAGACCAACAAGAAAACACAGGTTAAAGAATGTGTGTGATAAGATTTCAACATACAAATTCCTCCAGATGCTTAAAATGCAAATGGGTTTTCGCTATTATTCATTTGCTCACTTTGCTTGCAATTTAATTTAGTGTTAAACGAGGAATACCGCAATCGAGTTAATAAGTATTTACTTTAGAGAATCTACATAAAATGAAGTTGAATATATCATCATTAAATTTTTTAATTAGCCGACTAAAATGAATATCACTCACATTAGGTATATGATATCATAGATGCACATATTTATGACTTTACATATGCATCTATATAATAGCAAACCTTACATCATTCCTTCTTCGCGCCAATGTCAATTTCCTAAGAAAAAAGGGGACCTTAAAAAATGAAATTTTAAAGACCGTACGACATGTGTAAATCATACACGTTTGATTGCATCAGGATTCGAACGGCCGACATCATCATCCACTCTATATTCATTTTCAATTTATTTCACATCTAAACTAACCTCGATTGATGGGATAATTTGTTTAGCGATGGTAATTTCAAGAGGTGCACAGACCTGCGCGCTCCATAATTCGTTCTTGAGAACTAATGCCTTTTGACACACCAATAAAAGGTTATAAATAGAACCACGATCGCCTCGAATACCTAGAGAAATATTCATAGCGTAAAAGCAAGAGTATCTATTATTATAGGATGTTAGTGTAAAAAAGATCTAACGCTTTAGAAGAAAGCTTTAACAGAACCGAGCGCCAAAAGATACAATTTTGAACAAATTTATTCCAAAGAATCGATAAATATTGGAGCAGATTTTTATGATGTTCGATTATAGAAAGAATTTGTGCGCAATTTATTATGTAGAAATTGATCGATAACAGGAACAGAAAAATTAATACGTCAATAAAGCGTTAGTTAGTATCTACCGGCGAGGCATTCCACAGGTTTCTTCTTCATTTGCGGCAATTTGAACGATTGAAAATGAAAATTACATGAGAGGTGATCACTCGACATCGCCGACATCAGTATTTGGCCGTTCTTTCAAGGCATTCTATACGAGATTTATCGCCGGTGTAGCATTTTGTACCGCATCGAGAACACGTAACTGTCCTACTGCAATAAAATTTTAATTATGACAAAACAATGCGCGATTAAGTGTACCTGGCGATGGTGGAGAGGCAATCTATATGTTAACCGGGATAAATATCGCTAATTGACGGCATTAATTGCCGCAAAAAAACCCTCTTTAACTCACTGATATGTCCGTGACTTGGAAGTTCGATTTATAATAAAATATTTCGAAGACGTGTCCCGTCTAACGTAACGGTTATTGTCCGCTGCGCGACTTGTATCGTCGAGGCAAAAAAACGGTTGTGATTTCCTCCGGATTTACAATATACCATCAGGGCGGCATCTTTCCAAGAATTTTTACGCGAGTCCCAGATAGTTTAAATAGGGGAATCGATTCAATCCCGCGGCTGTATCCTGTAACGACTTTATTAAGCTTCTAATTACGAATAAAATATAAGGTAACGCGTCAGTGCTTCCGTGGAATGGTATGTAAGGGACTCGTAACTGATAAAGAACTTCGTACGACAACCATTTAATTGCTATTTTATGTATATTTTCGTATTAAATACGAATTACGTACGTGCGTGTGTGCTGACGTAGAGAAAATCGTATTTTCTTATTCCATACAACGCTCCCAATAAACACCAAGGGTAAAGTACCTACACTGTTAGAGAAAGATATCCAAGTGTATCTCTACAACTTTGATAATATTTATAGGAATGTACAGTTTTTAGCGTCCCGTTTTTGGTTTCATAGAGTGTAATGGGGGGCTCAAAATAGCCTCCAAAAACACATTTTTTTGCAAGATTTCAGAAATGAAGAGATATAAAGATCGGTTAAAGATTAGAATAGTGCTACACCCACGACATCGTTAAGAGGTCAAAAAAATATTATTTCTTCTCATGCGTGCTTTTATATATTATAATTTTTTTTTTTTTCATCTTTAAACTACAAAAAAAATTAAAAGCTACGACGATTGCACGATTCCTATTAATTGTTTATTTTGGGAAGTTCTCGTTCTTTTTATGTACTCCCACAGAAAACTATTTCTCATCATATTTTTAGAATTAAAATTAATGTCGCATTGTATTTAAATAAAAAATTGTTTGTTATATTAGAATATAAAAAAAGTAGTATAGAAACACTAACAGCCACGAAAGTTCGTAGAGGAGGGTGGGACAAGATGGGGCCACGAGGCATGATGGGGACATCGTCTTATCTACTAAACGACAGTAAGCATCTGTCAAATAATAGCAGTCCTAATATTGACAAGTGCTTGTTTTATGTTTGTTGTAATGTAGGAAACTTTACTAGTCGTAATAACAAAGTTATTGCTGTTTGTGCGTGAACTTTGCAATTTCCCGAATTTCGTTATTATTTTAATGGTGAGTTCAACGGCCAGCATCGGAAGCATAAGTAAATTATTTACAACTACACTTTTTTGTGCTTATTAATTGACATGTATTGCACGTATTTTCTATAGTGTGTTATTTGTTTATTTCAAATATTTAATATGTAATTATAACATAACCAGAAAATGTCCCAAAGAGGCAAGATTGGGCTATTGGTATGGGGCAACATGGTGACATCATTTTCTCACTCTTCAGTCTGGTCCGCTATGCCTGGATATGCCATTGTGCTTTCTCGAAGACATAATGCCTATTTCTCATGTTAGGAATAAAGTACAGGTTCAATCAAAGCGTAACGAGGGAAAGACAATAATCCTTACAAGCACTACATATAAAAATCTGCTACAAGAAAATAGAAGTCTGGAGAATCCCTAAGGCAACTAGAAGTGCTGAGGGAGAGTTAAAGGAAAAAAAATGGCAAAGAAGAAAACAGAAGAGATCAAGAAGCCGAATTTTGTAAGGAAAGCAAAAAGATAGATTTTTAGAAAACGTCAAGGAAATAATCAAGTTCTTCTGTTGAGGAAGATGACGCTCAATGTTAGTATTGTAAGGGAAAGTATTGATACAATGCCATGGATGGCAAGGTTGGGTACATGGAGGGTGTGCGAATAACGTGGATGAGTTCGTCTTCTATTGCCTCAATTGTGAAGATTAAGTTTAATATTCTTATTGTTATTGTATTTTTTTATTTTAAGTAGTTCCACTTTAAAGAGTTTAAGCTTTGTTCCTACATGTTTTTAAGAATATTTTAAGAATCTATTTTTTTTACCTACTACCTAGATTTATGGTACGACCCATTCTTAACTCAACTGGAACCCCATCTTGCCCCCATGGTGGGGGCAAGATGGTGTATTTACACATTTCTTTACAAAATTTTCTCAAGAGTACCCATCGAAAAATTGTAAATTCCTCCATCAGCAGATAAATGTTTAAAGATTACAACAAGCGTACTTAGAACCTTGTATATCAATTTGCAATCCTGATGCAGTGTTCTAAAGCTCAATGTTCCCATCTTACCCCACCTTCCCCTATGCAGTCTGTAGTCGAGTGGATTGGGTGAATTACTATAAGGATGAAAATAAAATATTATTTGATCCAATCCATATATCCATTTAAATTATATTTTTGCTACAAATTTCGCTTTACGAGGAGAGCATTCTCAGCCAAAAAGAAACCATCAAATGTTCGAATCATGAATTGACAAATGCATTCCTTTGAAATCGAAACACGTGTATGAAAGGAGTTTTACAAATTTAATAATTGGTGTGAGCAAAATAATGTACACCATATAACAAAAAAATGTAGTTATAGCGTACTTCGAAGTGGGAGACCAAAAAATCCCCACTCAAAAAAAAATAATGGCTAGGAATTAATATTTGAAAAAGAAAATTATAAATGTATATATATAACTATAACAGATAGGTATAGGAAGCATTAATGCAATCTTAAAGATCGTTAAAATCAGAATCTAAATAAGATAATAAATACAGGGTGCTCCGTTTAAAAGAAAGTTACTTGCCTTTAAAGATAGCAAAAACTAAAAGTATGTTTTTGTTCTCCCCGTATAATACTTTTACATTACTTTTATTTTATTATCGAATACTTTAGTTAAAAAATATCTAGCTTAAATATGCATGACAGACATGCCTCTTAAATTTTAGTTTACATTTTGAGGAATTAATTATCTCGCAAACGAGTTGAATTAGCCATAAGAAACCTAACACAAACTTGTTTTTATTTAGTCTGTACTATCAAAATATGTCATAATATACAGGGAGTTCCATTTATTTTTTCACAACTTTGGTGTGTAACTTTTCTTTGAGTCACCCTGTATACTTATAAATAATTTTGAAATGTGGTCCTTTTGAACCTGTATAATCCTTAACCAAAAAAAAAAAAATGAAAATGTATTACCACTTTTCGCATATGTAGTGGTCCACCCCCTGTGTAATAATAGTGAATTTCATATTAAACTCGCTTATCAGTTTTAATTTTACTTTTCTTGCAAATCCAAAATCAATCATTTATTATAGGTACACGGAAATATTTATAGTCATCTGACGCCCGAGCTTCTCGACGTGTCGTCACGTATTCGCAACTAACTTGAGGAAGGAATTTTTCCATAACGGACAGCACAGAAAACATCGGATTCTGCGTGCAAATTATGCTTGTCTATAAGCGTCACGTGAGAAAACGCCAGTAAATTGAGGTTTTCAATCTTCATCTTGCGATAAATAAGTCTGCATTTCCATGTATTGTTACCGGAATCCTTTAGCATGCATATAAAATTCTAATCCTGATGTACTTTATATTCAGTTTGTAGTATACAAAAACTAATTTTATAACACACGAATACGAATAAAACGAAAAAGTTTTTTTATAAATAAATGTCTTATGAAACTTATTTTACGCTATTTTTTTTTTGTTATTAGCTTTTCTAATGTTTTTTTTTTTTTTAATAAACAGAAATAACTATACTATATTAAATAAAGATAATATAGTAAATTAAGTAATGGTTAGTTACCAAAAACTAATTAACATTTAAACTATAACCTCAAATTTTTAGTATCCATTACCTGATGCCACCAACTTAAGAGCGCACAAGGATTCCTTAAATCAAAAACTATATTTCTCAGCCATTATTGTGAAAAAAACACTTCTTTTATTTAAATAGTGAAAGAAGTGTTTTTCTTTTCGGATAAATAAAACTGAAATTAACTGAAAGAAATGGTTCTTTTCTGAGCGTGAATAAACATTTTTGGGAATTTTAAAATATTTTATCTTGATTATTTCGTTCCACTCCTTATGACTCGTACTGTACTGCCCCAATTAAACACTGCCTTATTGTTGATATCTTTTATCACTACTTAAATCTGCGACGATTAGATTTTCTGCTAAGTCTGCTAGTCCTTATTAGATGTATTTCTTCTCTTTATTCACATATCTTAAATAAAACATATTACTGTATTCCTAATGTTTTCATGTATTCCTTGCTTTCACTTACAAGCAAAGATTAGGATTAATTTTTACAGGGACTTGTACCAAGTACAGCAAAAATTTTCTAGATTTGGAGCCGTTTTTGAGAACACTCCAAAAAACCAAAAAATCGGAAGAATAAACTTATCTAACTTACGCTAATAGCAAATAGGAATACCATCCAATATTTCAAGATAGAAAAGAAAAAAGAAGGTAAGGTGTAAGGGATATTTTGGGGTGGCTGTAACTCCTGTATATATGATATTTTGGGAAAAAATCCAAAAATGTGTAATTTTATTTTAATGTAGTTGTAGTATGGAATAGAATATAAAAATATGAATTTCTAATTTACGTGGTGGGGAGACTAAAATCTCTTCTTATTTTAACCCCTTACAACCCCCAACATGCACCACTGATCTCCTTATTAAATCAAAATCTCCGAATTGTCAAGAAGAACATTTTCCTTTGTAGTTCAGATCGATATGTCTTCTAGTTCCAAAAATATCGTTGAAAATGTATCTGATCTGTATCTCCTCTGCGAGTGAATATCAGCAGCTAAAAAAACACGGGTCGATTATTTTTTACTCCTCTACATGCCTATAAAATTTTGCTTTGCTTGTTAATATTTCCTGTTTCGATATATCCAAGCTTTCTTATTAATCATAAATCACTTCTCCGAATCATGCAAACTGTCGGTCTGATCACTGGATTTGTTTCGCTGTATTGACTTTTTTAAAAGGAGAAATCTTCATAAGACAAAGGTGTTCGTAACCCTCTGCGTGTGGGATTCACGTGACGGGTGTGTAATCATGAACCTACCCAGTTTACCCCTGCCTCTTTCGCTATGTTTCTTATGCTCGGAACCACCCCATTGGAATACACCATCAATAACACTCGACAGTGTGTCTTTTTCTCCGGATGTCAACAACGACTTTTCATTCCCACTCCTCCAGTTCCTTATTCTTCATCAACTCTATTAACCATCAGGAATGAATCATCTACCTTTTCTTTTCAGACCCAAGGATTTGCGTGATCATGTTTTCTGGTGTTATAATGGTGCCTAGGTCAGAGTAGATTTGTGCCCTCTTGTCAGTCCATCGCACTCATTCAAAGACTGGGTGCTGGGGAGTATCTTTGGCATCACATTATACGTAAATGGGTGTTATCATTATCCAATCTCTTGACGTATATTCGAAATATATCATGTACAGTCAACACCTGAGTAATATGATAATCTAGTTTCCGAAATCCATATCGCGCTCACATTCGTCGATCTCTGGTAATAGTAGTGCACTGCCCATTCGTGTTATTCACCTCCTAACTTTTCTGCCACATTTTCATTGTAATTCTCTCCTCAGTTTCTCGGGCACAATACCATCGTTCTCATGCATGTGCTTTATTTTGTATACCAAAAAAAATCCATTGGAGTCACTACTTTGGTGACCGGCAACGCCCCCAGCGACCTCGTTCGAAAGGCTGGCGATGCCCTCAGCAACATTTGCCTTTGCTGCTTTCCTACAAGATTTTGATACACTTTCTTTTCTAAATTTCCTTTTCTTTCATTTTATGCCAGATCGGTACACCATACAATAGGATAGAATGTGTGGCTCCTAAGAAACTGACAGCTTCTTTTTGGAACTACTCGAACCGCTTAGCTTTGGCATAATGCGGGTAAGCAAACCTATCCGCTTCTCTACTTTCTGCAAGCATAGGCTTCTCGGAAAACAACTCCTTATTCAGGAGATAGATAGTGGATAAGGAATTTGCACTATCCTAGTGTTTCCGTCTGCCTTTTAGAAGCTTTTTAAGCTTCCAATTTTTTTTTTTTTTTGAGTGCCAATTTCAATTGATTTTTCGCCAATCATAGGGTAATCCTGCAAAGGTTTTCGTTGACTCTGCTTATGAGCCTACTTTTATTCATCCTTGGCAACTGCCAGTAACGCTAAGTCATCTGGGCAAGCTATTAGCTCGAGTTGTACTGTCAGCTAAGTCTCAAACATAGCATCAAGCAGAACATTCCATAAAAGAGATCTGAGAACAGAGCGTTAAGGTACTCCAGCTCCCACTCGGATTTCATCATTCTTCTCAATCTGGAACCAACTCTTATTGAAATAGTTAACTATTATATTGACCAACTAGTTTCATATTCCTCTGTTTATCAATATTTCACACAGCTTACTAAGAGGGTTAATCATGCATAATAACCTCAAGGAAAGATCTGCAATCCTAAAAGAGCTAAGTTCCCCTTTCATTGTTCTTTAGCTGCGAATTTGGCATCTTCAGTTGGTATACCACCAAGATAGGAGGCTTTATCGCTTTTAATATTATCATAACAGCTTGTCTTAGCTCACTCTTCGTAACTGGTTCTTCTCTGTTACTATACATACCTACACCCTACACCCGTCACAAATAATCTTCTAATTGTTGTTTTGATTTTACATTCAATTTTAATCCTGCAGCTATTTCAAAACGTTCGGAATTTGACTGATTTTTTTTCTGAGCTCATCTAAACTCTGCTGCCATCTCCATCATTCGCATTAACATAAAATCAAATCCACCGCTGTTTATCTACAAATAAGTCTTGTTAAATGAAAACATAACGAAATCTTATTCGGACTATTCTATAAAAAACTGCATCGTTATTTTTTACAAACATTCTATTTGTAGTAATAATAGTGATATTATTGTGTGCTATTTGATGCAAATATATCTTTTTAATCGGCAATATGCGTACGGCAATGGCATTTCTGCAATACTTTTAAAAGCATTAATGCAACACTGATGCGTTTTTCAGATATTAAAAACTATACCTTCACGGTATGCAACATTATAGCGATAACATAATAAAAGTGTAGAAATATTTACCATGACCAAACAAAACCAAAATGTGCATCTCATAAACACATGTTATCGGAGTCGATAAAAGCCCTACTCGGGTCATGCATGGGTAAATGTCACTTAAGTTCTTAAAAATTAAAAAGAGGATTGCACCTGTACATGTGTATATATCGTGCAGGAAAGAATATAAATTGCGTAGTGAAACCATTATCCACAATCCACCGTGAAATTTCTAATAAGGTAGAAAACGAGAAGAAAATACACTGCGTCAACCGCCCTGTTCCACTAGAGAAATCGATTACTCTCAAGTGGCATGTCATTAAAGCGTCGCGCACTCAAAAATGGACGTCTTTAAGAACATTATTATTTTTATATTGGGCCTCGTTACCAACAAAGAGTGCCAATTTAATCAAAGAATTTCTTTATTTCCGTCGATATGTCAAAATATACAAATATTTCGTGGTTTTCTAAGAAGGCTTACGCTGACTTGCCGATAAATCAATGAATGTGTATTCGTGGTTCAACTTTAATCACTTGTTTGTATTTGGTAAAATATTTTTCACATTATGATGATATGCAAAAAATCAGTTCATTAAAAAGTAATTGGCCTCTCTCCCAGAATTTTTCAAACGTGAGTTAGTTGGCTACAATAATTAATTAAACGAATTAGTCATCTGAAACTATTCTCATACGTGATGCTAACTGTATAAGATCCTACGTGTATGCAGGAGCCATATCCTATACACATTTACTCATACGAAATTGCACAAGAGAATTTTTCATCGACGAGATTAAATATGGCTGTCTCTCCGCGCACAACAATGGCCATTATTGTACAATCGTGCCTACTTTGTTTTTAAAGAGTTATTTATTCAAAGACTGTCAATGTGGGCTCGAATCTCACGACAACCTACGGTGCATCTCGGGAGAGGAGGTATTAAGGAAACATTAACCGCATAATTCCAATAAACATATCTTCCTGCAAACGACAAATCAATGTGATGCATCGCCGTATCTCGTTAGCCGTTCCTCTTCTCGTATACACATCTCTGTGTGCTGGCTGTGAGAGTATGTGGTACATACCTACATACATGCCGACACTTACCTAACGTACTAAGCATTTATGCAGAAATCGCTTTCGCGCAAAATCAAGATAAATCATAGAACAAATTGTATCTTAGCGATTATTTTGAGATATATATGAACAAAACTTGATGATCGAGGACTATTTTGTTTAAAGCGTCTGTCTTAGTTTAAGTGAAAACCCACAGAAATATAGTCTACGGATACCCGAAAGCGATTTTGAATCGTTATTTCTAGTGCTAGTTCTAAACCTTCAATACTAACTAACTAATACTAGACGAGACAGGATCCCTAGTATGGTATATACAAGAGGGGTCCAAACTTCAAACTTTCATTAACGTTAAGACAAACCCTTATATAATACAACAAAATTGTCTTACAGCAATATTTAAATGAAGATATAGGGACTCGTGTAGAATATTAGTTAAATCCAATACTAAGCTTGTCGTCATTGTACATCCTAGAAACTGCAAATTTTGTTAAAGATAATTATATCTATCTGTATCTAACTGAAGCATGTGCACAATAACACTTAAACAAAATAGGTTGGATAGCGCCACCTGATGGCTGTGCGTTTAATTTTAAAAGACATAATGTGGCTTCCTATCGGTGATTTATTGTAAGGTTTTTAATTTTAAAATTGTAATTCGTTCCCGGAATGTCGCGCTGTCCCATTTTTCGCTGAACAACTGTATATTATACAGGTCAATTGAACATTCTAACAGCATAAACACAGCTTTGAAGTGACAAGCGCAGCTATTTTAGTTTGCATGCCAAGATATTCTCAATCAAAGTTAGATCAACTAAGTAGGCAGTAGGCGAATTTTATAAACCAAAACTCATTCTGTGCGTCTCTAAAACACAGATCAAGGCTAAGCTTTAATAATGGAAAGCGCAGGCAATCGCTATCTAAGACGCAACTGCTCTATTCCAGCAGAAGTGTGTGAATTTTACGACGTCGAAAAGTAAAAGCATTTTCTGAAAATTATCAATAACTTTAATAGTAAATTGTTATATGTTTATTACATGTATTTAATGCTTGCTTTTGATTAACTTACTTATTCCCTATTTTTTTTTTTATTTTCAGAGGTCATTTACACTCATTCTTCAAGCTTTGGACTACAGCAACCAATCTCTCGCCACAGGTAATGTATATTATTTCTCCTTTTATTCTATCATTAAGTTTGGCCATTTAGTTTAAGCTGTCTTTTAAACTTTTTCTACTTTTATACCAACTCAATACAAAATCATATACAACTAATATTAATTGGGTTCCACTTTTAATTTTCAAAAATTACGTCGTTTGAATATCCGTGATAACGCAACAATAGTTAAGAAAATCAAGAGAGATTTTCTACGACGGTTTCGAAAAGAAATGAAATTAAAGCAACAAAGACTGTAATCGAACAGGCTAGTGAAAGACCTTGCATAGATTTGCATACTTTTTTCGAAAGTAATATTTTACAGTTTAGTAGTTTTTTTGGTTAGTAAACTCCTGTTAAAAAGAAAATCAGAAAAGCACCGTCAATCTGTGTGTTACAATTTTGGGTTTGTCGTATGTTATAATAGTTTTCAATGATGATGGTTTGTGATTTTTTTGACGATCCTAGATTTCTCCCAAGTAAACCAAAAAAAGGAATAAGCAAACATCTTAATAATGTTTCTTTTTTGTATGTTGGGCTGGTCCGCAAGCCAAAAAAATCATGTTTTTGTTTCGCCAAAGTTTATTTAGTTACCGCATATCTACCCAAATAACTTATGCAAATTACAACACAATGCAGAGAATGCAACATAGTTCAAAAATAAATAATTGTTCCACTGAACTTTAATATTTACATATATTACGAGATCTTAGTCAACTCTTTCGTTGGTAAGATTACATTTGTATTTTTAGTCTTTTGGTAATTTGTTGCTATTGTTTCTCCTGCTCTTTAAATTTTTTAGCTTGAGAAAGACAATCAAGTTTTTATCGAAACGTCGCATTAGAATAACTTCTGCTCAAAACTGGGCGTTTTCTTTTCTTTTCTTTCCAATAGCTCAAAAATGATTAACATTTTTATAGTTATTAAACCAAGTTGTATTAACTAGCCATTTGGATCATTCATCACTAGAGTTGGGCAAATTTTCCGGCGCGGCAGGTGCGTATTCAGAATATGCGCTCCAACTGATGTACTGCAATAAAGCAGATGAACCGTAGAGTTGCAATTCAGTAACAGCAGTGTCTGTTTTTCTTATAAAATGTAAAAAAATATTTTATCTAAATATATAGCAATATAAATGTTTTATAGATACATATTAAATTGCGATAATACGATTGATCTGCTTTATTTATATTACATTATTTGAGGCCCGCGTCGCAATACATATCTGCTCCGCCGGACAATTGCCCAACTGTATTCATCACTTTCTCATGATAGCTGAATCAATGTGTCAATTATTTCGTATGGTACCAACATATCAAATCTGCGGGAAATCTGACATCTATTTTCCAAACTATTTATTCGGAAACTAGTAAAGCTAAAACTTGCAGTAAGATCGAATGGAATTGGAATGACGTTGAAGATTGTAGCTTCATAACATTTTCCGTATAAATAGCCTGTTAGCTTACTTCCTCATTTTATTTCTTTAAAATTGTATCGCCAATTTTCTTCGCGAGTTTTTTGTAGCTAAGAAGCTTACAAATCATATACAATATTAATTCGAAATATTCTTAAAAAGAATCCCAAAAAAACGTATGCAGTGCAGACCTTAAATGACCGAGGTGTGCCAATTCTGTGAGGTATGATATTTGCCGCATCTTTTCCAATGTCAACCTATTCCATGTGACTACAAAATTACAAAAATGCCGTTTGTTCATTGGCGTTCCCGTCATATTCTATCGGAGCGCACACTTCAGTCATTAACGGACTGACTGCATACCTATATATTTTTCATTTTTCTGAGATACCTTTTGAGAATATTTCGAATTAATATATATGACTGTACTTGTAAGGTCAATAGCTGCTAAAAAGTGAAAAAAATGCTGTTCTTAGTAGAGTAGGGCAAGAGATGTTAAAATTCTTTTCTATATTTTAACAATAAAAAGATTTCCCATATGTTGCAATATTTATGCCGGTCTCTATATACAGCGTATTTCTGAAATGATAGTCCAAATTGTTATGGGTAACATAGGTCGCTAAACTAAATTCAACTATATATTTTGTCTCTAGCTATTAAAATGTAATTTCACTTTTAAAATCCATACTAATATTAGTATTCAAAGCAGACCGCTATTCTTTTTGCCCGTCTTCAAGTTATGCGTTGGTATTTAACAAATAACCGAAGTCCGGTTGCAATATCAGAGGTACTGAAACAATATTTAAGGGTAACTTCAAAAAATTATATCTTGGTTCCCTTAATTGTTGAATTTTCTTGCTTAAAGACAATTACATTATTTTTTAATGATTTTTCTATCTTTAAAAGCTGACACCATTTGGTTTACACTCCGTATAAACAACCTCTACTATACTTTAGAAAAAGATTAGGTAAAGTATGCAAGGACCAATTTCACTAGCTTATCTGGCTATAGCTTTCAAGATACATAAGTTTTTGTGTGAGCCGTGCAACTTGGAGAATCCAGAAACACTGTTACGGTGTGAAAATAATTCCTACTAAACTGCAGTAGTTCTTCAGTCTTCTTGTTTGACGCTGTCTATCGATCAATTTGCGTGGTTGTTTTATCTCAGTGTTCTTTGTGTTCTTTTTTTACCCAAATTCTTAGCTGCTCTCGTTCTGTGTTTTCAGACGCTCCTAGAACAAGTTCTGGGTCTATACATGGCGCCGATGATCCCTACGTTGCTAACTCATCGGCTTCTTCGATTCCTTCGGTTACCGAATGTTCGGGTACCTACAGCAAAGTGACTTTATTACGGTTTGGCAAGCTATTCAGTTCTCAAATACATTCCCAGACCAGTCTTGATTCCATTTTAGGGTTCACTAGTGCCCTCAGTATCGCCTGGCTATCGTAATATGAATCCGCTTGTTTTTATAATCCCTCTGATTGATTTCAGTTACACAATCCAGTATTGCAAATGCCATTGCCTGAAAGACCATGGCATATTTTGCACATACATATATATCCACTACATCATATTTAGTCTTAATGCCCATGTTTTTTCATGAGCTCTTCTAGCCAACGCAAGTGCTATCTTCGTCCTAGTTTTAATTCTCTAAAGCTATCGACTCCAAGTGAGCTTAGAGTCAAGAATGACACCAAGATATTTCACTTCCTCTGATTGACACTGCAAACTTCTCCTAGACCCCTCACCACAAACTGCACTAAACTAGACGTACGTTTCGATAGCAAAGCTCTAAACTACTTCAGTGGTTCAAGTCTAGGAGAAGTTTGTAGCATTACCAGTACCACAGTTTGGAGTATTTTTGTCATCTGATTGACAGTTTTAATTCTTCACTCTGGAGTTTTAGTGGCCTAGGACTATCTAACTTTCTGCTTTCCGTAAATACTATTATGGTCGTTTTGGAGGGACTAATGTTAAAACCCTCCTCCTCGGTCCATTCTTGTAGAACATTCTGTATCTTGACCCGCACTACGTTGCTGAATTTACCCTGGGTCAGACAAGATCATCCGCATACCTCAAAATTTTATAAAGATATCATAAATTCTCTCCAAATGAAGCAATTGGTGATACACCTAAGAATATATCGTAACATCAAAGCAGAGGGAGTTGGTATAATCGACCAGTTTACATTTAAATTTGCACCCCGGCCATTGGATGTTATTTAACTCAACTCGCAATATTTTGAGACGGTTCTTATCAAATTGAAACATTAGCTTTAATACCAGAATTATCTAAATATGGGCAAATAATCTACTACAATTAGTGTATGGATAATTAAGAGTACCAGCAGAAAAAATAGAACCACTTCTCTAATATTCCTACTGTCACATAATTGCTTAAGGTAACCACTGTAATTAAAACATAATTACAGTATTTTCAGCTAATGTTTTAAAGAAACGCTGAACAGCAAAAACACAAAAAAAAAGTAATTAAATCTGCTGTTTTTGGTATAAGGAATGTCCGCATCATGCATGATACAACAGTTTCCGCCTTGTCTAGGTAATTAATGTTAGCACACTGATGCATGCCCACGATACGTGTATTATGTAACTCGATAATCACAATGAGTAGCAACAGCAGCTCCTTGTTTCATTCAGTTTACCGTAATTTTAAAACAATTCGCCTGACGCAAATATCTCTGACTGTATTCTTCTTTTTCGAGAATTGTTAAGTTGCAAATTTATTCGCAGCTACGAGTCCGTGGACAATGGGAAAATAGTTTCGCGATTTAAAATTTACGCAACATCGTCTGCCTACTTGATGATTATATTTCTCTATAATGTTAAATCTGTACGTGAAGGAGTGAATCATAACAAGAAACAATTAATGGCAATTCCAAACTGACATTGGAAACGGAAATCTCCGACATAACAATCGGTTTGTATTACACAAAAATTTTTGAAATGAATCAAATTTACCTAAGTCCTATTAATAGACTTGTGTGAGAATAAAAAATAAATTGTGGTAACTCATCATAAAATGAAGGATAATTCTTTTTTGAAATATTTCTTAGCCCTAAAGATGTATGTATGCGAAAAAAAACTTGTAAACATTCACCTGTCGTAATAAAAATAACGGTGTATGGATGTTCACTTCATGGAACTCTCCGAACAATTAAAGTCTATGCATATTTCAAGGCTGGGCTCAAGGATGTATATTTTACGATACACACTGTGAACTTGCTCATACAGTTACTGTTATTTAATTGTTATGCACCAGATCTTTTTAGTACAAGCAGGATGTTCTTAAACATGTCCATTGTAATACCTATTAAAATTGTATGTGATCGCTTCTTTAGAGGAATTGTTTTCTAATTGGTTTAATCCTTATTGGATACGGTGGCTCAGATCTTTTTATAAGAAAGAACTTTAATTTTGTTTAATTCAAGCTAATGTGAACATTTTGAAATGCCGGAAAGGAAACAATAAATATTAGGTACATATTAATTAACTAATCTTGGAATGGTGTTTAAATTCAATTACATTAGGTTATCGTATGTTACCATTTCTTTCATTTACTCTAAATTACAGTAATCGTAGTGTCTTATGCAAATGTATGTATGACTATAAAAAAGGCGCTACAAATGAGTCAATTAAATCAAGAGTAGCAGAAGAAAAAGAAAGATCACCTCCGAGCATTTGAAATTTTCTGCATAAACGTGCGTTGGGTCAAACGAAGAACGTTAAGTAAAAATAACCAAATTGATATCAAGCACTAGTGATTGCCAAAAAACAACAATTAACCGTAAAAATACCACCATAGCAGGGGCTTATGGTCAATTATGGAGGATAATCGCCATACAAACAGAAAAGACAATCGTTTTTAGCATTCCTCCAGAAGCAAATTCACTTTTGTCAGTATCGGGTTTCGAGATTATTCTCGATTTCCCCCTAAGAGATCACAAGTTTAGATGCACGCCCTCTAGGAGCCACAAGCCAAGCTCTCACTGTTGTATACCGTTTATTAAGGTAATTTATCTGTTCAGTCTTGCAATAAATTGCAAACCATTGAACTAACGAAGAAGATATCATTTAGTACTTTATTGCTTTCATATCGTGAATAATTTT
This sequence comes from Protaetia brevitarsis, assembly GCA_004143645.1. Taxonomy (NCBI): domain Eukaryota; kingdom Metazoa; phylum Arthropoda; class Insecta; order Coleoptera; family Scarabaeidae; genus Protaetia; species Protaetia brevitarsis. Next base: position 269,149 of record RXPK01000118.1, read on the forward strand.
ATGAAAATTGTGTGTAAAAATAACAATATATATTCGTTCATATTCATATTATTAACAAAATTATTTATTTAACGTATGACAATGTAGTTATTACAACAAACATGTATCACGCATGAACTAATGTACAATGATTTGTTATAATAATGAAAACTAATTTATCTCATTAATGAACTTTCGTTATTACTTAATCAAAGAGGTAAATAATATTTATTTATTTATAAAAATTCACTCAATGAATGTAGATTATTGATATCACGTCCAGTATTTTTCTTAGTGTCGAGGTACAAAAAGTACAAAAGGTAAACATTATTTTTCGGGGATTATTTCGGGAAAAGTATTTTTCTTTTTCACTGAAGTTATGCCTTTTTCAAAAACGCAGTAGACATTCAATGTAACTTAACAGTTTCTTTTTTTTGTTACAATGGGCGTCATCTGACCTGGAATTTCTGAAAACACTGTTGCATCTTGGATTTTTGTATTTAATCTTCCATTTTCAAATTATACCAGTCATCCTAGTGTCCTAATACTCTCCACTAATCTATAGGTTTCCCTAGGGTTCTGGTTGGTTGATCGAAATAATCATCTGGATTCATTTTTGGCTTGCAAAACAATGCCTCTCTTTTTGCGCCCTCACATTCACACAGAATGTCTTTGGAATCCTATTACAGTCTGCAGTTGGTAATTCCTGTGTTTTTGCTGTAGATTTCTTTTCAGTGCCCTGTTAAGGCACCTGCTTTGGTATGAAAAAGATTCCTACTGAGCTGCAGTAGTTCTTCAATCTTCTTCTTTGATGGACCTTTAATAGGTCCTTCGTAAATATGCCTATATAGTTATATTGCTCCAGTGTTCTTTGTGTTTTTCTTTAACTTAACTGCTCTCGTAGTGTATTTTTAAACACTCCTATCCCATATTTTGGAGCTATTTATGAAACCGATGATGTCTTCCTTACTAACTCATCTGCTTTTCCGTTCCTTTCGATTGCCGAGTGGCTGAGCACAGCAAGTGACTTTATTGCAATCTGTCAGGTTATTCAGTTCTCGGATACATTTCCAAACCAGACTCGATAGTATCTTGGAGTTCACTAGTGCCCTTGAAATCGCCTGGTTGTGTGTTGCAATATAGATGCCCTTGTTCTTATAAACCCTAAGACAGATTTCTGTTGCACAATGCACTATTGCTTATGCTTCTGCCTGAAAGACCGTGGCATATTTTCCAAGTGGAAACTTATAAGGTGACAATATTTTACCCTGTACTTCAGGTTTAACTCAAACTTTACTCTTTTTTAGTTTTATGAAAAAAAATCAATTAGGTCTGACAAATTCAATTAATCTATACCTACCTAACCACAATACATATACAGCGTTATGGTTTAATTGAAGTAAATATTGCTCATATACTTTTTTTTATCTTGTTACAGTCATAAATCTCATCGAGGAAGCTACTTACTCCGGCATAATAGACCCAAGCGCAGAATGGCATACGCTGAACCACGGTGGACCAAGAACGCGCTTGACGTATAGGATTCGGGTGAAATGTGACGATTTCTACTACAACGCTACCTGTACAAAATTCTGCAGGGCTCGAGATGATGCTTTCGGCCACTATAGATGCAACGCCAACGGAGATAAGGAATGTATAGAAGGCTGGAAAGGAACAAATTGTGAAAAACGTAAGTAGTTCTTTAAATTTTGATGCATATTGTGATTAAGCCGTTAATCTCTAATAGACACAAGATCTGCGAGACAAATTGCAACATTTTTTTTAGTAAAATAGATCTGTATATTAGTGAATTACGCAAAGCAAACGTTTTCCAAACATTCCTGTATTTTGAAAACTGCTTTTACTTTAGTCTCTACCGACACGTGTATATTTTACGCACTTTGATTAGAAAATTCATAAAAAAATGCAATTAAATGCTTGCATTTACGTGCATTTATATCATACTTTACTTCACTACTAATGAGAGACCTTGTTGATACCAATAAATACAAAAAAAAAACGTAGGATTAAACGTTTTATAGTATAAATATGAACATAAATATTGTGGCGGCGAGGTTCAATAGATATGTGTAATATGTACACATATAAACATTCCCAGCTTGTCCACTTATAAAATTAACATTTTATAGCTTGTTAGTCATGCGATTTTATCGTAAGTAAAATACTGGTAAGCCGAAGTGAGAAATAATATGAAGTCATAACAATTTAAATATCAGTTTACGCAATTAATAATTAAAATTTAATGTATATTTATACAGCATGCTTAAATTATTATTTGTTGAAGAAAGCTACTAGTAGTAGTAAAAGAAGAAACTTGATACAGATATAATGTATACGCCAGAGAACAATATTTGAAGCATGTCTCCCTGCCTCTAAGAATATTTATTAAGAATAGAAACATGATCTGATGATAAATTATCTTTTATATTTGTTTACAGCTGTTTGTAAAGCTGGTTGTCATCCTATCCATGGAAAATGCGAAAAACCTGGACTTTGCAAGTAAGTGTCCCTTTTTTTAGTAGCCAGACTAAACCATTCACTACATATTCTCTAATACTACTATTTTGTAATAGTCGTCAACAAAGTTTCCATATATGTATGTAGCTTTGATTGAGTTTTGAGTTTTTATTATATATTTATTTCATCTTACCTGAAGATTTTCTAAATGCTAAGCAAATATAATCATCTATTCAGAAGCTCATGAGTATGCACTAATACAGACAACGAGACCTTTGTTATAAGTTTTTTTTGACCATGAAAGGTATAAAAATGTTTGTATAATAAATGCAAAGAAATATTAAATGAAAAAAACCGAAAAATAATGTTGTGAATTTTTTTTTTTTAGTTTGAACACGAGCAATGTTTTAAGCACAATTTTAATATTGAAACCTTAAATGTATTATATTATTATGATTAACTATGAAACGAATTATTGAAATTCATACATGCATGGCTTATAGATGTTTCAATTAAATGTTAAAGAAATAAACTAATTTTGAACAAAGCATCTTATTTAATTAAATAAATATGTTTCCACGAATTTTAAATTTCACGCTAAAACTAAATAAAATTTGAAACAACTTTTGAAAAAGATGGTGAAAACCATTGAAACGTAACTTTCCAAACATTGTAAAATTTTGATGTTCGAAACTCAACAAAGGCTACTACCTTCAAATGTTTTATTCCACGATTTAAAAATAAGTACCAAGAAGTAAGAAATCGAAAATTTGTTTTAGTTTAGAAGGAGCCATTAACTAATTTAGTTTCCTTGTCAAATTAGTTTTTTCGTATTGTTTCTTTAATTTCATTATACATTAATCGTTACGCGTGACTGTCAATTTTCCAACTTCCATCAATCCAGTAAATTCGGTTGCTCGCGTAGCTCTTGCTTACGATTAGGCAGACAGTATTCGCCCTGTCTTACGCTCCTACGTTATATCCTCACTATTACCTAACCTTTTAGCTCTGGAACAGTGAGAATTAAAGTATCCTCCAAGTTAACCAGCTGTAGCTCTCAACAGCTGATTCATTTGGAGCTGTAGAGAACTACAGCTGGTTAAGAAAATGAGAAAACGACAATTTTTTCCACTTTATGCTCAAATAATATATAGTAATAGTATGATTCAATTCAGCCCAAAATAATCACCAAACTATTACAAACAGACCAAAAGAAGCCGCATCTCAAGACGTTTAGTACTCATTTCGTGATTATGCGCGTGCCGATTTGATTTTCAATTTCTCCTTCCCTGTCAATCTTTATCTGTTCTTGAAACCGAAAAATCAAAATTGGCACAGCATGCTTAGAAAAAGATCGTCGAATAGATTATAGAAATGCTTCCATACTATCTAAAGGAAATGAACAAACAAAAAGGAAGGAAATTGAATGAAGCCGCATGCATATGGCGACATTAGAGGATATCAGTATTGCAAGTTTGCATAGGGTATAGATGCAGTTAGTGCGTAACTGATAGAACAGGGTTCACATTAGACACAATCAGACAACTTAATAAGGTATAATCAGATTTCTAGAACTACAATAACACAGGAGCAATTAAGAGGAAAATTCTTTAAAAATCCACAAAAATACGGTGTACATGTGTATTGTACAGTAGTGTTTGCACTGTATAATATAGAACCAACGCACAGGCAGTTTATAGCCGAGAGACAAATTTCCATCACCAGTTATGCAATTGGAAAATTATAGCCGATATCAGTGCTACCCTGATGAGGCCAGTAGGAACACTGCCGAAACGTCGAATTTGAACAATCCCACAGACAGTGGAAACAGCCGAACATAGCTCAATTTTACGTCGAGAGTAACAACTGTCATCCCCAACAATACTTCAACAGTAAATTTTAATTTATATTATTTCACCTCATGATTTTTTATATTTACTTAACGAATATCACCTTAGGTAAGGGAAAACCACGGAAAAGTCTTACCCTGGAAACAGGACCTGGGAAGTAGTCCCAGACCTTGTTACTGCTAGCCAGCAAATTATTATTATTATTCTGAGTTTGGAGGAGACAGCCTCCACGTCCCCTCAATTCCGACAGCCGTATACGATCTATACAACGAATGGATGTTTCTGACAAAGTCAGGAAAACGTGTTTAGCTGTCCATGATGTCCCCCAGACAGCAGTGCTGTACGATATTCTTCTCTGTACATTAGAATGAAAAAATGAAAGCAAAGCGGAATGATAAACTAAGTCTCGTAGTTTATATTTAGTAGCAAACAGAATTTAGCTTATTTATAAATTTATCGCTCGTTATGTACTTCCCATGTTGTCGTCCATAGTTATACCAGAAAAATTAATTTCGTTTAGATACACAATCTATCTCATTATTCCACGCAAAAACCTCTGAAGTAAATTTGTTTTATTCTGAACATTGTCTATAAAATAGTGAGTAAGTATCTAAGTATATTAAATATTTTGTTGTCATTTTTTTGGCTTCTTCAGGATTACACCCACCCATGGACAACAACAAAAATTAATATTTTATTTTACTTTCGTTCAACAGCAATAAATTATTATAATCGAACCATAGGGTCATTTTTTGTAGTAAAAGGTTGGTATGCTGTTCTATATCATTAATGCTCGAACACCATACTACAGCACTAATATCATCAGCGTACATAATTATATTAAAGTTGCTCGTAAAATTGCAGATACCATTTAGGAAATCTAAAAGTAGTATCGGACTTAGAATACTCTCTTAAAGTACACCCCGGCCAACAAGCAAGTTCATCTTATAACATTAATTCTATTATTGTTTTTGTGATTAAATTTAACTTGTTGCATTCTTCCATAAAAGAACAACATAAACTAGCAACTACTCTACAAATACTATAAAACTCTAGCTTTGAATGCAAAATATCATGGTCAACACTAGTAATGTGATTAACGAGCGATTCTTGCACTCGATTATATCAAATGAATTATCGACCGCTCATTAGCTTACCGAGAACTCGTAACTCGGCAAAGCAAAGATTCCGAAAACTAATAGACACTCCATTCGTCTATGTAACACATGTGTACATAGTATGTAGCGAGTGAATGATTAAGGAGAGTTGTATATAAACTTTTTGTGCGATAAATAATCCAAAAGGTTTTGTGAAACATGTGGTCGAAAAGGTATAAAGCCGATCTACCAGCAAAAAATTATTTGCAGTTCTATTCATTGCTCACTCAAGTATTACATGTGTATTATATAGACGCATATTCGGAATCTTTGCCTTGCCGATTTCTGAATACTATATAAGCTAATGAATGATCAATCGTTCAATTGATATAACCGAACGCAAAAATCGCTCGTTAAGTACATTCCTCCCAACTTGAATCTGGACGACCTGTAGTAAAAAATCTAAAATGCTCTTAGTACGATTTTATGATGGTGTTTTATTGACGAATTATTGCATCAAAAATGATTTGTAATTAAATTTGATACACAATTTTTTCTGCATCTGATAATACAACACATTTCCAAACTACTTGTGTGTTCCATAATCTTCTATGCTTGATGCTGAGGGAGTTTCTGTAACCATTACGCTTCCTAATTTCGAATCGTTTCTTATTAAGTATATGGAGTAGCAACTGATAATTGAACGCGCAAACTTGCGAATCATAACACATATACAAACAAAAGGCTAACTCGTTGAAAATCTTGTTACACCTGCAACAATTAGCGTAATTATTGACGATCGCTAAAACTGCGCGCTTGTACACAGTTCGATGTGATGTGCTTTATGTGTTACGGACATTTACGGTGGTCGTGAAGCAAGCGCGCTGCCGCCGGTGTCAATGGCCATGACGGTACCGATTCAAAACACTTAATACGTTCGGTATTCGAGAGTGAAGTTAGAGAGTAGAGTTCCATGTAAGAAGAAATCTTCAGCATTAAAGAAACCACAGCGTCACGTAGTCTATGTTGGGCCGAGATAGAATGCGAGCGAGCACGTTATGTCAAACCGGAAAAAAAATACATCGTGTCCCATTCGACAGTCGGAGAAGGTAGTTTTATCATAACGTTCGCCTTGATATATGGCTGGTGGCAGAAATCACAAAGCTCACTGCATTGCTGCCACGGCTGGGCGGAACGCTTGTGCGATTATGCATCTTGTTTGCTAATCAATACAGTACAACATGCTTGATATTGGTTAACAATTGCGTTGATCGATTTCTATAGGTTGGAGCACAACACTACATACAATTGAAGCGCGATAGTTCGTGTATATATATGTAAGTGGAGCTCTTAGAATAAAGATGGTAATTATGATATAATATGAGAATATATGATTCTGAAAGGATTGCATTTCCCGTATTCAGTATTCATTGTATTTTAACGTATAAATATGTAGTTAATAACATCGTCACACAAGAAGACGATGGTTCAATTACATTCCAAAGTATGTATGCTTCTATTTACTTTCAATTTTGTCTTTCCACTTCCTTCGAACTCCTATCAATTCGTTCACCTTCCCTTAGTTCGCTTTTCGAAACCTAGTTTGCTTCAACATTTTTATCAAGTACTTTCAGTTAATCTTGTAAAAAACTTATAGACACTATTTCTAGAGTTTTGTTTGTGAAATTATAATTAAGTGTTGTGTGAAGCCCTCTAATTAACAATAATGAGCGAACATAATGATTAATGTTAGTTAATTTGGTTGGTAGCAAAGTAAAATTTGGTTAAAGTAAACACCGATTTGTCTTAATATAAATACATAAACCTTATATTAAGGATTTAGGAGTCAATGTGATTGTTTCTGATAACATCTTCCGTAAAGATCTAAAATTAACATGTTAACATGTTTAAAACTAGCAATAAAAATATTTTTGATATAGTTCCCACTCACGTAAACTTGTATAACTAACCTGTAGTTTTCATTGGGTTAGCCATTCTATAGGCTTTCATACATAGAAGAATTTATCTACTTGATCTTCACCATGTGACTTTCCAGATAATGTCTACTTTAAGAAAGCCTCTCTTTTTAACTTCATAACAGCTACCACCACATGATTGCTAAGAAAAATAGGTCTTTGTAACTAAAGCATCTTCATCTTCACTAGACACAAAGCCAGAGAATTTAATTGCGAATATATGCTACTCAAATATGAAGTAAAAGAAATGAAATAAAAATTCTTGAGGAGGTATATAATTGAAGATTGCGTGAACCATTTATTTCATCACCATTTCTGCTTCAGTCTTTAGCGACACAACTCTGTTTAAATTTTAATTCGCCTTTCTTTGTAACTTCATTCGATAAAAATTTTCCACAATTTCAGAGTATTTAATACACAATTTAAACTGTAACTAATTTAGAAAAAGACACCCACCTCTTTACCCACTAAATTGATAATCCTTTGCTTTACATACATGCCAGTGTGTTTATTTATAAATACTGTATATTAGATAGTCTATTGCAGTGCCTTTTAGCATTACTATCATGTATTATATTTCGTGTATTTAGTAAATCTATTTTGTTTTGCGTACACTATTGTATAAGTTAACGTGTTAATTCAAATGATATCAATGGACATGACACATATATATAGCACATAAACAAATAATGACTACTAAAATCTATAGAAGCATTATTTAATGTAGTCGAATCTTTTTTTAAGATTAAATGGAGTGCCTGTTTCTAAACTGTGTCCATTTCAAGGATCTTAAAGGCAAACTCGTTGACATGTGTAATTAAATATACCTGATGGAAATAACTCCCATGCATTAAAATTTCAATAAATATTCGTCCTTTACAGGATGCGAGCGCATAGCTGCATACGAAATTGTATTTTACTTCCTGTTTGAATACTTACGCGGTACGCAGTCATTGCAAATTGTTTAGAAGGTCAGCTATGTTGTAAAAATAACCTTCTTTCACGCAATTCACTTCGAAGCGACTGATCTAGATAAAAGCACGATTATGTAATGTGAAAAAATATTATCACAGGTTCACATGCATATTAAAGTGTTTTTTTATTGCTATTTAATTTGCATATTTATTTTTATGTTTCTAAATTTTAATAACTTTGACGTTGGTTTACACTGCTGTGAGATAGCATATACTTTGTGTATATAATTTGTAAAATGATTTTTTTTTAGCTGATCTATTGTAAACCGAGCTTTTACCCCTTCTGAAATAATAGTGTTCTCAGAGAAAAACAATTTAAAATATTTAAAGTTAAAGCCGAGAATATATCAGAACAAATGTTTCTATTCGCTTGCTCTGTCATTACTTCTTTCTTCTTTGCAGTATTTTATTGCACTCTATTGGGTAGCTACTAGTGCTATGCATTTTAACCGAATAACCGGTTAACCGGTCACGGCGATTAATCGGTCGGGACGATGAATCAGTCAATTCGATTGAGTCAAAAATATAGTGGACATGTTTTATAACTAACAATTGCTAACATTAATTGCCGATAGTGGTCCAAATCACAATGTTTGTACAAAAATGAATTCAATTGAAACTTGAATTAAATACATCGTACATTCTAGACATCTGGAGATTTGCCTGAGTATGTACGGCATCATGCAAGTTATAAGTACTTAACATACATATACGTTTTCGAGTATTTATATGACGATGTGTATTACCTGTACGTACCGTTACCGCAGTATCGTATGATTAGTAGCCGGCATCGTCAGGAACAATTGGAAGAAACTTATGTACTAAACTTCTTTTTTATTTTACATTTATTGCCTTATATTTGACGTGTCGAAATATATAGCTTGTCTATTAATATACAGATCATTTAAAAAGAAAATAATTTTACTTTCGCGTTGTATACACAAAAAAAAAAAACATTAATAGAGTCCTTAAACTGTTTCAAAAATGCCTGCTCAATTTTTTGCTTAAATGAAGAAACAGCATAACTATACCTTATTTTCTCCAGTTATTTTTTATGCCAATTTTATGACTGTGTTGAAGAATATTTTTTAAATCTATGGAATATTTCTATTATAAATATTATATGTCATTCCCTCAATAACTGTGTAACTGACAAGACATGAAAGTGCAAAGTAAATAATTTAGGCATAAATGAATTTGAATAGACAATAGAAATAAATACGATAGCATAAGAATATAAATTACGTTATAGGAAAATTATGTCACTAAGTGATAACCAACAAGTAGTACTGCAGACAATTATTGTACCCTACCTAAATGATTACTTACGAGTAAGTATTTTACCTACTCCCATTGTTGGGTAAGGCACTCGCCGATTGTTAACAGAATACTTTTTTATTTACTTGCGAGGTGTCGAGTACATTTATACCGTACGGATTTTGTTTCAGTCAATAACTTATGCTTGAAACTACTTATCGCTAACAAGTAGCTATTTAAATATTGGAAGGGAAATGTGGGAAATGTGTGATAAACTGTCTTAGTGCTAGTTATAACAATTCGTATAAAAAAAAACAAATGAGGATTCAGAAAATTTGGTAAGAAAATAAAAAAATTTGCTAAATAAAAAAAAATTAACACTAAGAAAAGTGGCTTTTTTATACCTAAATGCAGGTGTAAACTATAAGGCTTTACATAAACTGATACGAGAAGCGCAAGTCCAAAATTATTGATATACTGAAAAATAAAAAAAATACTGTTATGTATAAATTTACACTCTTAAAACATGTTCAAGGATGAAGCAAACTTTAAAAATAAAACATTAAGTTGACATTTCGATGTATATAACAATATTATTTTTGAAAATTGTAGCAAAGGTATATACACAAAAACATTGTAAAAACCAGTAAAATACTTATATAAAAATAGATATACAATAAATAAAACTGCCTTTTAATCGATTACGACGATTATCTGACCAAAGCGGGTAATCGGTCAAGACGGTTAATGGGTCACAACAGTTAACCGATCATGGCAGTTAACCGGTTACGGTGGTTAACCGGGGCACGCGATTATAACCGGTTATACCGGCTACCCGGTTATGAAATCTGTCCGGTTGCACAACACTAGTAGCTACACTCCGAAAATGAAAGTTGTTGAATTAATGAAATTACAATCAAAGCAGATTTTGTTACCTGAGGAAAAACATTTCTGTTATCCCTTTCTGGTTAGAGTAAACAAATATTTTAAGTTAAAATAAATAAGTATCATCTGTTATTTTAATAACACTATTCTAGAAACGTAGAATTGTTTTTTAATCAATATTATTAAATTCCACAGGCAAACTGAAGATTTTGCTTTGCAAAGAATTCCAGGACTTCATGGTATTATATTTTTACCACCTCATACGTTAGTAATATGAAGTATAAAAAGTGTCTGTAAGGGCGGGATATTAAATACATTACAACACATTTGCCCCACGCAATGGTGATTAATCGAAAAGATCAAACCGCCGTGATGGAGGAGCCGCTGTTTTAATGATCACAGCTCCGAATTAATATTTGATAACTGTCTGCCGTACTGTTTATGCTAAACATGCATTACGTTGAAGTGAAATAGGAGAACTGCCATCTTGACGAAAATTTCTATAATACATATATTTAAAGTATTGGATAACCTAATTCGCTGAGCGCAGATGTTTAGAAAAAGGGTCTAGGTTTGAGAAAAGTGTAATTTCAATAACATAATTACATTAAACTAACTGTAATATTGATTAACCTAAAGGTTATTTGTTTAATACAACTGTTCACAGACTTCACTGTAGACGTTTCTATAGCTAAACTATCATCGTCAATAGCAAAACGGGTCTGCTGCGTCCAGTGGCGTTTATGACAGGGCGTTTTGAGAGTGTTTGCGGTAGCATAATTAGGTACCCACATGTCACATATACACGACACGAGCATTGCGAACGAATGGCAACATTTATTCAGATGTATTCTCAGTTTAAGGATCGTAGCTGCACATTTTTTTTATTTACCGGCTCTTATTTCTTCTTAATGTATTCTATTTAAGATCGTTGTAGGTCTAGATTTGTCACGGCGAGCAACGAAAATTATTGAAGTTCTCGAACTACGAGAGCAAAAAAACACCGCCGAACGTTTGCATCATTGTTAAAACCGCGCATTGTAACACGATGAAGCGTCACTAAAGTAAAAATTTGATGGTTCGTTATTGAGAGATGTACAATAAAAACAGTGGAAAATAAAGCACTAGATAATTCTAAAACATCGTATAAAGGATATGATTGTCGGTGTTTTCATTCTTGTTGCATAACGTTACTTCAGCTTTCTATAAACAGTCCAAAATCCATTTAAGCAAATTTCTTTTTAATTTTTTTCTTGCCCTATTAGGTAAAATCATTTGTAAACTCCGAACAATATGTGAAATAAGCACTGAAATTGATTTTACCATATAACGCCATGTTACAATACAATCCAAAATGAGAAAAAAAGAAATTGAAATTTTTAAAAAGTTTTATTATATTTAAAGTTTTAGGAGTATTTAAAATATCAAGCTTAGTAGCTCTTAACACTGCGTAGGCTTTCACGGCCGATGTAACTATAACTGAACAGTTCAGTTATCCTGAAAAGCTGTCAGTATGAACAGCGAAACGTCGAGCGAAAGTTTTGACACACGGCGAAACCCGCAAGAAGCTGTTAGTTATACTTAGTAGCTCTTATCCATAAGAATATGCAATCTGCATAATTTACCATTTCCATTATAAATATATAAAAAGCACCCTACTATTCTAAGCGATTTATATTAAAATGTAGCCATACGACTGAAGGAACATTTTAAACAGGATGTGGTGATATATTTCTAGCAGAAAAAAATATTCCTACTGGAGCGCAAACTGTTTGAAACTAATCTTAAAGAAGGAATCAAAGATACTACGAACCTTATAACTTAAAAGGAATATTATATGAGATCCCTTGAGAAACCACTATTAGCAAATATGAGAAACACGTTCGAGGAATTAATTGAAAAGCATTTGTCTTATTTAGCTTACGGTTGCAGTTTCAAAGGTTTTTTTGTTGTTTTTAAAGGGTCCTGTTTCAAGCATTATTAAATTTCATAAATTAAATACTATTAGTTTTTTTTTTTAATCTAATCTTACAATTGATAAATATTTTTATAATTAGTTACTTTTTTAATTTCATCATTTATGTAGTTATTTTTCTTTTTTTTTTTTAGTTGCAGACCAGGTTGGATTGGAGAATTCTGTGATCAGTGCGAACCCTATCCAGGCTGCAAGAACGGTTACTGCAACGGTACATCCTGGCAGTGTATTTGTGATACGAATTGGGGAGGAATACTTTGCGATCAAGGTAATGCACTTATACATACTGACAGTAACATACACAAAGAAAAACTCGTACAAATGCCTCTGAGGGACATCGGGAAAGGGTTGCGTAACAAAAAGATAATGCCCAATTCATCGAGATCACATTAGGAATAGTGGGTATTACATTAACCACATACTTATTACATAGGGGGACGGCTATGCTCCAGATCAAGTGCATCATTACTGAAATTACGATCCGGAACGTGATCGTCATCGTTACGTACCCCAAGGCGCTCTTTATTATTTTTTTACGTATTTTTTTCTATTTTCATTTGTCTGTGTGAGAGTTTCGGATCCCTCGTCGACACTTAGGAGAACAATCGGGTTTTTTATGTGTCTTTAGAACAGATGCACAAGCACAAGGGCTACTACTACGACGCGTGTGTTGTTACATTTAATGCCCCTTTCCGCTGAATAAACTGAATAATTTCGCACGTGTTGCTCGTCTGCATCGTGCGCGGACATATTTGGACATACACTCTCACGGCATTGTATTCATGTTGAAACAGTTAATGAACTAATTAATAATCAAGAAAAATTGGAGGTGTAACTTCATTGTTACAGCTACTTCCTAAAGAGCAGTATACCTAGTAATTAACGCTTAGTTATCTCATCTACATTATCGACATTACAATTTTATTTTGATTAGAGTACATCCCAAATCATATGACTTTTCAAGTAAATCTCTCAAACTATTATTAATATATACAGGGTGTATAGATTTGTCTAGAATTTAGTTGGAAGAGTAAGTAAATAAAGTAAGTAAATAAAAAAAAGTACTTCCCAATTTGGTTTAATGTAATAAAACTTTTACAATTTACATCGCTACCGGTCTATTTGACCTTCTTCAGGCAACTGTAAAATTGAGAACAAAAAGTGATTGTAGCTACGTTATAACAGCCAATATATATGAAAGTTGGGTTAAGTTAAGTAATTTTACATATTACTATTTTTCTTTAATTAATAAACTGAGTTAATTAAATTGCACTTTAAACTTTGCAATGATATCTCGATTTTGAAACTTTCGGGTTAAGCATAGTTGGTTATGATCTCTTTAGAAAAAGCAATTGCCTCTATGTCGCACTTCCGGTTACATCGAAAGTCATGGCCAACTTTGATATTTTAAATAGAAACCTATACTTTTTAGTGCATTTTTAGGTTCTACTGGGAATTTTGAAGCCAATTTTATAAAACATCTACTTACCTATCGGCTACCGTTTCCGAGTTATTTTGGTTTGTGTGAAAAAAAGTTCAAAAAAATATGATGCTATAAATGCGTATAACGGCTATACAATAAAAGATAAGAAGATAAAACAGGCTACAACAATATGAGTTTACATCAGGATTCTAGTTTTTGCAAGCGAATGATGGTCATATAAAACACTTATAGTAATTTTATTATACCTATGTAATACATACAACATTTCGCTTTTTTGATTATCTTATGTTCAATAAATTTAATTTTTTCATACTATATTATAATTAAATGGTAATTAAAAACTATGTTTTCTGAAAATCACTAATTCTAAAAGAAGCAATAGCGATAGGTATAAGAACACCTATAGCTTTTCAATAGAGGATTCGATTCTACATCACATGGTGTAAAAATATACAGGGCGTTCAATTTGAAAAAAATACTTTTAGTACTAAGAAGTTACCCCAAATCAACTCTAGATTATGGAACACCCTGTATAATTTTGTTTACTTTTTATTCCCTGATTAAATAGTAGATGACTCATACCCTCCGCAGTCAACATAAAACCTCTCTTTCTTTTACTGTATAGCCGTTATACGCATTTATAGCATCATATTTTTTTGAGCTTTTTTTGCACGAAAAGTTGGCCATGACTTTCGCTGTAACCGGAAGTGCGACATAGATGCAATTGTTTTTTCTAAAAAGATCATAGCCAACTATGCTTAACCCCAAACTTTCAAAATCGGGATATCATTGCTAAGTCAAAAACTTTTAATGGACGAGTTCCGTGAATCATCCTGTATATGTTAATTGGCTGAATAAATATTTTCCAAGCAGATGAATTGATTGTGGACGTCCAACGTCGTGGTCCTCTAGGTCACCTGATCTTAATCCATTGGATATTGGGTATTAAATGTCGACGAAGTGAAGGAACGAATAATTATCAATTTTGGACACCAGAAATAGTGGCGCGAGTGATTGAAACTCACCGCGAAGGCTATGTATTGAAAAACAACGGCTATCAATTTCAACATTTAAGGCAATAAAATAAACTCTAATTTTAGTACATGTAATTCTTTAATAATTACAATTCTTGTATTAAATTATAATTATTAAAGCTTAGTTTGCCATTTATTACAGTAAAATAAAATTAAGAATAAAAAACTTCATACGATGGTTTTCTGTGCACCCTTCAAATACCGCGCCAATCAATACAAACTTATGTAAAATACAACAATATTCCACATGTAGGTTTTTTGTATATACATTTTCATCCTATTATGGAAAAAAACTAAACTCTACTTTTTTTCACATATCTCCAAAACCTTTTAACGATTCTCCCACGCAAAGTTGCTGAAAGCTTTAAAAACATTCATACGGATTCGCAGCCTATTCGCAAACATAAACGGTTTTTTTATGGTGTATGCACTTGTTCAAGAGGCTCTATGAATATATAAGCGAATCGTTCAACCCTCATTCCCCATCAAATATAGATGTCATAGATTTTTTTTTTATTAATCAATTGAATTACACTTGACAAAAATACTCCAAACTGTGGTAGCTGGACATGCCTGCAAAACTTCTCCTAAAACCCACTCACCACAAACTGCACTAAACGGACGTACGTTTCCATAGCAAAGCTATCATCATCAGCAGAAACACTGAACTAAATAACTACACTAAAACTACCCTAATAATCAATACCCTTCTAACGCAAGGTTCTTACGTAAAGCTAACTAAAAATCCGTTATCAAAAATGATCACAGAAACCAAGAAGACCCTATTAGAATATAAGAATATTATTAATGATAACTTAAATATAGGCTAACTGTATCAAATCCAGTGTTTACCTAGGATGTATTGTATCCTAAGATACATAAACAGGGAAAGAGCATGAGACCCATTGTCTCCAATATCAATATCCAACTTACTTACTGTCCAAATGGCTATCTGACAAATTCAATCACTTACCTGTGCAACCCCCGGATTTAGCCGTTAAATTCATACGCGTTCATTGAAAAGATTAAAAACATTGAACTTACTGACAATGAAGTTTTAGTTTCATTTGATGTGAGCTCACTGTTCCCCAGCGTCCCCGTGGATATCACTTTGACTTATTTAGAAGATTCTTGAAGGTAATCAGTTGGGCAGTAATGAAGTTGATAGTTTCATTTCTTTAGCGAAGCTCTGCATGAAACAAAATTTCTTTCAAATCAACGGTACTTTTTACCAACAACTGAAGGAGCAGCAATGGGTAACAGTTTATCTCCCTTCATAGCTAACCTCTTTTTATGGGAAAATTTGAAACCGATCTTCAGAATACTTGGCATACTTCCACGGGTTTGGGTCAGATACGTCGATGACATTTTTTGTGTTTTTGATACTAGTAAGTGTCTCAATTAGAGATTTTCTTGAACAGATAAATTCAAAATTTCCTTCCATTAAGTTTTACCCATGAAGAGAAACTAACAATAGGATTGCTTTTCTCGACATGTTAGTAATAAGAAATAAAATAAATTAGAAATAGACATTATAGAAAGCCCACTACTAATAACAGATTTATTTCAGAAGATTCAAACCATTCATGGAAAAACAAACTAGCAGCTATTAATTTTTTGGTACATCGCTTACTTAATTTTCCTCTGTCTACAGAAGATATAATAAAGAAATTAAAGAATTATTAATATCGCTGCATTTATGGATTCTCAGAAGACGTTGTATATAATGACCATCAGAAACACAAAAACAAAAAAAAATTAAAAATGTTGAGTACTTTAGAAATAGTGAAAAGAAAATAAGAAATATGTCAAATTACCATTTTATCCAAGTTACACGAAAGGTCTACAAAAAATTTTCTCTAAATTCAATCTGGACATAGTTACAACTTCAAATAACAGTCTTAAAAATTTTAGCAACCCTAAGATCAAGTAGATAAATTGGACAAATCAGGTATTTATAAAATATCTTGTAAAGATTGTGATAAGTATATATTGGGCAAACTAAAGATCAATTAAAACAGTTACAAGGAGCATTTGGCTCATCTTAAATTTAGAAGGTTTGACAAATCTAGTGTAGCCTACATAGCTTGAAGAAAACCATAAGGTTGCAAATATAAAATTAGTTAGAAACGTAAAACAACTATGTACAATTAAATTGTTATGAGGGTATGGAAATATATAAAAACAAACATATTTTAATGAATTCAGATTTAGGACCTTAAATTCTTGTCTTTACGGTTATTTAAGCACAAGTAGTAGATTAGACAGAGTTAGGATTAGTGACTAGTTAAGCATGACGGCAGTCAGCCATGACGTGATTAATGTACCTTGACCTTTTTTAGGTATAAATTAGGGTAGTTTTAGTGTAGTTATTTAGTTCAGTGTTTCTGCTGATGATGATAGCTTTGCTATTGAAACGTACGTCCAGTTTAGTGCAGTTTGTGGTGAGGGGTTTAGGAGAAGTTTGCTGAATTACACTTGTTTATACGCCATGTGCATCGAGTTCGATTATCTAAATCTGTTACAAAATCACACCCCACGTCACGGGCTATTTAGCAAGGGTTCTTCAATGGGGGCAAACATGCTTACAAAGACTTTATAATGAACAGTGAAAGGGAACACGCATGTAAATAAAAAACCAACGGAGGGACAGAGCGGGGACGCATTTCAAAGCGATCGCTTAACCCTCCTGTCATCTGTAATCTATAACCGTACACACATGTGAAGCTGTCACACGTAACTAATTTCGGTTTTCCCTTTTTTCTAGTGTATTTATGACGAAAAAATTAGATTATTAAAATGTTTTTGAATAAGCTGAAGAATCAGATCTATTATCTAAGTGAACATGAATTTGTTTTTAGAAATTATAACAATTTTCTCAAATACTGTAGAATAAATTTTTGTTTAAAAAATAATTAAAATGTAACTAAATATAACCACAATAGGTATAAAGTTTGTTTTCAACATTTTTTTCCTGCTACCGAAGATTTTAAATAGAAGTTACCATTCCTCTCCATACTAATATATATTTTTAAATAATCTTGCTTAATTTAAATTTACAAAAACTGCTCATAGTAACATCTACTGTTATCATCATTTCGGAAAACTCGCTACTTTTTAGCTGAAGAGCTACAAAATCGATTTAAATTGAACCATTTGCAAAATGTTCACATATGCGCGTTTAGCATATGGTATAATTTTAGGCTGATTTTCGACGTACAAAACAGCCACATAATAATATCTCGGTATATTATTATGTGGCTATCTCATTAATATAAAGATGGAATGGATTGAGGAGGAGGATCATAACATAATATCCCTACAAAATGACCACAATAGATACTAAATTCACGAGAAGTAGGAAATTAGATGGTCTTGGACCGCTAAAACTTCGTTGTGAAGAAATAAAACTGTCAGAGGAAGTGAAATATCTTGGTGTCATTCTTGACTCACCCGGGATCGGCAGCTGCAAAGAATTAAAACCAGAGCGAAGACAACGCTCATATTGGTTAGAAGAGCTCATAGAAAAACATGGGGATTAAGTCCAAATGTGATGTACTGGACGTACATCACACTGGTCAGCCCTATCATCACTTATGCATCTCTGGTATAGTGGACAAAGATGCAGTAACAAACTGCTATAACTAAACTTAACAAGATACAGAGACTTGTGTGTTTAGGAATAAGAGAAACAATGAGGACTATTCCTACAGCAGCAATGAAATGCCTACTAGACCTCTCTCCCCTCCACCTAATGGTAATAAGGAAGGCAAGAATGGGCCATCTCAGATTGCAACAACTACCTAGCGGCAGATATGAAGAATTGAGACATAATAATATTGTACGTCATGTGGAAGGTAATCTTTTGGAATCGAGATTCGACCACATGATTTCGACATATCTATTTAACAGAAAATTCGAGGTGAAAGTCACGGATCAGATAAGCTGGAATCAATCTAGCTACAGACACAAGTTCGGGGAATTGATCTGGTTTGCAGACTGATCAAAAGCCAAGAAAGGTACTAGAGTCGAAGTCTATAACAAGATGAGAAACACAATGTCACCGTTTTCAGGCAGAGGCATATGAAATATTGCATTGTGCAACCGAACTTAATCAGAGGGCTGATAGAAATAAGCGGGTCTATATTGCAACAGACAGCCAGGCGATACTGAGGGCATTAGTAATCCCTAAAATACAATCAAGACTGGTTGGGAATGTATTTGAGAACTGAATAGACTAACAGGCAGCAATAAAGTCACTTTGCTGACGAAAAAGCCGATGATGATCATCGATTTTATATGTAGGCCCAGAATCTGTTCTAGGACTGTCCAAAAACACGGCACGAGAGCAGGAAAACTGGGTAACAGAAAAACACAAAGAACACTGGAATAAAACAATCAGGCAAATTCATGCAAAAACCTATATTACGAGACCATCAAAGGAGAAGACTGAAGAACTACTGCAACTTAGTAGGAATCATTTTCGCGCCGTAACAGATCTCCCTACAGGACACTGCGCACTGAAAAGACACCTACAGAAAATTGGGATCAACACTAGAGATGCTTGCTTGAAATTTTTTAGTTAGCCAATTATACTCTAATGCTATGACAGCGAGTTTGTGGATTTTTGGCTTTAAAATGAAAGGCAAATTTTCAGATCATTAAGGACGATGTTTCTACAATTTGTTTTTTTTTCAAGTATAAAAGAATTAGTGAAAATAATTACTATACTGTGTTTGACATTTACATCCATTATTACATCAGTTTGTGTAAATGTTTGTCAAAAATGTTAATGTGATATCATTCTTTACAACTTTTTAGTATGTTTATATGTTTTAAGATTATGTTGTAATGTAATAGTGGATAAAAATGTCAACCACAACATAGCAATTATTTTCACCAATTCCTTTATACTTGAAAAAGATAATAAATTGTCGAAACGTCGTCGTTAACGATCTGAAAATTTGCCTTTCATTTTAAAGCTAAAAAGCCACAAACTCGCTATCATAGAGCTGGAGATACTAACTGCAGAGAACGCTTATTCGCCATATTATGTGTGACTATGAGACTCTGGACGCAAAAAGACAGGGAATTTTTGGCAAACTAAAAATAAGCCCAGAGGATTACTTCGATCAACCAGCCAGGGACCACTGCAGATTAGTGCGGGGTACTAGGATACTGGAACGTTTGATATAAATTAATGGATCAGACGGCCCCCACAACAGAAGAAAAGCCACTCCGTAAGGTTAAAAATGACAAATCTTTATCAAAATCTGCGACTGACAGTTCGCGAGGTTCCCTTGTAAGTCCACATTTTGCGATGTTGGTCCAACACACGGCGAGTGCTCATTCTCTATAAGTTTTAAAATAATACAAAAGTAACTTTCAGTCACATAAACTTTGTGATTTATGTATTGTAACAACTAGTTTAATACTACTCTATAAATTAACAGCTAATTTTGACACCAACTATTCACTTATCGTGCTCTTAACGCAACACCTGGAACCAGAATTTATTTATAGCACCACCATAACCGTTGTACATGTTTTGAAAACATCGGAAATAAAAAAAAATTAAGTGATTCTTATACATATTTATTACCATAGTATATGTATACATACAAGCAAATAATTGGACGACCAATTTGTTATGATTTCAGATTTAAATTATTGCGGCACGCACGAACCGTGTTTGAACGGCGGGACATGCGAAAACACCGCTCCCGACGCCTACGAGTGCACTTGCCCCGACGGCTTTTCGGGAGTGAACTGCGAGGTAGTCGACAACCCGTGCGCTCCAGCTCCTTGTCAGCACGGAGGTACCTGCCTGGTTGACGGCGGGTCTTTTACCTGTCAATGTGCTCCCGGCCGGACCGGACCGACCTGCAATATCGGTGAGTAGTTCCGAATTAATCGACACGATTTCGTTAAAAGACGCTCGATGCCTCCTCGAGGAACAAACCCGGATAGTCCGTTCATTTTAAAAGTGAAAAGAACGCTGCCTTTGTTCTTCTCACTTTTCAAAGTCACTCGAATAATATCTCACTTTCCTTTCACGTCATATAGGTATATCTACAGATACGTAAAGGATTTATCTAAAATTTTTACTTTCAAGAACTGTTGGTTATGCAGGGGCTTCATAGTATAGTAAGTTGTTTTTTCTGGCTTTTGACATAAGTTATGGGTATATTTATTATGCACTTGTGAACAATTAAGATAAATGGTTTTCCCTCACATATTTTAAGATTATAAATTTACGATCGTTATAATCCACTTCAGAAGCTTAGGGTACAAAATGGCCTTCTCTCCTTGTTCGCCGTGATTGATAACTTTATTTATCCGCGAGAATTTGTATTTAAAGGACGATTTTTTTTCTATAATTTATTTATCGTAGATTGATTTTATTAATTATTATAGTAACCTTCTCAAATTGAAACTACTTGGTATCATAAAAGAATTTTAAAAAAATTAACACGGGCTTAGAATTTAGAGAAAACCAGATTCGGTTACATCCAAGAAACTTTGGTCGCTAAAGTTATTTAATACAACGCACAAAAATCTTCAAAATTCTTACATTGATGTAATTATGCAGGCAATGAAGGACCTCGTATTTGCTTACCAAAAAGTACTACATTGGAATTTGGAATATTTAGCCATAACTTTTATTCAAGGGATTTTGCTTGCTAAAATTATTTAAATATATGGAAAAGAAAGTTTTCAAAATGCTTAACATTGGCTTAATTATAAGGGTGATGATGGTTTTGCCATATAAACCCCTCAACGCTACAAGCGTCGTACTTTGAAACCTAACACATTTGGTCATCACTTTTGGTAATAAAAAGAAAGATTCTTTAAGGCTATACTAAGAGTTCCAACCACCAATGTTAAATTTAAGCAAATCAGAAAAGTTTGTTTCTATTGATAAAACGGTATTGGTTTTTGTTACCATCAATAATAAATTATCTTACCGTCAAAAGCAGCATTTAGCAACCTTTTTTTTTACCTTGTGACCTGAATACCGATACAAATATTACGCAATCCATACAACAATGCGAATGAAAGTGAGAAAAGGGCGTTAAGGTTTTTGAAATTAATTTTAGATCTTACCTTATTAATCTATGATCATACAAACGCCATGCAATAACAAAAGATACTTCAATTATAGTTTTATAGTTTCCGGAGCTAAAAAGAAAGTCCAATATAAACACTATGTTAGAAGTGCCACTACTTTAACCTCAGACGACAATCCCGGCAAAACGTTTATTAAACCACCTTTTCATCGTATTTCAAAAGATTTAGGCGATATTTTTAAAAAACAAAATTTGAACATTTGCTTTTAGAAATCTTTTAGGTAACGCGAAAGATAAACGTCATCCCAACGAAAGATCGAGCATTTACAAATCGGTTGTAGGAGGTGTAATAAAATTTATATTGGACAAACAAAGCGTGTGATCGGAACCAGATTCAAAGAGCACACAGCATGTTATCGATATGGTGGACTTGAACCATTCAGCGTTTCGCAACATATAAATGATACCGGACATAAAATGTACAATCACCCAAAGAGTTAGATCCATACGAAACCATATATATATATATATATATATCTATGAAAAAAACATTCAAATAACTTATTGAATAGGGCACCTCAGCAGCACTGTTTTGATATATTTATGAGGGTAGAAAAGAAAAGATTTACATTCTTTGCTAATTGTTGGTTTTCGAAAGGTCAAGTAGGCGTAGAAAAAAAACACTTATAAATATGTTTGCTTTTTAGAAGGAGATAGCAGTGCATGTTTAAGTAGTAGGTATTTCTTATTTTTACGGAATTCAGTTGATCTTCGATTGATAATAGGAACGCACGCATTCCCGAAACTATTGTGTCGAATTAATCAAATCTGACGTAGCACGGAGTGATCGATAATTTATGACTATTAATATATCTATTTACTTCACTTTGCGCCTTCTTTAACATTCCAAATATCATATCTTCTTATAAAATACAATTATTCCCAAATATCTTCATAATTTTAGTTTTTTTTCACATTTTTTTTTTTGAGAAGCGTGAAGAAAATTACTCAAAACAATAAGAAACTAATAAATGTATTAAATTTACTGCAATTCAAGTACTGAAATTCTAACAGTTAAAGTAATCTAAACAGGATCTTTTCTTTAATAAATAGCTGAGCATTAAAAATGTGTTTTACCCAAAAATTTATTTATTTTAAATTAATCAAATATTATGATTTTCAATACTCAAAATGAAAATATAGCAATATTTCAGTATGAATATCTATAAATATAATATATAAATGAATGCATCTTAATTACTTTCCCATCAATATATAAATAAAAATTTATATTTATTTAAATTTTGAATAGCCATACTCTGATGAGAACTTGCGTTATTGGATTAGGTTATTACTTATTAATTTTACTTGAGGAATTTATTTCTATTTATACACCAAGCACGGGAAATGTTCGATATTATGCAAAACTCGTTTCGAACTGAATTTACGCAATACAGGAAGTATTCGTGTCCAATTTTCTTAACGGGCATTTCGGGTAACGCTCACTGATTAAAGTCGTGTTCCACGAATTACCACCAACAACATAACGCACACAGTCTACGAATTAGCGTACCACTTTTGCGAAATAGACGACTTCAGTGTACTTCTTGCAAGTAATTTCAAATTTCATCAATAAATTCTCCCCCCTCGAAGAAGTTTAAAGTAAATATGATAATATATAAAAGTAGTGATGATGATAACTTTGTATGTTTTCTGTAATCTCCTAATAACGATTTTTTTTCCTATTTAAATTACTTATAATATATTCAAGCAAACAGGAAAAAGTTAAGTATTCTTAATATTTGGGTGTTCCTTCTTTAGCCAATCCAAGGCAATGTTTTTTTTTTGTTATACTTAACTAAAAGTTCAAAATTGTGAAGTTATATATGACATAAGTTGTAACATTTAATTTATATGGCAATTATGCAATTTTTTATAAATAGTGCTGTCAAAAAAAATAACAATAAATATAATACGTTAACAAGCATTTTAAAATTATAAACAAACAACGGTTTGTGAAAACGTATTAAACTTACTAAAAATATCAGATATTATATTTTTCTAATCATATGCTTCTTTGGAACCTCGGACGTACGCAAGCAAAAATGTTTGCTACTTCTAACAGATAAGTAGGGGAGGGTGGGTATAGTTGTAACACTTTTTATATATTCTACCTTAGAGGCCATCATTGATTAAATAAAAATATTTTAATGATACCATCTTTAAGGTTCATCTTCTAAGCTTACTGAGACAGAGAATTAATAATTCCTACATTGTACATTGACAAATAATAGAAGAAACAAAAAGGGTAGTCGAGTGTTACATCATACCCCATGGGTGGGTACAGTTGTAACAAGGAGTGGGGTAAGATGTAACAAGTGAAAGAAAGAGAAGTTTGTAATTAATATTTTATTTATTTATTAATAATTATTTTTTAGAATAAGTGAAACTGCTGCGCAATGTTTTCTTAGTTGTCCTGAGATTTTTCACATTCTTTCCCTTGGCTTTTTCTTCTGCAAGGCTTCGATTGTAGAAAAAATATTGTTGTACTTGATATATATTAACGTCACAATAATTTACAATTCTGTTAATTTGACAATGTCAAGAAATTTTTGACAAAGTCACATTTCCAATTTATTATAAATAAATTTGGCGATTGTAGAAAAAAATCATGTATGTAACTCGTTGCGAAAGAAGTGTTTAGGCACTTGTCGTGTTGACCAACGCGGCTTACACTTCGTTGGTCAATATCACGTCTAAAACACTTCCATTTCGGAACTTGTCACATAAATAGTTATTGTAAAATCCGCTTTACAGTTCTTGCATGCAATGAAAACTGCGTGCAACAAAAATTGCCCGCATGCGCATTCAATGGATTTAGATCAGCTGAGTGCAATTTTACTTGCATTGCATGTGCAATACACGGAATAGAACATGCGCAATTTTTATTGTATGCAATTTAAAAAAAAATTGCAAACTGTAAAGTGGCCTTAACAAAAATATTTACCAATTGAAGGTGGTGATAGTGGTAACAAATATTGGGTATGGATGTAACAAGTTGTTACAAAGATCCCCACCCCCCCTATTTTTAAATTTTACCCATCTTTAAACTCCCATCCGCTGCAATAAACCGAAGTTCACTGTGAAAGCAGCTATGAAGCTCTATTTTATGCTAGCCAAGGATGGCAAACTTACATTGACTACTTAATGATTTATAATCAATTAATTCGAGATTGAAGAAATTACTATCTTACCTAAAAAACAGTTTTTTCTTCTTTTCTTCTCTCAAGTAAACCATGTGCCATTAAGTTTGTTCGCGTCGCATGAACTATTTGCACTACTATGCACTTTTGCACACAAATTTTCTTAAAGTGCATAATAGTGCAAATAGTTCATGCGACGCGAGCAAACTTTATTTAAGTTGTTCGCGTCGCATGAACTATTTGCACTATTATGCACTTTTGCACACAAAGTTCTTAAAGTGCATAATAGTGCAAATAGTTCATGCGACGCGAACAAACTTATTACTACGTCAAACTACTAATGACGGATATAAAGCGTCATCTAGTGATACCATTCATAAACAATTATATCTGTCATTCCACTTGCCATTCGCTTTGTTACAACCATACCCCATGTTACAACTATACCCACCCTCCCCTACTCATCTTGCACAATTCAGATGTTATTTTATAGATTTTTATAGAGTGAACTTAGTGTATCTAGAGTCGTAAATTTTGGTAAGTGACAGTTAAACGATTATTAATAAATTGGTTCAGGGACAAATTCTACGAAGGGTCAACCGCTCTAGGGTAAAAATGTACCTATATTGCGCAAATTGGCAAATTTAGGCATTGATTGGTATGGTTTCCCACTGTTTTCGTTATATATTTCAGTGAATTAGTGCGACATCATTGTGCCTTGTGATTAGTTTCCCGATCTAATGTAAAAATCTGCAAATTTGATTTAATTGGATACTTCTGAAGTACATGGTTTATGAGGATTTCCACAAATAGAACGAATGCTTAACGAAAAATTTGACAAACATGAAGTATCTAGTGGTATTTCTTCTTCGAAATTTGTGTCTCCACCTCACAGAAACATTTTTTTTTTTAATTTTGTTAATTGTAGTAAATCTACTATGATTATGTTATCCCAGTATTTTAAACAAAGCATAAACATGTCACTTTTGCTGAATAGATATATTAGCGCGGCCCTGTCCTATAATAATTGATTTCAAGGAAATACAATTAATATCTATCTATTTCGAAAGTGAAATTAGTAGTAAAATAATACCTTCTGACCAAAACGTCTAATCGTCTTATTAATGTAAAAATTACTTCAACCTTGTGCAATTTACCTTCAAGAGGCCATGATTCTAATCTAGAAATTTCCTGTCGATTTTACAATTATCTAATTTTTATCATATATCGAAGAAGTTCTTTTGAAGCCAAATCAAAATTTCAAGAAATTTATATCATTAAGGAACTCGCAGAATTATTATTAATAAATTTTAATAGCGTTGCCTCCAGTTTCTCAAAAATTATACCGGTATGCTTACTGCTTTTGCGTTTGCCCAAAAAAAGGCAAGAAAAATACCCATTTAATCGCTATAGAATATTTTTTGGAGTTAAATTTTTTATTGTTGTTTTTATGATTTTGCACATATATTTTGTTTATACTATTGTTTGTTTATTTTTAAAAAAAAAAAAAGTCCAACACAAAATTTTGTTTGATGTTTCTCTGATCTAAACATTGTTTCTGAAGCAAAAAAGCTAATGTTAAGACAGGCATCGGCCTGTCGACAGACTAGTAATAATTATATCCACCAACTGCCAACATTCCCGGAGATGTACGTATTGTCGTTAATGAAATCAACAAACAAACCCTCAAACTAATAAAATCTCGTTCATTTTAGAGATATTGCGAAATTTAAGAAAATAATTGGTATAAAAAGCGATCATATTATTTTGTTATTTCTAGTATATTAATTTAACCATCCCATTAATTTCCCTTAAACAATAAGTCCTCTTCAATTAACAAAGTGAATATTATTAAGATATAAGGATCACGGTAACCACAATTGTAGTTAATTTAATGTAATTATCATGTTCAAATCACTTTTTTTTCTAAACCTAGCCCACACTTTTATAAACAGGTTCTGTGATCTAAGCATTATTATGGCGAAGTTGTCTACCCATATACTTACATTCAATAGGTATATGTGATACAGCCATTGTTGTAAAGATGACGCTTTTCCTATTTCACTCAAATACGGCTATAAAAAGTTGATTTAGTGCATTTACCGGGGAAAACATTGTACACCGGCGAAGGAGAATTCGCAAACGTCACATACAGAACAAAATAAATTAATGAGATGAAAATTTCTCAAATTAAGAACCCTTTATTGCTTGATCCAACAGTCCTGCTTTATTAATAATCCAACACCATTGTATTTGCGGCAAGCAATATCAATTTATCCTCCTTTTATAGGTAGGTTATGTCAACAAATTGTGCAACAAAACTATACATTATGTTTCAAAAAAACACATTATACAGTAAATAATTATTCACAACTAGGTATATTAATTATAGCAACATCGTAATTAATCTGTAGGCAAAATCTTAAATGTCGCTTCACTACACAAATTTGTGATGTGTGAAAAATACTGTAAATATTTTGTTGACGATTAGTTTGCAACTATTACCACTGGCATAAACGTACTATTTGTAAAATGATCTGCACTTAATGCTACTGTAATATATAGGTGCTGTCAACATAAATTGTATAACAAAAGTGTGCATTTTGTTGCAGAAAATGCGATAACTTCGCCAACAATTTTGTGGAAAATTTTAATACAAGTTGTGCTCGTCCCTATGCCTATGTTCAACAACTTGTGCGAAACTTTATAATTGTTTGCAAATTAACAATTTTTTCAGTGCAATACTTAAGAAAAATGTGGTTTTCAGCAGAAGAATATAATTGACCATAATTATTGCTCAAACTGTGCGTTTTAGGCATTCTAAAACATATTGACAGAATGTCTTTTAACGGCAAGTTGCGTTTATAGATAGCTTTATGCATATACCCTCCTTTCCTCTTTTATTTTTACATGAATATTTTCATATAGCAGTTTTGCTGTGTTGCTAAATGGCGGTAAAATTCTGATATATAAAGAATTACATGCATTTTCTCATCTAGATTCCTCTCATGGGAGTGGTACTCATAAAAGTTTTCAGTATTGTCTAACCTACAAGAACCTTTAAACAAACTTTCCCTTATTGCTGCTACAATTTCTTACTATATCAAGTTGTACCAACTATAGTAGTAAAATTTGTGCAATTTAATAAATTTGGAAGCGTTTATTATTAAATTTTATCTAAAATATGGTTTTCTAACTTATATTACTTCTTCTAGGCAATCTGTGGATCTTTTACCAACTTTCAGCCTATTAGCCTATTGACGCTATGAGCTTTTTAATTTTTCTATTGCTCTTTAACCATAAAATTTAAACCTGAGGTTTATCATTAGGATTGAGGAAGAATTAAAGAATTATCTCTTTAATTTTTCCCTGATTTTTAAACGTGTCCTTTATCTTTTTATTTTTTGTTATTTCCGTCCAAATGCACATTTGGATGCACATCACTTTCGATTAGAAGCAGCTGCAGGTTTCTGTAATTTCCATTGTTAATCGAGTGTCTTGAAAAAAGGAACACCATAAAACAATGAACTGATATATTTAAAACTTAACAAACATAATTAACAGACATATAATTCTTAGATAGTTATCGGGGACTGTTCTTATAATTAAGTCCCACCTACAAATAGTGAGTGAGAGTCGGGCAGGATAATCGAGGTGAATCTAATAATTGAGTAAGCAAAAGATGTGCAAACGGCAAACCGGAGGGGAACAGATGATCCTTTCTCTCTGTTGTCCGGTCGTCCCTCTGTCGGTGCGCTCGCCATACTACTAAATATTGAAAGAAGAATTTGGGCGTAAGCAAGAGAGTAGAGAGAGAATTAATAGAGTCCGCACTGGTATAAAAATAGAAGCCTCGCCGGGGCAGTATAAATCAGCGGTTACCTAGCAATTACTTCTCCTCCCCGCCCCGTTATTATATCTATTACCCACTAGGAGTGCTGCGATCGCGGGGAGACTTAATTATGGACGGGCTCCGGTGCTGAGCTCTTCACCTTTGACCTCACATTCCACTGCTGCCACCACACGAACACTCTTTGCTCTATCTTCGTGTTCCTCGCTAGTTGTACTACAAGTAGAAGAAATTTGTAACCGATTTTTGTTCGCATTGATTTATTGACGGCCGGGTATCCGTAACATTTCTTCTAATAACCTTTAAGAGATTCTCCCGATCTCCGTTATTGATGGTGAAGATGCCGTTTCCGTGTAAGTAAAAGCTCGGGACCCGCTGGAGATTCGCCATTTTTGCCGCGCATAATGTGACTGCATGTTGTGTCTGTTTGTATGCACGTGAATATTAACATCGGCCGTAATAACATTTCATCTTGTCGGTCTCCACTTGCGGTGGAGTTAAAGTTTCTTGCTAGTACGATAGTTTTGCGTTGCGGTATGCCTCAGTGATTCGAACAACCAGTGCAGCCAATAACTAATTTCTTGCTATATATTTCGTTTTTACGTTAGTAGATAGTACAAGTTTCTTTGTGAATCTAATGAGTTCTGCAACTACACCTACTTATAAAAAAATTACCTATTTATCAACACTATTGAGAGGAATGCCATTAGATCTTTGCTTAGTGAAATATAACAAAATGTTCTACCATAAGACCTAATTCAAATTTTATAAGTTATTTGGTGAGAAATGATAAATATTTTAATGAAATAACGAGCAAAGAAACATTTCTTGAATTGAGTTCGTTCTTGTATACTTCTTTAATGAAGCGATAAAGTTAGCTATTTTAAGTAAGGTTCTATTATATTCTTAAATATAACACAATTCATTGGTTTTCAATTGATCTTCTTCACCCTAACAAAATAACTATTAAAATATGTTTAATAAAAATTTGCCTGTTTCGTTTGTTCACATAAAACAGTTATTCAAAAAATCTTTTGATAAAATCAAATGCCAGTGAATGCAGTAATGTTCAAAATATCCAGTCACTTCGCACTATATCAGATTTCATTAATTCGAAATAATTGTTTCGGGAATACCTGGATTCCCATTATCAACCCAAACATGCTCTGTTATCTCCCTCTAAAAAGGAAACATATTTGCAAGCGCTTTTCATACGCCTACTTGACCCTTCGAAATACCAAGAATTAGCGACGAATGTGAAATCTTTTCTTTTCTGCCCTCATAAATATATCAAACTGGAGTGCTGTAGAGGTGTCACTTTCCTATTCAATTCACACAAAAATTGAATAACGTCAGAACGGCCAAATCAAACTACAAAAAGTAAACGTATTTATAAGGCTTCAAAACAAGTAAATCTCTTTTTCTCAGTGTGCTACAAAAAATAGCCCATTTATGTCTTAAAAGAATGAAAGAACTTGCGCAAAGGAATAACTAATTAAAAAAAAATGAAATTATTATCTTTATACATGATTAACGCGTTATACTGCAATAAGTTAAGCCTCTTATGCTATTCTATTGCAGCTTCATTAGTGAAAAGTTCTACGTTTAGTTCTTTAGTTCTGCTCCGTTACGTTTCTGCAGACCTACAAAGCTGTGTATATACGTAGTACTTATATTCAACCCAGAGAAAGGCAAATAAATAATTTGAGAATCTGCGGTTACCGTATAATTAGCGTAACAGTTATTGAAACCGATTTCATTAAGACAGACTCACTTTACCCAACTCGCTTTCGCAAATACAAAAACATTAAAATTTTCTGTGTAAAAACGTGGAAATAAAAGTGAAAATCTTCTATTAGTTTACACGTACTTGTAATATGCCCTGTTTATTTACGAAATAATAAGTTCACTATATTATTAAACAAGTATGCATTTGTTTATCTTCATGCTACGCTGTATGATTCGCATAATTCCGTTTAATAGAATAACTATCGCTTAAATTGGTAAGAGTTGAAGTATTGTTCTAGCGAAATAATCACGGATAATTATTAATAATTTCACTTTAAATCAGCGAAACGAGAACTGACAGCCATTCGATAAATTGCAAATGTTGTATCTCAATTGTCCGTAACGAGCAATTTAGTAATAAATGTGTGTTTCCCACAATGTGCTTTTAACTCTAATGGATATATGAACGTGATTTATTTAATAATGTAACTGTAGGCTCTTCAATTCTTTTGTATTATTAGTCGCAACTGTTATAATTGGGTATCATTTTAACTAGAAAGCATAACAATACAAGCAAACTAAGACCTTAAAAAAGAATTAAGAGTGACAATGGAATACACGAGAATCTGGCGAAAATAATTACAGATTCCTACGTAATTGCCTTTCTTGTTACACTTATTTCTGATTATAGCTATTTAATGTTTTAGTGAGCTACTTAGTCTGAGAACCATTTCGTTACTTACAAAAACTTTCATGTTAAAGTCCTTACCTCTGAAGCTGTTCTAAAGCACATATTCTTGTAGATATCGCACCGTATTAATATGATGTAGATATACCTAAACGCTTTTGTTGGAAGGTAACTACAAAAAACAGCGCAAATGCAGAAAAAAAAACATTTTATAGAAACGTTATCGAAGACTGAATCCATATGAAATCCTAAATATTCACCCAGAGAAAAAATGTGGAAATTTGACACAAACTGGTAACTTCTCTGTACTAAGCATAAGTAAACATATGTTGTGGTAATATTTATTCTACTTATAGTATTTTAAATTACTACGATTTTGTAATAAATTTTACTTATCTTTATAGTAGCATCTATGAAACAATATATTACTTAATACTACATTGTTGTATGGATATATTTTAACTTGTGTATTATTATTTGTATAACAACACAAAACGAAAAATTTATAGAAACACAAAAAAAACGATCTTTCCATATAAAAATAAAGGGAATACCCATGAAGCCATGATTGGCGCTAAACAAGCAAATGAATTAGATAATTCAGTCCTTCCAAGATGTTCTTCCTAGATTGCAAATTGAAGAAGCGTGGAAACTGAACACCACAATAATTTACTAAATTAAGAAAGTAACTGAAATAATACCCATCATATCACCAATACAACTGAAACTAATACCAGGCTTGCAGAAGCCAAAGTTGACAGTAACTCGGATTATCTGATAATCCAAAAAAAAAAAATATTAAAATGGAAATCAACAATCACACGAAATGATGAAAATTCAAGGCTCAAGTCAAATAAAAAGTGTCCTCTAAAAATAAATGTTGTTGAATGGGTAACCGTTCGGATGTCACTTCTCAGCGGCTCGGTATGTTCGGGCACCCTAAGCCAAGGGGCCTTCAAGGGCCAGCAGTGCTGAATTATATTATTATGATATTGTTAAAGCTGCATATAGTATACAAGTGGAATAGCATGTTTTCCTAGTTTTTCTCATTAACGATGAATAATTCCTAACCGCAAAATATTTCAATCCTCTAAAATTTTGTACCTAGTTAAAGTTTAAGTATAACTACTAGTACTGCGAATCGGAACCGGTTTTATGTGAAACCGCTTTTATAGGTGGCAATTGATCGCCTTCAAAACAGAAACCGTAACCAGTTTTTAAAATCGGTTTTCAAAACCGGTTATTAAAACTTGGTTTGAAAATCGGTTTCTAAAATCTGTTTTGAAACGGTTACAATTTTTTTCATTGTTGACATATAGCGATATTTAATATTCATATACCTAATTTTGAGAGGTATAACTGTAAAGTCGTAAATTATTTAATGGACATTTCAGATTTAATCATGAATAATGTCTTAAAAGGATAATATTAACAACATTTGGTGTATGTCAAGATAGAACAGGCATTTATTGCATATTAATAATATGTATTTAAAATATATACCTACTTTAAAACTCTAAACGATAATAACTATTATCTCTGAAAACAGCGAAATATTCATTAAATAATTTACGACTTTACAGTTATACCTCTCAAAATTGCATAACAGTTATATGAATACATATGTTACAATGAAAAAAAAAGTAACCGTTTCAAGGTAGGTTTTCAAAATCGGTTTTAAAACCGGATTTTAAAAACCGATTTAAAAAACCGTTTTAAAAAACCGATTTTTACTGAAACCCCCTTAATCGGTTTTAGTGAAACCGGTTCTAGGAAAAATCGGTTAAACGGTTTTTGATATCCGGCTACTAGTAACTACATTTCAGTTAACTTAATAACGAAAATAAAATTAATGAAACAAAAAATAAAATTAAATTAAATAATAATCATTATCGACGACACTTTAAGAAATTGAAGAAAAAAAATGTATGTTATGTTTATGGCACTTTTTAATGCATGCTGGTTAATATTACCACCAAATAATGTTTGTTATATTAGCAATAATTCTTCTTTAAATATAAACTCAGAGAATATAATTTTCAAATATTGACTCTAAAAAAAATGAAGCAGAACAAATAAATACCCAAAATTTAGGTGTGATAGAAAACTTAAGATTAAAGTTTTTTCCAGTACTGATAAATTCTATTTAATTACTAAAAAAATACTAATGGACATTCAACAAGAACCTGAAGAAATACCATCTTTGGTATTTAAAGAATTTTACTGGGTGTTAATATCCTCACACAAAAGTAAAAGCGGTCATAGCTGCTATAAACGATAATAATCTTACAAAATATTGTAAGCGTCAAGATGATATGATAAGAAACAGAATAAATATTCCACATATCAGAATATTTTGTGGTGTTTGCGAATAATCTAATAGCCGACCACATTTTTCTGTGGCACTAGCGTCATACAACACGTATTTTCCATTAATAATATCCCGAATTCCATCCTTCAATTCCTTATATTAATAATCACAGATCAAAAGATATACTGCTGAAGCACGAAACTTGAAATCATAAATTTCTACGGAATGTCTTTCTAAATTGTCAGAAAAGAAGAAAAGCATGAAAATTTACTCTCCATGCAATAATTATCGTCCAGGTTCAACTGTCTCCAAAAACAACGGCATAAATATCGCATGAACCCTGATTGAGAAGTAACATTTACGCAATGATTATTTCTTCTTCTTGGAAAAAAATATCCATTTCCATTCCGTCCTCGTCAATTCAGTTTCATTTCAGTGGTAATTACACTTCACGTCGCAACTTTCCAGAAAAGGTCAAATATAGTAAGATATACAGTTGCGGAGCAATATAAAGCCGAAAACTCGTTTATTTAATGCGATCACGTGTGTGAGAACGAACGACCGTAAACGGGAAACCCATTCAACGACACTGTTTCTTATAAACGTGACAATTGCCGTCGAATTAAAAACAAAAAGTGCCATATTAAAATCGGTGATTTACCGGGAGGAATTTTATACTTTTATCGATGCGTGCGCCCTGTATACAACTAAAGAATCGTGAAAAAATGTTTTTTTCGCCACCAGTTTTGAAATTAACGGACTTACGCAGCAGGCATACGCGGAGTTATGGCCGCTAATAATTATCGTCGTGATTAAGCCCGTATTTAATACGTTTTTCGGTCGTAATGGCAACCGTTTAGTATACCCGGAGAAAGTAACGTACACGTTTTTAACGACTCGGTTTATTAATCTTAATTTTAACGCGGAATGATTATAAGCAACGCGTAAACATTCGATAATCGTGTCTGCGTGTGTACCTTTCGAAATTATATGTACAAAAAAAACTGTAACTGTGTAAATTGTTGTAAACTGTCAGATATGTGGAATACTCATGTAATAGTGAACACGGTTAACTACTAAAATCTACAAATGGAATAATTTTTTGCGCAAAAGCAAAACTGACGATGAGAGAAAGTTGTGAGAAAACATTTAAAAATTGTAAAATTACTTAGGTTGATTTCTTCTTATTCTTATTGTTATCTCTACGAATAACACAAGTGGATAATTTTTAGTCGTAAATGTCTCAAGCGTATAAAAACCCTTGTCCTGATGTATTTATTGTTACTACTTATTTTTGTAGACTATCCCACTGCTAAAATAAACGTACTGATTGGTTTAAACTTAGAGAAGGTAAGAAATATCATGTAAAGGCACGCAATTATCTTCAAATATGGAGCAAAGCAGCGATTTTAAAGCAGAACAATTTATGAAAATAATAATTATTATTATTTAATATTTAATTATACTTGTCAGATTACCTGAAAATAAAAGTTAATCTCGGTACTGTGCTGTTCCTTTGCATCATAACATGACTCTACCTATTTTCGCCAAAGATTTTGAGCCTATATTCTGTACATCTATTTCCCAAATATTGGCAAATATCTGAAACAAAGTGGTTGAATTTTATTCCTATTGACTACAAAATCTTAAAATTATATTGGCCTGCTTCGAGTAGCTCTAATGTGTGATATATGAAATAGAGAAGCTTAAGAGAGACAATAATGTGTTGCTCTTAAATGAACAATAAGAATACAACATGCGAGCAAAATGTTATATTCTTAAATTACATATGTTAAATTATGATCATATTAACAACAGTTAACAAATTATGTAGCTTATATCATTATTACATTTTTAACAAGTTGAAAATTAATTATAAAATCCATAAGTTGATTTTGTGTGAGTTGTATTTAAAGGAAAAAAGAAGAAAACAAGGTCTTGATCCTCACAAAATTCTTTAATGTATCGCACGACCGGTTTCGCTCTAGCCGAGCATCCTCAGGTCAGCTACAGAAGTATCAATTAATGAGAGAGTGTGAAAATTATTAACAAATTAGTAATGTACAGAGTTAAAATATTCTATATATATAAATAAGACAGATAAGCAAAAGTAAAAAAATATTTAAGAGATACAATTTAAAATAAGTTTAAAAAATGGTCCAGGTTTAAAAACAAAGTCAAATTAGAAAGTACAATGTAAATAGAAAGGCTTAAGTAAAATATGTAAAGAACAGACATTAAATAGGCAATGAAACACTTAATTTAAACGAACAACACTTTAAAACTATTTAAAATTGATATTGCCACTTCGCACTCAGAATATAAAATGATGCTGGAGTGAACTTTAAATAAAGTTAGAAAATTTCCAGAAACATGCAATACACTAGTGCCATCTATTATTGAAGAACTGAACATAAAGTAATGAAGTATTGAAAACATGGTGGAATAATTGAAAGCTATATATGTAAAGGGGGTCATCTCTCGAGTAAAACTTGGAAAAGAGGTGTAGACTCGAAAACTAATTGTAAGTTTAAAGAAAGGTCTTTACTAGTGAGCTGTTGCCTCAGTACTTCTAATGACTCCAAGTTGTTGAGGTAGGTACCTTTTTTGGCTGTAAGTAATATTGCGAAATTGTGATCGATGTTAAAATTGTGTTTATTTTCTTTTAAATGTTTACCGAACAAAGAATCTACAGTCGCATTGTGTTTTACGCTACGTAAATGTTCTTTTATCCTAATTTCGAAATTCCTAAAGGTCCTTCCAACCTATGTGCAATAGCAGTCATTACATGTCAGGAGGTAAACGCCTTTCTTCTTTATTTTTTTTAGTAGCTCTATATTATCTTTAAGGTTTATACTGAATACTGAATAATTATACTGAACTATACAAGGATGTATGGAAAAATTCTTAGCCTACTATAAAAGCATATAAAATTTGAAAGTCAAAATATTTTATTAATCAACATATTGTCCTCTTAATTGGATACATTTATTACAACAAATCTGTAACGTCTTTAGACCTTCCAATAAGAAATTTTTATCTTGCTCTGCAAACGAGGGCTCCACAACTTCTATCACCTCTTCGTTGGAAGAAAATTTACGACCTTTCACTTTTTTGTTCAGTTGAGGAAAGATATGATAGTCGGACGGAGTCAGATCTGGTGAAGAAGGGCGATGTTCGAGTAATTCTAACCGTAAATCACGAATTGTTTGCATGACAACATGCGATTTGTGTGCGGAAGTATTGTCCTGCAGAAACAACACCACTTTGGACAACTTTCGGCGTCTTCTCTTCTTAACTTCTTTCCCAGTTATTGTTCTGCCTTTATCCAGAAAATCAATCGTGATTACTTCATGGCAATCCCAAAAATCTGAAGCAAGAACTTTTGCAGCATATTTTTAAACACGATACTTTTTAGGCCTTGGAGAACCCGAGGGTTTCCATTCCATCGATTATTGTCTTATGTCTGGGTCGTAGAAATGTACCCAAGTTTCATCCATAGCAATAATACGGCTTAAGAAGTTTGCATCTTTTTCAAACTGAGCACAGATCGAAGGCGATGCTTCCACCCTTTCACGCTTCTGGTCAACATTCAGACATTTCGGGATCCATTTTGCAGAAATTTTTCTCATGTTCAAATCGACGTGAACTATATGACGCACGCGTTCGTATGGAATACTCACTGCCTAGATATTCATTTTACCCACACGGTCCAACAAAATCATGTCATGAACCGCATAAACATTTTCGGGGACGGACACAGAAACTGGCCTTCCCGACCGGTGTTCATCTTCAATCGAAAATTTAGCCCTTTTGAAGCTCGCAATCCAATTTTTCACGGTCGCATACGTAGGACATTGATCGCTAAAGGTATTAAGCATATGTTCGTAAATCTGCTTACCTCTTAACCACTTCAAATACAGGTACTTGATAATGGCTCAATACTCTAATTTTTCGATTTTCACAACTTCGCTCCGCATCCTTTTATTTTCCAATTTTGACTGCGCAACTTTGGTTTAACTTTTTGACGTGAAACTTTGCACTGGCACTTCTAATATGTTATTTTTCGTTGCTATGATATCGTAATATTTTCTTTATCCACGGAACCGGTCTAGGCTAACTAGATACCAATACATCCTCGTAGTGAAGTAGTAACTATAGCGAAAAAATCATGGGCGACCCCCAAAAAACATTATTAAAGTGTGTACTTAGGTGTTTGGCTTACCTGGGGTCATCAAAAAACTACAAATAATCACTATCCATAACTACAAAAACTACCAACTAAGGATTTGTCAATTTACCGGTTAAATTGACTAAAAAACGTTCGGTAAATTTACCGGTAAATTACAAAAAATTACCGGTAATTCGGTAAATGAACAATCCATACCAGAAATTTTTATGTATGTACGAAATATTATGTTTATAGATATTTAAAGGTCTAAAGGGACAAAAAAAAAGGGTAAGTGTAAATAACAGTATACCCAATTATTAATTTTATGGGAGATGTTAAACTTTCTTGAGATTGAGAGCCGGTGTAATACCCCAGAAGAGAGAATATTGAAAAGAAACTGACAAAACGTTTTGATTAGAAACGTATAACCTCCATTCCACCGAGTTAGTCAGAAAAAGAAGGAATCAAAAAATTCTACAAAAAAAAGCAAAAAAATGAAAAAGTCGTGTAGAAATTAAAATTGAATAAGTCTCAAACAAGATGGATAACGAAATGCAACGCAAAGAAAAGCGAGATTAATGTTGCACACTCATTTTTTAATATTTATATAATAATAGTAGGTATATAAGAACAACATTTCACGTATTTAAATTAATAGCAATTTTGAATACATCATATTATGAGCAGATATTAATGCAACATTATTGTAAAATAACATTAAAATTTTAACCTTAAATAGTTTTTTATTTCTGACAACTGTTAAAATAATTAAATACAAATATTTATTACAAAATTCTAATATTATACCTTAAGATTATGCAAAATTTGCATTATTCTAATCATATTATCGAATTACCGGTAAATGAAAAAAATCGGTAAATTTACAAT
Organism: Protaetia brevitarsis; assembly: GCA_004143645.1. Taxonomy (NCBI): domain Eukaryota; kingdom Metazoa; phylum Arthropoda; class Insecta; order Coleoptera; family Scarabaeidae; genus Protaetia; species Protaetia brevitarsis. The sequence goes on from RXPK01000118.1 coordinate 308,007, forward strand.
CACTACTACCAACCCAGAAGAATATATAACAATAGATAACGAAGAAGATTATTTTTGGTTTTTCTTCTTAACAGTTATTTATTCCAAAATTATATACATTACAAAGCTAAAACTTTCTGAGATTCAAAATTATATATGAAGCTACTTTAGGGAAAAGGGGAAAGTTAACCAAATCTATGCAGGACGTGTAAACTTGTTTTATGCGGCATTGTATCTGCTGTAAACAGGCATAAATAGATTTTATTGCACTTTAAACATACGTTTACCTTCTGATATTCTTCCTCTTCTTCTCGTTCATCAATCACCTAAAAACTCTTTCAAGTGAATTTATAGCACATTCTTTAGCACAAAAAGATTGCCTAAAATTTCTTACATTTGTAAATCATTTAACGATTTTTTCACGGTAAATAGAAATCTAATGAATATGATTTTTTAAATCTAAATTCTGGCCTACAAACTTACCCGTAATGTCACCATTACCATAGAAAATGTTATGCGTAAATGATCGCGTGGCGCTGCCTTTGTGTAAATTCATGCTTATGTAAGCGAAAATATCCACATAGAGAGAGGATGATCGATGGTTGACACCCCAAAGCGAGTGGTCGTAATAACACAATCAAGACATTAGATAATGCAAGTGAAAACGCCGCCTTACCTCGCCTCGTTCATTAACATAAACTGTCGATTAAAGTAACTGTTGTACGTATGCATCCTTTGCTCGAAAGATAAATGGCCCGGAGCGCGCTCCACATTTATACATTGCTCGGCTTAATACGTAAAACTTGTGTATGTACGCCGACTGTCCGACTGTTGGATGTTCTGAAACGAATGCCATGCACGATCGTATGAATTAAATAAAGCTCACGTTCCAACTAGGGAAAACGTTGTGCAACTTAATAAAAAGGAACGAATCCGCCCAGAGATTACGAAATTCAAGATATTTTTACACGTAGGTAAGCGGTGAAGATATTCCATAGCAGTATTTTAATAAGATAGTATTTAAATTTCCATATCATTACTTGTTATTTATCAATGCATTTTGTGAAATAACACGTTGTGTAGCAGGTTATATTTCAGATAAATCATTTAGATACATTACACCTAATTCGTTAATATTAAAAAGAAGTTAATTTCAGTGCTTTGTGAAAACTAATGTAGGGAAACTCAAGAGTACACCGGGCTAGCGGGGCGTGACGGGTTACTGCTATTATCTTGGCTAGCCAGTGCTGAATCCTAGCGGAGAAACATTTATCTAACTTGACAAGTTTGAAGGAAACTGCAGAAAAAAAATTGTTTTTGTTTAATCAGTACTTTGTTAGCCCACTACTATGAATGTTTGTTTTTGATCAAAGATAAGGCATTTAATAACATTACTAAGGTGTATGCAATTAATTATAATTTCGTAGTACTTCAAGATTAAGTTAGCCATGTTTTGAATACAATAAAAATTTATAATTTGAAACGGTGGTGAAGGTGGTGAAAGGAACAGAGTGGGATGCTGCATTACCAACCTATCTTCATAATTACAGAAGGTGCGCAATTATGCCATCAACGGCTTTCAGAAAATGGCGAACGAATTTGGGCCTCCAGTTGTAACGTTTTCTTTGATGCACACTACTTACCTGCAGCTATTAGTAATACGATTACTCAACAGGTAGTGCTGTTCTAAAACATCTATGCCATGGCCATCATGGTGAGAACACGACATCTAATCCTATCATCTACTGGATCAGTCGTTAAAAAAGCTACGTCTATTCAAGATGAATACAGAACCCCGACCTAGACATTCTTAGATGCAAGATGCTTCTAACATGGCGTGTCTTCAGTAACATTTCAGCCTTTCAAATGCTCCCTTTGGGGCTTTGCTATCAATTACACTCATCAAGCAAAACGTCAAGAGAAAGACTATAAAAAAGAGACAATTGTAGTGTTAACTGGTACTGGACTAAGTTACAATATGCTATCGCCAAAAAGAAAAGTGAGAAACAATGTAGAAGAAAAGAAAAAGAAAAAAGAAGTGCTACTGAAAAACAAGTCAAATACCAAACACCTTTTTAAAGAAAGAGAATCCTCCAAAAATACCTTTAAAAGAAAACAGGAAAAAGGCCCAAAGATAACAAAAAAGGGAATGATCAAGAAAGGTAAAGCGGATGAAGACGATGCTGAGTGTCTCTACTATAGTGATTTTTATTCCACCTCCAGTGAGATTTAAGTCGCTCGCCAGATGTGCGTCAAGCAGATGAACAAATGCGCTGGAATAGATAGGTAGTGAAGAAGATACAGCAGTTTTCATTTATAATAATTGACAAGAGTAGTTCTTTTGAAACGTGCTTTTCTAAAAATTTACTAAATCTCTTCATAAGTTTCACTAAAATTAATCTTCAGAGGTATTATATCTATATTTTAAAAATAATTTCTATTCATCTGTTTTGCAATTACTTTCATTAATAAAATTAACCATTACGTTTCTTAAATAAATAAAGTACAAAAATGCAATTTTAAGCAAGTTTTTATGTCAAATATTCTAGGTAAAGAAATAAATTTAGGTGCTTTATTCCCTTGTATTTCCATTACTTGTGTTCCGCCCTGAGTTTCTATAAACACGATAACCTGTCCTGAATCCGGAATTTCTTACGTCTACACTTAATAATAATTTCCATGCTTAACGTATGAAGCTTCTTTTGTACGATTCACCGGTATAAATTATTTACCATTGGTTCAAAGCAGATGTTCCAGATTTTCTATTATAATAGAAGTCAGAAACGAAAAGACTATATATACAAATTATTACATCGTTTAGTTTGTTCTCCTCATTACCTTTCAATGACATAAAATCTATTGATGATGTGTGTTTCTCTAAACCATTTATTGAGAAATAATACGATATTTATGAGAATATCTTTGGAACGACTTAAGCAGTCGTTCAAATTTAAAAGGTATTATAATATAGCCAAAGAATATAGCCATACAAATTGAGTTATAAATAGCTGGAACTACTATAAAAACGTTTCTTGGTATATCTTTTCCAGATCAGTCAAAAGAATGAATCGCTTCGAACAAAAGTTCATTTATAGCGATTTATATTACAGTTTGAAACTTCTGAAATATATAAATCATTCTGAAGATTAGTGCTTTTTATGTACCACGTGTTATACGGTATGTATTCACACTATCTACCCAGTTAAAACAAAATGTGCAAATAAACTTCTGTATTTAGCTTAAATGAAATCACTACTTTGCTGGATTGTTGCAAACATGCTTATCAAGAACTGACGAAGTTACATTTTGTTTCAAAATCATAAGCGTCTTTTCCTTTTACAATCTGTTAATATATGTTGTTTTACATTTTTGGATATTTCAGGAATGCTCACTTGTTTATGTATCCTAAATTTGATTTTTTCACCGATAAGCAATTCATTTGCTTGATGGAGTTATTTCCTTTCATTTCATTTACGTTTGTATATATTATTTGTTTACTTGTTATCGGTTACTTTATTTTTTGTGTTTCATATGTCTGTTTCTTTGGATTTTGTACCTTGATATTATTTTATAAATTGTTGTATTTTGTTGTTGCAGACGAATGCATTTGGTGGAATAAATAAAAATAATAATAATAACTGGTACAAAGACAAAAATTAAAATGCTGCACCACAATAACTTACAAATCCACTCTGTTGAGTATGTTTGTAACATTCAGAGTTGGGCATTAATCGATTAAATGCATAATCAATTAAATCCGGATTAAAATTGTTAATCGCAGATTTAGTCGAAATTAAGTTAATTATCAGTTAATCATTAAATTTTTAATCAATTAAATTTCCAATTAAAATTTCAATCGGAGATTTCATGGATTAATTGTTAGTTGACAAGTAAATATGTAATTATCAATTGGTTAAACGTTAATTTTTAGTCAGAAATAGAGTAAATCTAAGTCGTATCGTATTCCTGTTACAACTGGATATTAAACGGTGATTCTGGCAAGACGATTGCAAGCGGCAATACCCAACAAAGTGCGTACACGGTAGAACGTACCATCTACAGTCGTGGACTTTCGGAATGACTTAAGCAGGGCAACATACTACGTTAAAAAATTGGACTAATCAGACTTCAGCAAATATTTTAAATACAAGTTTAGATGCCAAATTAAATTTGAATACGTACAAAGCAGAGGCGGTATTTTTTGGCAAACCGAGGCAAAGAAAGCCCACATTTAAATCAGAGAAGGATAGAATTTATTGCTAAGAATTTGTCCAAATATCTAAGTCTATTATTTTAGATGATAAATCAAATTTTACAGCGCATATTCAGTATGCTGCATGCTGCATAACATACATTATCAACTAACGATTAAATTAATTTCGATTAAATCTCGATTGACGATTTTAATCCGAAATTTAATTGATTAAAAATTTCAACGATTAATATCGAACTCTGAGTGTGAGTAATTAAAAAATAACGATTGAATGAAATTAATTCCAGCCAGATTAAAAATTAAATTAATTCCAATTTTTAATTATTTGTTTGGATTCAAAATAAAAATTTCAATTTTTAATCAATCACCTTAATTAATAATTGAAAATTTTTATTCCAATTTCCATTGATTAATTTGATTGAATTTTGCCCAACTCTGGTAACATTATTGTAACATCAAATTAGAAAAACTTTCTTATGTACCTAGAATATTAAAATTGTAGTGTCGTTTTGCCAATCACGCAGGCTGTCGAAAAAAGAAATGCAAATGTATTTAGAAAAAATTAAAATTTCCAGAAGTGAAACCATATGCAGCTTTGATTACTAATGTACAAATACGGTTAGTTTTTCTAATAATTCAACTTATAGCATCGATATACGTCGTATAAGACTCACGTTACACAATTTCCAAACGATATTCCCATAAAAATATAAAAACTCACATACAGTTACAGATGGTAAATTAGAGGCCATATATGTCGGCAATACGTAGAATGCACATGTATGTATTTTATTTAAGTGGAGACTAAACACGGTGCCAGGTTATTTCGGTGTGCCACTTTCATATTAAACAAATAAGGAAATCGACCGCTAAAATTAAGGCGTCTTGTTCTTTCTGCAACCGCGTCTTACATCATATGCAGGTAGTAGCTCTTCCTTACCGGTGATTACTGGAGTGTTATTAAGTGTATATGCATGTTAGGATTACCTTCTTCCTGTTATTTAAAATACATAATTTTGATTTGAACAATATTTAAAAAGATTTTTTTGTAAATAAATCATAATTCTAAAATCTAGATAATCTTAAAACCAATATTGCAGATTTCGGCCGTGAAAGCTTACGCAACAATTCGTATATTGTTCGTATATTAATCAGATTTAGGATTTTAAATTACATAATGATACGCCTTCTCTCCTATGATGGCTATTTAAGCTCCAGTAATTAGTGTTTAAATAAACTATACTGGCTAAAAACAACTCCGAAATTTACCATATTGATTTTGTTTTGAATTTTTCATAATAGTAGAATTCATTTGTATATGAATTCCCGCTCACTAGGTAGCTTTGACCAATCTTCGACTTTTAATATTAATAATATCTAAAAATGTAACAGTTAAAATTTCGGTTCAACGATCAAAACATATAACATTAATTGACAAATTGTCAGTTACTTAAGGGAGCACATATATCAAGAGAATATGACACTGAGAAACACAAAAAACTGATTTTCTCAGGTAAGCCGTAGTACATTGAAGGTTACCGACCTGAAAGGCAAAAGCCGCGATATCTTTTATTACAATTAGTATAGACGAACCGTTGTGAGGAAAACACATTGTCTCTACACTTAAAATGCCGATTTCCTCACAGCCACTCGTCTGAACCAACAATATTTACTTTCATTGTGTCACAGCTGTACAGATTAAGTTAATATTTGTGGTTCCTAAAACAACTGATTCAATTATTAAAGTAACATATAATCCATTGTGACTTTGTGTTAGTAAATATAATAGGATGGATGAAATAAAAAATGTAATTCCTCATAGATTCTTTAATTGAATATGACAACCGGTTCCGTCCTCAATAGACATTGCAGACCAGCTAAGAACATTACAAATGAGAATTTATTTTACTTATAATATCAATCAACCTATTCATTTTTTTTAATAGATATATTCTCTGTAATTCTCTCAGCTGGCCTGGTGATCTCCTGCTAAGGGCGAAACCGATCCAATTAGACCTTTTTATTCATCCCTTTTCACTTATTAAAATAACTTTATTGACGGAATAAGCTGTTAAGCTTAGCACATTAGTAAACACTCGGGCAATGTTAAAATGACATTAAATTAATTAAATTAAATGATTACAGCAATCACTTTTCTATATAAAAATAACAAATTCCAAATAACAACAAATGGTGAGTATCCTAATTTATTTTTTTATGCTTAATAATGCAACCATAAGCCTATATATACCTCACTTAAATTTGAATTTTTATTGGCTAAATTTTTTTGCGATTTCCATTAACACTGCTCGTATTAAAATTGAGGCAGTGTTGATATCGCTGTTTTACAGTTTGTTTTTAACCTTTTTTCTCTCTCGGTGTGTTCCCTCCTTAATCCTTCCCCCCTTTTCAATGACAGAAAGTTAAAAAACGCGAAAATATTGTCCATTAAAGGTGCCATAACAATGTTAACAGTAATTAATTTGAAAAAATAAACATTTATGTCAAATCGCAACTTATACCAAATACTATTCGTAATTTCCGCAAGATATTAAATGAGAAATAATAAATGAATACTATTGACGGCCGTAGGTTAATCTGCAACAAAAACTAAGAATTTTGGCACATGCTCTCTTAACATATCTGCACTGCTTCCATATTATGTTACAAGTGAGATCCTTATTTACGCAAGCATCTACCACCCTCTTCTTAATTCATACATGTATCAAATGCTTATATGTAATATTTTCTATTGCTATTCTAACAATTACTTTTGCCAATTTATTCAAATTATGTAAGCAGATCCGATAAATTTTATTTTTTAGATGACCAAATAGAAAAATGTAAGACTGTCTAAAACCAATATGTTATCGAAAAAAATCCTACAAATGCCTCCTTGTTTCCCTCTTGCTATATGAGCAGTAGTATTATTATTTCCAGAATAGCCTAGGTATAACTCATCAGCAAAGATTGTTCCATAAACTTATGTGATGCCTGTGAATCAATATCAGTTGTCATCGCACCTTCATAGAATATCAGTCTTATTTTATCTCCTGGACACTGCAACCCATATTTTTATTTTCACGGGATGTAATTCCGTTTCATAGATAGCATGAGAATTTTGTGTGGACAAAATTCTAATATTTCAAGAATTTCATCAATATATCACCTGTTACATTAAACCACGCTTCATCAGAAAAAAAAGTGAAGTATAAAATATCTTCCTTGCTAGAACCAGTGGCAATATATTTTTACATCCCTCGACTACAGTATTCATTAAAGTATACTAGTGCTTTTAAGTTGGCTACATTACGTAAATAATCATGAATGTGACAATTTCACATTACGTTTATATAGACGTTACCTACTACTACATATTTTCCCCATAATTCCACGTTTCATAAGACTTGAAACACTAATTGATTAAACTTGAATTTGTGGTTTAAAACTTTTCTTCTGAAACTAGTTGTCTAATATACGATTGGCGAAAAGAACTTTTTGAAGCAGAGGTATTAGCATATTTGTTCATTTGACCTTATTGAATACTTTTCGTATTTGAAAATCCAATCAATTCTAATACTAGCGTAATATTCGTGATCTCCTACGATATTTTGTAAAATATTTACCAGAATTCAATCCTTTTGCGTATTTTAAAATTGGTAATACAAAATTTTAAGTAACTCAGTTTAGATTATATGGCTGAAACTGATCTAATAACAGCAATCATAAAAATATGATTGCACTATAAAGGCCATTTACACCTAGCTATTTATTGCGCAATTTATTAGCCAATTTAAAATTTTACGGTGTAAGCCGTACGGCCTTAAGAAATTAGAAGTATATAGGGGATGTAACACATAAAAACATCCAATTGGACGTGTATTTTCATTAAAACGCTAGTACGCGTGCAGAAAACATTTAGTGGCCTTGGGTTGGTTATTTATATATCTTGGAAGCTCATTTAAGGTGAAATAATTTCATTATCAACTAAATGAATGAAAAATGTTAATTTGTCATAATTTGTCTTGATTAAATAATTTAAAAATTCAAATTTATAGACGCTACCAACTTTTGCTTAATTAACTATATTATCAAATTCCTTTTCTTTTACTAAAAATAGATATAAAAACGCTAGTTACAATAAACAGCTCCAAAAACAAGCATAAGGCTTCAACCACTTGAAGTTGTGCTTTAAAACGATAAAATACGTTTTCAAGCACTATTAAACTAGATTGTAATATACCACTAAAGCATTTAAGAATAAAAAAGCTTGTCACCTAAAGCATAGCAAATTCTTGTCGATTGGAATCAATGCAATGAGAAGAACATTACATTACATCATTACATGTTAGCATCAAAGAACTAAAGAAAATGTTCTATTAAGAGTGGTCAAATTAAGATACCGAAATGTATTTATACCAAGGAATTAGAATATAATGAAAAACCAAAACGAAAAATGAAATGAGTACACTTTTAAAAATATAAGAAGTATTAAGTAAATTGAGCTAGTATAGATAGTGACGTGCTAAAACTTTAATGAACTAAAACTAACTTAAGTTTAAAATTGGTAACAGTTAACCTACAAAAACTTGAAACAGTGAAGTTTTTCTGGTGTCTGTATACTGTAGAGTTGTATACTTATGTATATCTAAGTTAAAAACAACAATTTTTACAACTTTATTAAATATTACCGAACAATTCAAAATATATAACATCTAAACATCCATAATATAATTTCATTTAATCGATAAGGCACAGAAAGCCTTTTCAGAAGAGCAAAGCAGACTCATTTAAGGCTTGAATCTGTCCATTATACCTTCCAGTAAAGAACGAACACCTCGGAAACGTATTGTTTCACTTTAGCGATCTAATCTGCCCCATTGGTACGTGAATGAACATTGTCATGTCGCAAATCATCCATGTTCCGATCAGTCAATTCGTAGAAATTGTCGTCTGAAGCAGTATAGTAATTAATAATCTTTTGTGACTGGTTGACGTCTTAACTCCTCTAAGGATTGGCGTTCCTGAGATCAGTTTCACGATAACTGAGGCTAGTTTAGCGTCTTCTAGACTCCGTACAATACTGATATTTAATATTTAAACGTTTTTAAAATGAACAATCTCTCGACATAACGTATTACTCTTTCGAATTTCAAAATATTTGCTCATTATCTGATTTAAATCGGGTTTTATTTTAATTTTTGCAACACTTTATTTTTATTTTAAACAATAACAACCTTAAACCCTTAACGGAATACTCAGATAAGAATAAATATTTTGTCTACTTCAAGCAGAAACGGTTTGTGTATACAGATACACGTTTTCAGTTAAAGTGGCTTCTGCAAATTACCTTTCGACATGCGAGAACTCCTTTCCGACTGCTCTCGAGTGATTTTTTATCTCATAACAGTAGATAACTACTACTTACTGAAGAAGTTGGTTTCAAATTCATTATGATGCCTGTTAAAATCGTTTATGTGGCCGGGAAAAAGTGAAAAAAAAACCACCTCAATTAATTTGAGTTCTCAGAAAATAACAGGTTTATAGTTTTGACGGCAGCTTTCATGGGCGTGGAGGTAAACAAAGATCTTAGATCACCTCTAGCTTTTGTGTCTGTCGGTACTTTCTATTCGGGTGTTACAAAATGTGGTTGGTCTATTTTAAAGTGTAAGAGTACGTATTGTTTATTTTATTTCGTGGCGAAGCATCTTAAAATAAAAGTTTTTCTGTTATTTTATGCGATGCTGGTAATAAACGAGCTCTAAGTTATAAGAAAGTGCTTCAAATCATATTTATTAGAATTAAAAGAAAAATAGCATATACCTACCAATAACAAAAACTACTTTAAACGGATATCGGTAATTTCAGCACATTTATTTTTATCTCAACATCCTGTAGTGGAATCATTTTAATTACTTTAAGAATATGTACTATATACGAGATTAGCCCTAATACATCGCGCATTGCAAAAAATAATGTTTCTGTTTACTTTTGTTTCTTTTTCGATGTTTAATAATTTTGCTACATCTCTATTCATACTTATAACATTTAACGAGAAAATTAATCTTTAATTAATAAATTCATTTAGTTAGCCAATTCCGAACACGTAATAAATAATTATTTTTTTTAAATTACATTTATTGTTTTTGTACGGTTAGTAGTTATAAATAATTGTAAAATAACATTTAGCCAAACTTAAGAATCTATTTTTCAGGCTTCAATTAATGTAGGCTGACAGCTATTGTCAATAAAATGGGCAATCAAGCGTGCTTAGTTCCCAAAACAGAAAACTAAAAAATATTTGTTATTGTGATCTGTAAAGTTTTCATTGAATAAAACACTCTGCAACAAAACCAAATATGTTTTATATCATTTTTTAAAATGTTTTCTTCATATTGTTTTATAATATTAGTTTAATATGATTTTCTAATATTTATTTTAGACTTTCCAACATTCATTTTATAAAACATTTTGAAATATTTCTTTTATCTAGTAAATTGATTAATATTTTACATATCAATAGTTTTGCGGAAAAATCTCTTATTTTCTTTAAATTTGCTGCAGCAACTAAAAGGTATTTAATGGTATCAATATCAAAACTCAAATGTTAAAAATTAAAAGTGGATGTACCCCCATCATCTTCAAGTCCCGCACAACTTGATCTTCCCATCTTGATTTCCGTCTATCTCTAAGTCTGTTTACATTCGGTCTCCATTTCATGGTCCTTCTTATAACTGAATGTTCTGCTTTGCTGTTTATGTGTCCATACCACTTCATTCTTTGCGCTTTTATCAATCTCACTATACCTTCACCTGCCAGTACTTCTTGTATTTCATGGTTCATTAATCTACTGACAAGATCTACACTAATGTTTTTGGCCCATATATAATTCTGAAATTTTTCTTTCAAAAACTCTTAATCGTTCCTCTTATCTATGTGTGAGGTACGTAATCTCTGCCGCATACATTACCACTGGTCTTATTATTGTTTTATAGATCTTTAATTTCGTACGCCTACTAATTCTTTTATTTCTCAGTAGGTGTTTAACTTTCGCATATGCGGTGCAACCGGATTGTATCCTTTGTCCAACCTCTTCCCTATCTTTTATCATGGTTGCTAAGTACTTAAAGCTTTTAACTTCCTCAAATCTATATTTTCCAATTTCTATGTACGGCTTGTTCTTGATTTCTTTCCAAGTAATTCTAATATATTTGGTTTTGGCTTCGTTGATCTGTAATCCTCTGTGCCTGTTTGGTTATTTCCAGTACTGCAGTCTCTAATCATATGATATCCCTCGCTATTACTGCTATATCATCGGCATACGCCATTACTTGCACAAATTTTTCAATTAAGGTACCATACATTGCGAAGTCTCTAATCACGCCCCTCTAACGTTATGTTGAACAGTGTACCAGAAAACCCATCCCTCTGTTTAACTTTTCAGTACACCTGTATCTCTGATGTTTCGCCTTCGGTGTCCGCACCGCCAATTTTGAGTTATCGATTGCCATTTTCATTAATCGAATTACTTTTTCTGGTACACCAACCAAAATCATACACCTCTTTAGCCTATCAAATGTTTGTTGCCTATCAAACATTTGATTGAGGGTGTGTATGTATTGTAGATTTACCTTTTCTGAAGCCGTTTTGATGTTCTCTTATCGCCTCTTCTGTGTATGTCTTTAACCGTCGATGTATTAATGATGATAGTATTTTCTAAGTCGAGTTTAGTAAGGTGATTTGTCGCCAATTTTCCCATTTTGCTACGTCCCCTGTTCTAGGTACTGGTACTATTATTCCAGACATCCATTCTTCGGGCATTTTTACTGTTTTTCATATTTCTTTTATTAATTGGAATATTTTTTCTCTCAATCGAATCCCTCCGTTCTTTAACATTTCATTTTGGATTTGATCAGGGCTTGATGCTTTTCTGGATTTTAAGTATTTTACAATTTCATTGAATGAAGCAATTGTTGGATCTGGTAATTCACTTTATTTTCCTTCACTACTTCCTATATAATCTCTGCTACTTTCCCCTTCATCTGTTCCTAATGCTATCATTATATATTCTTCCCAATGCTTCCTGCCAACGTTCACTATTATCTTATTTCGGCCCCCTTTGCTTCTTATATGCTGATATATTTAATTTAGAGTTTTTATTATCGGTTTTTACTAACTAGTTTTACTGCTTCTCTTCTTATTTTCTTCTACCCTTCAAGATCCTCTTCTTTACCAGTTCTCATCCATAACTTTCGTTTGCATTCTTCATCGAACCATCTGGTTGTTTTTTCGGGTTGCTATAACCCTACTATTTCATTTGTGACATTCAGTACGGTATTTTTTATGTTCTGCCATTCTTCATCTATGTTCTCACCTCTCCTCGTTTCCGCCTATCTCTATTTGATTTTATTCTAGTATGCCTCCTGTTTCTTTCTGCTGCTTAATTCTCCTATGTTCCATTTTCTTTTCGTTTCTCGCGTTCTTGATACAACTATGTTTCTCAATTTTGTAATTGCAATCACTAAACTATGGTCAGTACACATACTCGTCCATCTATATGATTCTACAGGTTTAATCCAATTCCTTCTTCTTTTTCCGATTACTATATGACCTATTTGATTTCCATCTGTTCTTTCAGGTATTGTCCATGTTATTTTATGTTGTTCCTTGTGTGCAAAACTGGTGCTCAGTATATACATATTTTCTTGCGCAAGTTGCAGAGTCGTGTTCTGCTATCAATAGTCGTGTCATGTAATGATAACAGCCACGTTGTCTACATGTTTCTCTTTGCCGATTTTTGCATTGAAGTCGCCGACTATGATTAGGATATCATGTTTCGGGACTCTCTCATGTATTTCTTTTAAGATTTCTTAAATATGTCTTTTTCATTTTCTGTTTCATGTTCTGTTGGTACACACACGTTTATCATAGTGATGTTTGCTATTGAATTATTATTTTTATGTAGGATATTCTACCACTCACACAATTAAATTCCAAATCTTCTCTCTGTATATCTCAGTTACCATAAATGCTCTTCCATTACTCCATCTTTTGTTTTTCCCTCTCTTAGTGCTTGGAGGTCTTATTATTGAAGTTATGCTTTTATTTATATAGATAAGTATATATAAATCAATGCATTTCTGAAATAAACCAAAATTTCTTTATTCTACTTTAGTTTACGAAAAGTATTCTTGTCTTTCTTCAATTATACTTTTTATTAACTGACAATAAATATAAAATTGCCTATTGTTGATACCGACGTTATTTCTTAACTTTTTCTTTGAAAGTATGACTAAAAGCGTTTGCAATGAACCATGAGAATTATAATCGTATATCTTATAAACGTCGGGAAGATGACAAAATGTTTTCCGTTTTCTATGAGCATATTACTGTTGGAAACTTCCGCGTAAAAAAGTTCATCATCATTTCATCATGTTTGTGATGACAATCGCCTTTTCATCTAAATGTCTACTCCTCTTTCATAAGACACATTGCGCATTATCTAAATCGCTCTTTATTGACGCAAAGAACAATGGATTCACGTTGTTACGTGGAAACTGTGCGGCCTGATGTAGGTAATACAAAACGGACAACATTGAATGTAATGAAAGGAGTAATTAAAACACGCTCATCAAGTTTCAAGTACATTCTTAATGTTAAAAAGCTGTCAGTTATAAGCGGTAAAGTTTTAGAACTTTAACGTTAACACTTTAACGACCCGAACAGATATTAAATTTTATTTACGTATTAGCGGTGAACGGGCTGTACTTAATTCGTGCGGCTCGTCTTTCATTAAATTAAAATCATTTTGCATAACTGTACATACCCCGGCGATTCCTATGTCCTAAATTGAATTTATTTTCGATAGGTGCATGTCTTCCGGGACATACATATCAAAAATATCAAACGTCCGTTTAAATTACACTCGCGAACCATGTGAACTGTCGTAACGTTTCGTGTAATTAACGCTTTTTCACTTGACCGTCTATGTTTCTTGGTACCGCGAAGTTATTGAGAATCAAAATTGAATCCCGCTTACATCGTAATTCATACCGATGGATGTGTGAGTACCAATAATTTTATACCGTGTGGAGATTGCGTTTCACGTTTAATAATCGTGAAGACTATTAAGTATTCCGTACAGTTTTTATGATCGTCGGCGTTATTTGTGAGATAATATTTCAGATGATTTAAAGTTAAAGAGCTAACTGTTATTATGGGATCGTACTAACAGAAGCTGCAATTTTTACTATTAGCAAATTAACACCTTTGTCGCTTTGCGCGTTGTGTGGGATCGCATTTGTCTTGAGAATTTTAAGTGGTAGATACTGTTTTAGGAGAACTGATAAATATGCCACCACTTATCCTGTGTTTAGTGTAGAAGATGTTAAGCAGAAGTAACATGCGTAAAATTTAACTCAATGGATGCTGATAGTAAATAAATTTTAAAATGTTCTTTCCTTGTAAAAGCATTCTATAACCCAGAGGAGAACAAAATTTCGTGAGGTAAACAAGAATAATATTAATATAACATCAATATTTTTTCCCTCTACCTTCTAATAGTTAAAAATGGTAATAATATTATTTAATAGAAAAACGATTATTAATAATAAACAAGAATGTAGAGTGCATTTAAAACAAATACTAACTACAAGTACTTTGAAAGAGAAAAAGAAATAAACTTGTACTATTTAACATTGTATGGATCTGCGTTTATTATAAGTTGTTTGCATTTCTAGTCATATATTGGTGGAGCTTTCTTTAGGGGTATTAGATTTAGCAATGGGGATCAGTACTGAAAAGATGCAATAGTTTGGATGCCGAATTGACAGTATCCTCAACTTGATTAGAAATAAATAATTGTGAGTCAAACAGCATCCATACCACTGTAAGAAGAAACTGATTCAATTTACCATTTCTCAGTTATCTGAGTAATATATTCGTTTTAAATATGAGCAATGCGCTCTAAAAATTACATCAACATTACAAGAATTGTTATTATTTTATTATTAATTCGCCTTGTAAAAACATTTAATATAGTTTTTAATATTCATTATTTATTTTTGCAAGGATTCTTCCTTGTACTTGGTGTAATTATCAAAAATGTAAATTCAGCTTACTGCATTGCGAAGGAGAAAATATTTACGACTAAAAAATTGTGGAAACAGCATTTTCATTTCTCTCAGGGCCGGTCTTCGAAGTTACATGGAGCTCTTCTTGGAATTAGAGCTTCCCACAATAATTATAAAAGGTTAAGTTTAAGGATAGGGAACCTTCATAGGAACTAGTTGCAAATGACTCGACAAATTCATTAGACCGATAAAAATTGTACCAATCCGTTTAAAATCCGTTTAAAATAAGAAAACACCCTGTATACCGAAAGTAAGTTGAAAATATTTTCTTTAAATAGATCACAGTGGGCCATGATTACACTGCAAGTTTCAAAACTAAATTCCTGCTAGGGGTTAAAAAAAATCTAATGACCCAGTTCGATAGGACACCTCTATAACAATGTTGGAAGTATTAACAGATAAATTATTTATAATATTATTTAACAATATCTAATAATAATAAATGTTTCAAGTTTTCCTAACAATGCAAAAATAAATAATACGTCATCTTAAGAAAATATATACAAAGTGTTTTGTAGCAAAAGAATATCTTTATTTAGTTGAGAATTTTAACATTATAGATAAATTCTGAAGAAGACAATTAAAGTTTGTTAAAATGTCAAAAAATTATCTGTTATATTTATTTAATTAACGTAAAATAAAATGAAATAGAGCAACTACCTCACGAAAAAAAATAATTCTCAGTTATATATTATCTTTAGCAATGTTTTGTTAATTTAAAGATATCTATATTACAGAAGCACTTTTGAACACCTCGAATATGATTTAATGATTATACATATAGCATTGAATTTCTGGGCTCTGTTACTTGCATCGACATAATTAGAGTATATCTCACTTTCTAATAACCTATTTTGAATATTTTGAAAACCTGAGTTTAGGGGTTTTTGGTAGTTTTGAAGGTTCATCCTAAACAAAAAAAAAATACTTTACTTACACGAGACATAGACTCGTACGCAAGTTCTTTAATGATTTTAGTTTAGGTAATATTGAAACCTTTCAGTTACATATTTTCTTCCTCTTATGAAAATAAGAAAACTATTTTATTGATTCATAATTATAAACGGAACCCACCACTAACAATGTTGTGTTAATTGTTTTTTTTTAACAATTTTGTATCAACTTTCCAGTTCTAATGAAAATATTATTATTATATGTTTTATTATTACCAGGTTATTCTATTTTGTGTTTACGTGTGGCAAATACCAAACATGCAACTACTACTTTAGAGTATCTCCCCTTTCTATTGATCAGTTTCATATAAATAAATCCAACCCCGACGTACCATAATGACGTGAAATAACATTTAATAGACGTCCCTTACGTAATATTGAGGTCCATTAAACGCCCATGTTGCTTGGGCAATTGTTTTTATGTTTACAGCACTCAGGCCAGTATAAACAAAAGCTAACCTAGCGGCCGTAAGTATCAGTCAGTTCTGAAAAATGCATTATACAACATCGAAAAGCAGCTAATTTGAAATCATTATACAGAAAATGTGAAATATCTTTGCTTACAATAAGTATTTGTTTCTGAAACTCCACTTTTAATTTCAGACATCGACGAATGTGCATCCGCTCCGTGTCAAAATGGTGGAACATGCAACGACCTCGACGACGCATTCAGTTGCGAATGTCCAGCGGCGTGGGAAGGAAACGTTTGTCAGTTTGGTAAGCTACTACCGCTCCCATTACGTCGGTACTATTAGAAGTAACGATAATACTAATTGTCCGATCATTTCACGGAAATTACAGATGCCGATGAATGCCAAATGAACCCGTGCATTAACGCCGAATCCTGTACCAATTTAGTGGGCGATTACCATTGCAAATGCCGGGTCGGATGGATGGGCAAAAACTGCGATCAGAACATTAATGATTGTGTGGGTCAATGTCAGCACGGTGCAACTTGTATAGACCTGGTAAACGACTACCACTGCGCTTGTCAGCCTGGTTACACAGGTTTGTATATTATGTATACAGTGCAATTATACATACAGTATTGTTTTTTGCCTCCATTCAAAATAATACCGCTGTCCAAGTCTCGTTGTAACCGGTGATTATTCCTTTTACTTGAATCTGTCTTCCACACAAACGTGTATTGCTCAATATCAATTTTAAATTATATTGCACCGGTTCTGGACTCGGTTAATCTGAATATTATTCGAGATATTTCTGGAACTCTTTAAGAGATGATAGCGTAGGATATAGAACCTTGAATGATTACTAATTCGTAATTAAATTACTAATCTATTAATCTTAATTATGAACAGTTAAATTTTCGACTCCACATGGTCTTACCAATATCTAATATATAAATTATTCAACTAACTTCATGGTGATCACAAATCTTTTAAGTTCACACAACCATTATTAAATCATCTAAAATATCACATACATTCTTGATGCCTTAAAATAAATAATACATATATATCACACCACTCATCTGTATGCAGCTCGTATCTGCTGATTTTTATTGAAAGTAATAGAGTACCTTGGTTCGTTAATGTTCATACAATCTAAAATCATAATCCCGGGCAAATAGAGTTTAATATGATTACCTGTGTATATATAGACGCACTACACGGATGTGTTAAGTTTCAAACTGTTACCCATTAATGCCCGTGGTGTATGTATGTATTCTATGTATTTAACTGCTAATGGTTTAAATAATCCTTGAGTAAACGTTGTAATAATGGGAAACGAATATTAGCTCTTTACCTTTCTGTGTATTACATTGCAATAAAAGTTTGTGCAAATAACAATTGTCACAGTTTAATATGTGGAAAATGTAAACATGTTTTGCCAACCACTTTGAGTATTATACATGCAGAGATGCTAAATCTAAATAATAAAAGACAATATTGATTAATAAAATAAATGGAATATTTGATGAGAATAAATACTGCTTTCTATCTCAAAATTATAACTAAAGAAAATGTTTAAAAATAAAATTAAGCCATATTCAATATTTTTCTAACAAAAAATTTAACGTTAACTGAACATAATAGCAACCAGCGCAGACTGAAAGGACAGTATTTTTTTTTTATGGGAGCCTCTTGGCTTTTTGTATTTAGTTTCCCATTACCTTTGCTTATTAAAGCTAGCAATTCCAGTATCCTAGTACCCTACACTAGCCTATACAGGTCTCTGACTAATTGGCTTTTGACTTTTCTGGCTTGCTAAAATTGCCCACCTTTTTGTGTCCAGGGCCTCGCATTCACATAGAATGTGGTAAGCATTCTCTATCATTCCATTACACAAAGTTGCAGTTGCTATCTCCAGTATTGATTCCAATTTTCTGTAGGTGTCCTTCCATTGCTCAGTGGGATGTTATACTGCGAAAACGATTCCTACCAAGCTGCAGCAGTTATTCAATCTTCTTCTTTGATGGTCTCTTAATAAAGGTCTTTCCATGAATTTGCCTGGTTGTTTTATTTCAATGTTATTTATGTGTTTCTTTTACCCAACTTCTTATCTGCTCTCGTGTTGTATTTTTGGACACTCCTAGAACAGGTTCTGGTCAATATATGAAGCCGATGATCTCTTCCTTGTTAAAGGAAGGTTTTTTTCGTTTCCTTCGATTGCCGAATATCCGGGCACTCACAGCAAAGCAGCTTTATTGCGGACTGTCAGGCTATTCAGTTCTAGAATACATTCCCAAACCAGTCTTGATTGTATTTTGAGGTTCACTACTGCCCTCAGTATCGCCTGGCTGTCTCTTGCAATATAATAATAATAATAGCTCTTTTATTTCAAATTATGAAACATACAAAACATCTTCAACAGGCACGACATAAAACTATAAAAAATAATCATTGATGGAATAGCAAGAGGAACCATAAAGTACGATTTAACTTTATATTTGAAGTGGTGTAAATTATAGAGATATGTAGATCACGTTATTTGTATAAGCTCTGTGATTGATTTCAGTTGCACGATGCAATAGTGTATATCAGCGGCAGCTGATGCTTACGTTTTACAAGGGCCATTACAGTGATCTAATTTCTTCGTGAGTTCGTAACATGTTCGTATTTCGGACGATAGCACACGAACTTCAATCATTATATTGGCGCCCGCCTGTGACGTATGCACCAGCCGCCACTGCTATATATGCCTCTGCCTGAAAAACTGTGGCATATTTTCCTAGAGGAAAGGTGATCATTGTGTTTCTCACCTTACTATGGATTCCAGCTCCAGTCCCGTTCTCGATGGTGATTGTAGTACAAATACATTGTTATGGAATATATGATGCATTTCACTAGTAATAAATGCAATTATTATTTACCGTACGGTAACTGTATGATTTTATCTTAGTTTCCTTCGATACTAATTCAAGGGTGAAAACTCAATATAGCTCGTATTAAATGGAGACGTGATGGTTGTTGATATAAAAAAAATTTTAAATTGTTTCACTTTTTCGTCAAGTCAAATTAATTCACATATATTTCCGTAATTTATTCGAAATTGAAGGGGATTAGGGTGAATTATTGTATTTACCATTGAGTGAAAGTACACAGAAGAAACGTCAAGATTTTCCATTATTAGAAGAAATTTTGCTGAACTAACCTATTTTTTTTTCTGCATGTTTTGCTATTTTGAACATCACGATATACCTTGGATGTTTGGAAGGACTTTACTGTACTCCGATAACAGTGTCGTACCTATTCTTGATGTGGATTCTTTTTCTGTAACATGTTTGGTTTGTCGTTGCGAGAAAATTCCATTCTGAAATTCTTTGGTGTTTGATTTATGTGATGTTGGAGATTTCTTATAATTGTTGTTTAAATTTCTGTGTGAATAACTATTTAGCATTTCGTAAACTTTGAGGTTATCTATATAATTGTAAATGACAGTTTAAATTGAAATTTCAATATGTATAAATTGGTAGGGATGGTTAGTGAAATTCATCGTATGGGATAGCGGGAGATTTGAATGTTGTCTTGATTGTAATTTAGAATTTAATAATCCAAAATAGACTGAATAGTGGTTGATTGATTATCAATTATCGCTATATACACTATCTTTATTAATGAAAGCTGGCAATATATTAAATGGTTAAAATTAAACTATAAATTCAATATTAAACGAAGTAAAAATCTTACAAGTTATTGATTTAGAACACACACCTCGCGCAGCCTCCTCGGCTACCTAGTTACTACTGGTAAATTAATATAAATAAATACTACTTATTGGTTAAAAAGAGGAGAGATTACTAATGCGCATGGCATGTAGTGGTAAATTCGTGGCATATGTATAAGCTCTTAGCCATCTAGTGAAGGGGGAGTTGCACCTCTAAATACTATTAAACGTAGAAGGATAGGTATCTGTAAAGAAAAAGGCAGATAAATGTATAAAAGTTTATAAAAATCATTAATATTTCTTATATTTTATATATTTTTTTATATTTTATATTTCGCAGAAATAAATTTAACTTTTATCCATCAGCAACGACAAATAATTATTAATTATAGCTGTGGAGATTATAAAAGGTAATAAAAAAAAAGAAAAAATTATTAACGCAAGATCGGTGTACCCTGTATCACAAAATTATTTTCCTTTTAAGTTAATTTGAAACATATTACGTAGTTAAGGATGACGCAAATTTGGGGGATTCATAATTTATATATTAATTATAAGACTTATTATAAAACAATAGATGCTTTCCCAACAACTATTATTGCTGTGCTTACAGAAATCTAAGAAAATAATTTTGGCTTTGTTACTCAAAAATCGTTGATGTCGCGTATTGTGAACCATGCTGGTTATTCTTAAAGGAAATTCTCAATCAATAAAGATTTGGATTGCCTCGCTGATAAAGCCTTTTCAAACAATTAAGGTACATCCGTATGGTGCGCTATGTGCATAAATAATGCAAGATTTGTGGAGGTTAGATTCCCATTTAATTTAAAAAGAATTACTTCAGGAAATCGAAATTGATAGAGAGCTTAAGAATAGTTTCATTGAGTACCAAACCAAGCCAGAAAAACAATTTTATTTAATTCCATATAAATTTTTGCGGGGAAGCCCAAAATTTCTAGTTACGCCATTTCTTTCTTTGTAGTTTTTCCATGTTTAAAAACAAAAGTATTACATCTCTTTACACATAGCACATTATGTACTAAATATACTCCAGATTAATTGAATATATCTGCTCTTCCTTTGTACGAAAATATATACATTGTACCATATATACACTGTGTTACTAGTTTCCATTTAACGACTAATATGTACGTAAAGAGAAGCTGTGGTGGCAAAGAATCAGCCAAGCGTATAGTAGATTCGAGATGGAATACTTTATGTTATCATTCACACGTCAAAGGCAGTTTTAATGACACATTCTTATTCCACGATTTGCGCAGAGAATTCCAGATCGCGGCCGTCGGTGAGAGAGAGACGAGGCGAGAATAATAAGGAGTGCGACCAGTTCAATTTAACCTTTAGATGATCGAATCTACGGATCTGCGCCCGCAAACTACTTGGTAATCTTGTTAAAACGTCGTTTTCGTATTCAATTTCATATTTTTCATCGTGCGCGTTTTAAAATTGCCGTATCGCAATTTAAACCACCGATCGGAATTCGACCGTGCACATCTCACATACAGCCGCCTGAGAAAATTATGGGACATTTGTTCAGCGTTTTCTAAACGAAATCTAGCATCCTCCGTAATTATACCTCTTTATTCCTAAGGTTTTAGATCTCTGTACGATCAGAGAAATCTTTGGAATGTTTTAGAGTCCTTAAAATATTTAAGGAAAATTTAATCTTTCTAAACTTTCTTCTGCTGATCGAATCAGCTATTGTCGTAAAAACGAGGAAGAAGTCCACGAATATTACATACGCTAGGAAGCGTATGTACAATTACATGGGCATAACCAGAAATTTTATTGGAGGGAGCCGCACAAAAAGTTTATTGCATATAACTATCGAATAAGTATAAAAATTCCATACTAATTTGATGATTGTGTTTATTGCATTTGAAAATTTGTTACAATTCTAAACAAAGTAAACTAACAAGTGGGCTGCTAAGTCAGTGTATCGCCGATTGAGCTGAAAAAAATGGTGTGTGCGGGTTTTATTGTGAATAGGCCTCTGATGCATCAAAAAGGAAATAAAAACGATATTTTTTTGCGAAAAAGCGCAAATTAATCGTTCGTAATTAATTCGTAATTTACATCATTACATTGATGAAAAATGTAAAACATTTGACTGTGATAAACTGAGAAAATGCCGCATACACACCATTTTTACTCTGGTATTTTTTTATCAATTTGTTATTATTGGGATTTTATTATTTAATATTATGTTACTCGTTAGTGCTGCTTTGATTTGATTAATTACTTACTTGGATTTATGCTCGCGAGTATTAGTTTAGCAATAGATATGTCAGTCAGCCTCCTCAGTTTTGGGATAATGTGATTTTCACAGATTTATTGAATACTATTGACACTATTATTGATGTATTAATTACTATTGTTGTTTAATATTCTTAAATATTGTATTACTATAAAGTTTTCTTCTATCTATAAAAAAATTACCAAAACCAGGTTTAAGATTATTTATAAAATTCTTAAATAAAGTAATTAAATTCGCAAAGAAATTATTTATTGTATGAACCCTCCGTTTATTGTATTTTCAGGAAATATATCTTACCTATCGCCTGTGTAATCTGACGTCCTTGATCTATTTTCTTGAAATATGGCCAACACTGAGTCTCTTTACAAACTGTCTTTATGTAGCACAGGTTTATTAACAATTATTTAAATATTATTGGATTTATAATACATAACAAACATTGTAAGAAAGCATATTGTTCGTCAATCTCAGTTAGTGCTAAAATATTTATTGTTGAATTTGATACATTTAATACTTTTTCGTTGCTACTGCCCGAAGCGTTGTTACAGACCTAAAGTGTATAAAGTGTATAAAGCTATATTTCAATAAAATAGAACGACATTGAATTACACAGGCGATAGTTAAGATATATTTCTTGAAAATACAATAAACGGAGGGTTAATAAACTAAATAATTTCATTGTGAAATTAATTGCTTTAAAAATTTTGTAAATAATCTTAAACTGTTTTTGATAATTTTTTAATACATAGAAAAATATTTTGTAGTAATACAATATTTAAGAATACTAAACAACAACAATAATGAATACATCAATAATAGTATAATTAATCAATGTGAAAATCACTTTGTTCAAAAACTCTGGAGGCTGATTGACATATTGTCTATTGCTAAAGTATTACTTGCGGGCATAAATCAAACTAAGCAACTAATACCATAGTAATAAGTAATATAATTTTAAAATCCATCGCCATATGTTTTCTTAAAAAAAGAATTATCTCTACATAACATCAAAACAAGTTAAATACATACATGTGTATTTCTAAATGGTGCCGTCTACTCAAGAGGCCTTTTAGTTGTAATGTATTTTTTTTGCATTAATATTTCCGTATTCGGTATTTCTAAGGAAACATGTGTTTATTTAATGTATAAGCCTTTTTCTCTATATATATTTATATTTCTGTTTAAATTTTTAGTCTTACCTTTGATCGCAATAATACACACAAAAAAAGTGATTTATGGCTTTGATAAGTGCATATATCCTCTGAAAGCTGCATTTACACCCAAAAAATTTAAAATTCACGATTGCTGGTGTCCCGATTTTTCCTGTGAGAAGTGTACTATCATTACCTAGACGCTTATCTGCAAGTTTTGTATCCGTAAGAGAACTTAGCTAACAGTTAAAAATATTGAACATTTAATATCTACCGTACAACGGTGACAGTAGAAGTGACACACCTATTTAATAAAAACAAGTAAAAAATCATTTCCAATTACACCTTGAACTTCATAAATCGATTTTACAAATGAAATTGTATATGCAGATATATGTAAGTACATTGCCATAAAATTAATTGCACTATTTAGGTGCTAATCACTACCATTGAGATATTCATAAATTACCACGAAAACGTTAGGTACAGTTTCCGTCATGCCAGCTAATGATAATATTTTTGCAAGATGCGCTCGAAAATAAACGAACAAAAATCGAATACGGTAAAAATGCGATACACAACATAGAACGCCTCTCACCTCTATGCACCTATCGCTTTTTTCTTAGAGATCTTTCTCAATTTCCCGGATATCGCGAGCATCTGGGAACATAAGACCAACACTCAGAAGAATTTTGTACCTTCTTTTTCTCATGGCCTTTTTTATCAATTTGTTATTATTGTAAATTTTCGCACGACTCCGTTGGTTGAGATCGTATGTAACTAGGCGATATATGTAATTTAGTAGTTCCACCGAGGTCATCGTTATTTGCATATTCTCTTCTTGCTTTTATTAGAATGTCTGCGGACCGTGTTTATCTCGTTAGTGTTTTTTTACTATCATCTTCGTCTCTAGTAGGTACGTTCTTTTAATAGAAAGATCCCGTTGTTAAGAGGGAACGTTTTTTTTTTACACGCTATTGTTATAGTTGATGATGGGAATGTAAATTAAGTCCGCAAAATTTGATTATAGGTACATACGTATAATGAAATAATTTTATTGGATAATTGCATTTAAAACTTCGTAATCCAAAACAATTATATAAATTGGATAAGAAAAAGAGAAAAAGGAGAAGATTTTTGACAATTGCAATGTTCGAAGCGTACCAATCCAGTAACAAACGAAAAGCGTTTGTTCTACTCTAATACTTTTGTAATTAATTTGATTTTGTTATCCTTATATTTACGACACAGATTTGGGAAGCTGCAGCACAACAAAAGCCATTTTTCATTGCATATAATTTTTTTCCGTCCAGAAAATAGTAGATTCTGTAACAAAGTCAGAATGAGAAAAATTAATACATGTGGAAGATTTCGAACGCGAGTAATAGCGAACGTTAGAAACCACGAGTATTATATTAATATTATTTAAGTAGAAGAAGTAACGAGTACAACGTAGCTTTAAACTAATAAAATTTAACGCCAAATTACTCCAAAAAAGGTGGGGTTAAAGATCAAATACCCATAATTCAATTTCTTAATTTACTACCAAATTTTCGCTGAATTTTCTCAGCTTCTTCAGGGCAATAAAAATGAAATTACATTAAATTTAGTACATCAAATTGAAAAGTATGCATCAGTACTGGTAGAGAGATAATAACAGAGTCTGTATAAATTTTATGTAATTTCATTTTTATTGCCCTGAAGAAGCTGAGAAAATTCAGCGAAAATTTGGTAGTAAATTAAGAAATTGAATTATGGGTATTTGATCTTTAACCCCACCTTTTTTGGAGTAATTTGGCGTTAAATTTTATTAGTTTAATATTATTTATATTATATTATAATGTCAATTACATTAAAATAAAGAATAATTGACCAGAGCGGAATTCGAAGCCACAATACCCAGTAGTGATTATGACTCTAAACAAAGCCTTAAGAAATTCTCACATTATCACATTAACGACAAAGTCAGCTATACTATAATGTGCTGAAATCTTAGAAGAAGCTTCTTCTTCTCTTCAGTCCCAAGTACCTGTTCAGGTGTCGGGTGTGGACCCCGGTTCCTCCTGTATCCACCTCTTCGGTTGTGCTTCTTGTTTCCATTACTTTTTTAGTAATTCTGTCTATCTTCATTCTTGTCACATGCCCATACCATTTAGTTGCTTCCTTTTTATTGTTTCAATGATTGATTCTTGTTTTGTTATTTCTCTGATGTCTACATTTTTAAATTTATCCAATTTTGTTTTTCCTGCTATTCTTTTTAGATGTTTCATCTCAATTGCGTTAATCATGGATTCGTCCTTCTTTCGCAGTGCCCAATTTTCACAGACATATGTTATTATTGGTAATGTTACGGCATTATGTATTTTCATCTTAACCTCCATATCTATGTCTCTGTGTCCGAGTATTGTCTTTCTATCTATCTTTTTTCTAAAATCCTTGTATGTAATTTGTAGATTGTTTGTGCTAAACATATTACTCTATAATTTTCACATTGAGTTTGCTCGCCTTTTTTATATATGGGTATTATTAAATTTTCTTCCCAGTCTTTTGATATTTCTTGTCTGTTCCATACTCCTCTCTTTCTCCTAACATTTGATCATTTCTGGGGCTATTCCATCTTCTCCACTTGCTTTTCCTATTTTAATACTTTGTATTGCCTCTTCGATTTCCTCAGTAATTATATCTTGTTGTCCTTCCTGTTCTTCTCTATTTATATTCTCTTCCATTATAAAAGTGTCCGTATAATGTTCTGTCCATGTCTCTAAAAAAAAATTATTCCCGTTTATAACTGATTATTTTTATTTCTTATTGCTTTTGTTTCCTTTTTTTATTTCGTCTCAGTCTTTTTATTCTTGTCCAGAATTTTCTGTTATCAGTCTTCTGCATTTCTGTTATCTGTTCCCCAAAATCTTTCGAAGATTTCTTTTTCGAGTGTTATACAACAATCTTTACTAGCCTTCTCTTGCTATTATATAATTCTTTATCTCTTTGTGTCTTTGTTTGAATATATTTTTTCCAGGCTGATTTCTTTTCTTTTACCATGTTTTTGACTTCCTCGTTTCCCCAACTCGTCCTCTTTAGTTGTTTGTTCTACTTTCCACTCGGTAGCCTCCCCTGACAAGCCACCACTGAAAATATGTGCATTTCTAGTTAAAAATTAGGAAAAAGTTAACTAAAAAGCTGTCTTCATCGTATCTTCTTGCCTCTGCTAAATACTACTACCACTTTAAAATTGTGTTGTTAGATGACTTCGCCACTAAACAAACAAATTGAAGTATGCAGAAATATCAATTATTATATACACTGAATGTTAGCAACAACCGTATTGAAGGAGATATTCTGATATAACCTATAGACTAGGCCTATGGGGTAAATTGGGACTCCACATATACGTACTTCTCTAATTTTTCCTCTCATTTAAAATGTTCATTATACAGAAAATTTTTACACATTGTTTTTAAGTTAATGCAAAAATTCTTAGTAGCATACTTCAAGCCAAGCGAGGAAAATGCCCTATTGCAGGCCGCGGGCAAAGCAATTACAAACTTCGCCTTCGGCTCGGTTTATAATATTTGCCCGCGATTTTTTCCAGCCAGTCCAATTTTAACTAATTAAATATCTAAAAATAATAAAGACATACCTGTGCGTGACATGATAGATAGTAGGTTTAATCTGTCAAATATTTTTTGAAAACTGTCAAGTTAGCGTCGTTTTTTAAATAGTGTTCAATAATAGTAAATAAATAAATAATAGTAATTATTAATATTTATGGATGTCTTTTTTAAATATATTCACTCCGAAAACGAGAGGTATGTACCTAATAATTTAGCAATTATCTCATAAATTGACTCAGACTGGGTCGATTATTAATAATAATAATAAAAATAAAATAAATCGAGGGACGTATGAATGGCAAGAAAGCGTTTATTGGAAAAAAATACAAAATTTATATCTTCTTTTACAATTAAATCTATCAAAGCAACATCACTAAAGTATAGAATAAACATTTAATTTAGGTTTGCAGCATAATGAACAATAGAATATCAGCACCATAAACGTTGAATAACCGCTTATTGTACACGGAATAGTTTGAAAACAATATACTTTATACCTAATACAATAAACGCAAAAATGTTCCTTTCAGAATATAGTAAGTTATTGCGATTATAATGTACCATCTTTAACAATTTAAATGCGAATTGAAGCTCCATAGATCTTCAGTGTTTATGCAACCGAAACTACAAGTACTGCGTACCAAGCGATGCATAATTCAAAATTGTTTGCAAATAATTTTTAATTACTATTTCAGTCTGCTGTAGCTTCGATTGCATTAGTAATCCAAGATTTGCTAAAGATGATACACTAAAACAGCGTATCTAAAAACTTAATCGAAGTTGTAGCGTTGTTAATAATAGAAATTAAAGTGAATAAAATGTATGTTTGAGGTGTTTCAAATTACTTAAAAATATTGTTGTTATTGTAGGTCGGGACTGTGCCACTGACATTGATGATTGCGCTAGAAATCCATGCAAGAACGGTGGTGAGTGTGTCGACCAAGTTAATGGTTTCAAATGCATTTGCCCCGTTGGATTTACCGGAAATGAATGCGAGGTAAGTGTTTTATTCTAGGAAAAGTTATAATAGTGATATATGCCTATATAGGTGTACCGCATCATTTTATTCAAACTTTGAGAGTAATTTTTTAAGTGAACCTGATTTAATAACTAAGAATAGAAATGTGGTATAGGACGAAGCTATTTCCTTACGAAAGTACAGTGTTTCAGACCATTCGTCGACTAATTTTCTCTTGCGATGTTAGCGATTTTTAGAACTAAATCCAGTGTTGTCGACTGTGGATACTTGTCACCAAAATAGCGAAATTTTTAGAACTCTAGCGGCCCTGGCACAGAAAGAGCACATAAACAAGCAAAAATATTTTTAAGATTTTATTGTTTGTTTGTTATATCTCATATACACGTATTTTATAAATTGAAATGTTTATAACCATTAGGTATATAAATGTGTTTAAAATTAAATTTATGAAAATAACTAATTGAAAAAGACTTTGATTAATGACGAAGTACAAATTTCATTAGAAATTGTATTATAATCCAAAAAACATCCACTACAGTAACTACATCATAAGCTCACGCATAAGAAAACTATTTTGGATAATGAATTCCTCTGATAAAACAGGAGCTGATTGCTTCACCGCTCCTTTACAACTTACAAGGTGTCTAGGAATAAATGCTTTTAATTGTTGTTCTGACATGAAGATTGACTTTAAAAAATGATTAGCCGATTTCATATTATTAGAATAATACAAATTCTCTTTTTTCTCCTTCTGTCAATTCTTTTCATCCTCGTAACTGTATTTTTCATTAACAAATTACCAAAAGTAACGTCTCTGAATTGGCTGATGGTTTTATTAATGAATTCCACATAAATTTAGAATGGTGGAAGATCATAAATATTAAACTGAAAATTAAGAATTAAGTTCCTTGAAACTACCAACTCCATTTTCCATTCAGTTTATTATTCTCCAATGGACTATTACTCTTCAAATCTTCAATTTTTGCTGAACACTAGAACCATTAAAAGTAACTTCTTCCATGTTTTCATCTTCAGTTTTGTTGGTATTTCTTAAAGGTTTATTACCATTAAAATTTAATTTAGGGAGAGTTAAAACTCTCCATTTTCTCTGGAGCATACATTACCACCCGTCCATTATATTTAAATATTAAAAATAAAAAAAAATATAGCTTATAAAAATTCAATGTAACAAGAAAAAATAAATAAAGAAACTCAGCACCCGAATAACGGGTAAAAAAAAAAAAAAGTTCAATGTTAAATAAACAAAAAGTTTTCATCACTCATAGATTATGACATAAGCCCAAACCGAAATACGCGTGAAATAGAACAATTGTGTTAAAATATTTAATTTATACATATCCATGGATGTGCTTCACAATAGGTACCAATAAATCCATGTCGGCTTTAACGATAATTAAATTAGATTTTACATATTTTAAAAACATGTTATAATTATTAAATATCCGATGAACTTTCCAAAAAAGTAAACATGTACACTACTCATTTAAAGGGATTGTCAGTTAAATTCTACTACGGCAGCGACAATAGATCAAAGTAAGCGATTAGCTAGATGAGTTGCTTAATTTTTTTATTTTGAGCGCACAACGTAAATCTAACATTTTTTTTATGTATTGTATTATTCATATATGATTTTTCACACTTATTTTTTTTTATTCATTGTTTTTTTTTTTTTATTAAAAATGAAATAAAGACAGATTGTCCGATTGAGCGATTTTTATTTTTAAGTGTGGCGACGTTTAGCTACAAACGGTTGGCAATACCTGTTATAATTAATCATTTGAAAATAATAGCTTTGTTCTTATTGTCACTTTGTGTTGGAACGCAAGAGGCGGGCACATGCGCCGTAGAGTTGTGTTCTATGTGTGTTGCGGTAGAAAGCAATACACAAGATGGTTGTTCTTTTTTGATTAGAGCAATATTGCTTCATGACACAAGTAGCTGTTTGAGTTGGAAATCTTAAATCATCAAGGGATGTGATTTTTTGCCGAGGGCGCGCAATGAATATAGTCGCAGCCATAACGTAAACTATTTGTGTGTTTTTTTTAAATTCATGTTTGAGTCACCACGCAAAGTTTTGTTTCATAAAACATTGCGTTGCGTCATCAATTTTTGATTTTACATTGCAACGCAAAGGGATAAAAAACAACAACGCTAATGTTATTTTCAGAAAACGTCAACGTTTCAAAAAAAGTTGGGAATAGTATTCCATTTAAAACAAGAAATTTTTAAGAAAGAAATAATGAAACATAATTTACCACTTATATTTTCTTTATCCAATAAATTAAGTCGCTTTATGGTCCCAAGGTTTGAATAAAACTATGCGGGCCACCTGCAACGTATTCTATTGTCCTTTTTATTGTATTCATATACAATTATACATATATCCAAAGAATACGGAATACAAAACCATGTACCCAATCTTTAAGTTACAGGCATATAAGCAAATTACATATAATTTTCTTCATTTACCCATGTTCACGCCAGAACCATGTTCTTTACATCGAATATGCTGCCTGGATCTACTTACCTCACACCAAATTATACCAATTTAGATCAAATAAATTCGACCCCCAAGGAATTCGTATAAGACTGCATTATAGGCTAATAAAAAAATGGATCAAGCATCATCTGCTTAACGACTTGCGTATATACAGCGCACACCGCAGCGAATGTGATAAATAAGAAATAGACTTTTTTACGGGAGTAAATTACACATTAAGCCTAAATAAACAATTACATGGAATATTAGAAATAATGACCGCTATACGCTTGTTTTCTTGCGGCAAACAAATTGTTACCCGTTAATGCAGGTAGTAATCAGAGACATGCCCGCCTGTGGCGACATTTAGCGTTTCAATAGAGCTGTAAAGATGACAGCTGCTAAGCTAGGGGGCGTTACGGGGAACACTTCCACCGCGAACGAAAAGAAAATCCTTTCGTTTTCTTTGTTTTTTTTTTCGCTCAACGGCGGAGGTTGCCGGTTAATTTGAAGTGGTCGATTATAAAGGGGCAGTTGAATAATCAAGTGGCCTGAGAGTTATTGTGGGCGTGCGCATGAATAATTTATATTTGAAATTGAATAAAATATGTTTCTTACATAACGCCACAATACGTTTTTAATGTGCTCGATCGCAATGCACTTTGTGTTTATGCATTAGCAGCCTTTATTTCCGTTTTGCATTTTATTATAGGATAACGAATTCATATCCAATTAATTGCTGCCGGTACTCTCAAACAAATGACTGGCGACTCATTTTGTATTAATTAACGGCTGATTGAAGGTAACGGGACAACACCTGATAAATCAAAAATGAAAAATCAAATCCAGCAAATCTAGAGTTACATTTATATTCTTTGTAATTATAAGAATAATACAAGCAAAATCTACTGTTAACAAATATGTATTTATATGTATGTATTGCATTGCAAATATCAAATATTCCCACATAATTATTATATTATTTGTATTGCTGGTACCGCAGATATAGTAATGAATCTACTGTAAATTAAATGTTGCAAAGTATAATTATAAATTCCTTAGTTTCAATAAGCGAAGGAGCATAATGTAATAATTAGGGCTGTTCCTCGAAACCGAGTATGAGAGTAAGTGCTCCAAATTGCTGACCGTTTTGAAAATGGTAACCTATAGTAAAACATATGTGTTTATTAAGTATCTATTTTACAATTAATTGATTCAATCAATCATTGTATTATTTATTGCAATTTTGGTAGAGATAAAATTGGGCAATATATCATCAGATAAGTAAAAAAGGCTAAATATTGTTCGATTATATTCCACAGCACTTCGGATGTTTCTCACAAAGACCAAATACACCATATATTAAGAT
The DNA here is from genome assembly GCA_004143645.1 of Protaetia brevitarsis. NCBI lineage: Eukaryota > Metazoa > Arthropoda > Insecta > Coleoptera > Scarabaeidae > Protaetia > Protaetia brevitarsis. The sequence goes on from RXPK01000118.1 coordinate 340,300, forward strand.
ACGTTGTGATTGAAAATCAGGAAGTACAAGTAGTGGAGCCTTTTGTGGATTTCATTGTTACAAAAAATAAAACTACTAAAGGAATTTCAAACATTATTTTGAGCAAGCTAGGAGCAGATGGCCTCGATATAATAAACTATAGAGGCCAAGCATATGATAATACAGCTGTTATGGTTAAAAGACATTCAGGAGTTCAGCAAAGAATAAAAAAATAAATCCTAAAATTGAATTCATACTTTACTGAAACCATTCATTAAACCTAGTTTGATTTACAAGCTACCTCAGTTGGGGCGAGTTCAGTAACTTTTTTCGGTACATTAGAACGTTGCTGTTCTTTATTTCCATGTCCATACAGAGTCGTTGGGCAGTTCTGATAGCAACTACAGGCAAAAGTTTAAAAAGGATTCAGGATACGCGGTGGAGCGCAAGACGCGATGGCGTAAATATTTTTTAAAGTCATTTTGCTTTCTTTGCTTCTTGGGTCTCTGGCACCCTATGCCACACAAAGTAAACGATGCACAAAAATACTTACAAACAAATTATAAAATTGTGCCCACAGAAAGTAAATGCTTTGCAGACAAAGAAACGAGAGGAACTATTTTATCAGTTCCATGCTAAGTTATGCAAAAAATATGTGTGAAGACCTTGCCAATTCCATGGAACCCCAGAGGCGCACAACCAAAAAACACATTTTTGACGACGGAAGTAGAGATGCCACCTTGTCCCATGAAAATGAGTTGAAACAGAAGCTATTTTCTAGCCAGAAGAGTTTGCCTATCTAACGCTGGCTATACTACTGGATTCAGACGACTGAATGTAATCTAGACTATACGCATCTGCCGAAATTGACAAACAAAACTTCAACGAGTTCGACTGCGGGCTTTCGTAGCTGCTACAAGCAATTAACATAAATTAATTAATGTAGGTCCCCTTGAATTAAAAAATCAACAATAAGTAGTTTAAGGCTAACCAATAATTTTATGTAATTTTAAATCATTGCGAGCAATGGGTAAAATCAAAGAAGAGCACAAAGATAGAAAATGTTCACTGTTCTCTGAAAATGTGTAATAGGATAAGTTAGTAAACCGTTTAGTATATTGCTCTTTAACTAAGAAGTGCAGGATTAGCTAATTCTCTTAAATTGTTTATTTTCGATGCTCTGATTTTATTAAACTGACGAGGAAAGTTTTTGAGTTGAATATAAGCGTCACATATTATTATATGTTGTGTGTGATTACCGGGCCTCTCTATTTTCTAATACTTTTTAATAACTACTTTAATTATACTATTAACTCTTAATATTTTTTCGTAATTATGTTGCAGAATGACCACGATCATTGCCAACCCGATCCATGTAAAAATAATGCCCCCTGTTTCAAAACACAAACGGATTATTATTGCCACTGTCCAGAAGGTTGGCAAGGAAAAAATTGCAGCATTTCCAAACTATTGTGCGATAATCCACCGTGTGCAGAAGGTAAGTTAATCGACAAGTCAATCAAAACTTTAATTTCTTATTGAAACACATTTCGGTTAATATCAAAGCGTTCATTATCGAATCTCACTATCGATCGAATTTTCCAAAATAACATAATCTAATAAACGATAAATACAGTCATTACAACTTATTATTGCAGTTAATTATTTAGGATTTTTATTAGGTATTCCACATACCTATCATTAATCAACTATACTTTATTAATCACTATGTTATCTTTATAAGGAAATCGTCTTGCTGGTGATTACCTAGATATATATAACATGCAAAACTGAACGATCTGCCAATAATTACTCATCGGTGTTAATTATAAACCATTTTCCATTTTTAGACATACGTTAATCTACATACTGTAGTTGCTTTCAAAAAAGTAAATAGCTGTATTGGGGAAAGATTTATTATCCAGATGCTAGACAAGCTTTCTTATTTTGCTTCTAATGCCTATTTCAGTTGAGTACATATACATATGCACTGCGTTCACCTTTTTCAATGATATCCAACTTTCCCCTGCTCCGTGGAAATGTTTTCTTTAAAGAATAAAAGTTAAAGTTACCATTGTGTCCCAAAATACTCGTCACATTTTTTTTATTTAAATACTGTCATAACTTCTAACTTATCTTGCGGCACTAATCTTGAGGACTAATAATTAAAGAACTCAAAAGAAGGAAAACTTCACGGTATTATTCGCTATTGAAGAATACTTGAGCAAAATGTGTATTGTATTGAACAATACCACCAGGATGTGAGTGATTGCCGGTCCACCTCAAGGTATGGTGTTAGACCCAACACGCTGAAAACATTTTTTATGACGAGGTGCTAAAACTCAACCTGATAGACGGAACTACTGTGGTAGCTTATGCAGACGATCTCCCCCTACTGGTAGAAGCGAAAAACTCAATGAATCCTGTTCTTAAAACTAATAACTGGCTGGAAAATATAGCGGATTGGATGCAGACTCGCGATCTCCAAATCGAAATTAATAAAACAGAGGCCATTCAAGAAACAAAAAACGTGATTACCAGCTTTAACATCCAGGGCACCTAAATAGAAAGGAAGGAACAAGTGAACTATCTAAGAGTCATCCTAAACCGTAAACTAGCATTCGGCACGCAGGTTAGATATATGGCAATAAGAGCTGAAACCACAATAGCGGCTTTAATGAGGTTGATGAAAAACTTTAGTGGACTCAGCGTTAGGAAACAAAATCTCCTTTATGGTGTCGTTCGAAGCCCGATACTGTGCGCAGCAGTAGCCTAAGCAACAGCTTGGGAGTTCAAAAAAAAATAAGGATATACTCCACAGGCTCCAAAGAAAAGTGCTCCTTAGGGTGGTCTGTGAATTTAGAACAATCTTAACCAGTACGGCCGAAGTTCTTGCAGGTGTACCACCATTTCCCTCCTTGCAGAATAACAGGAGAAAGTGTTTATGCCCACTGAACTGCGCTAGGAACTAAAGGTGCGAGTAAGGAACGAGACCTTAAATCTCTGCCAAACCAGATGGAGAATAGGCGGTCAGACCGCCGAATGGACAAGGACCTTTATAGATTAGATGTAAGCATGGGACGGCTAATTATTACATTTTTTACGGAGCATAGACACTTCAGAACAGGAAGGTTTAAATTAAGGGAGAGAGACTCATGTACGTATTGTGAGTTGCTGAACACGCCAGAGCACGCCTTGCTAAATTGCCAGAGATGAACTGGATTAAGAACTGACATAGAAGGAATAACAGGACAAAAAATCGCCTCAATAAGCATGGTAACGTCGATGTTAGAAAACGAAAACAATTAAAATGCAGTATGCGCTTGTATAACAACCGTAGCAAGAAAGATGCGCGAACGAATGACAGAACACTGACGTAAAATGTAAAATATCGGGAACCATAAGATTGCATACTTGTTGAAAAGGCTACCTTGTCCTCCTCAGATGATACGCTCAACAGGCAGTTCCAGGGCACAAATGTGAAGAACTCCGGAGTTTTTAGTAAGTAGGACAGACCAGCTCTGGAGAGTCCCATACTACCACAGGACGGAGAAGCAGACGCGGTCTTTCTACAGAATTCTTGCCTCAAAAAGAAAAACCAAATGAAGCAGAAAACTTTCTGTTCTTTTCTTGAAAAAAAAGTTAAATTGTAGTTCAATATCAACAAATTATAAATAACATAGAATGCGTACTTTATTCAAATATTTGTATATATATATGAAGTTTTTCCATTAAGTTTTACTAATTTATCTCTGTGAACAAGTTAAAGTGTAACGAAACTTTAGAGAAGTAATAAATATTTACAGAAAGTTCGCCAAAACCAAGAATTTTGAATTAATTTGAAGAATCAAGCAGACAAGTATAACCGCTTGTTATATTCAGAAAGTTTGTGGAAGTTATTAAATATACATATTATACATATTTATTAAAACACAGGAAAAGCTATAAACCACCAGTATAATATACTCTTAATTATTATTCTCGTTATTACACCACACTCATAACAGCAAGAACGGTGGGCATAACGGCGTGTATACTGTAAAGGTTTTCGTAATGAAATACCCATACCTACAAGAATATGGGTCCATGATTCATGTTAATGTCTAGTGAAGCTGAACGTTGTTAATATTGTGCATGAATCTTATGTGACGCGTTAGTTGACAGGCAATTTTGTGGCAAGTAACGGAGTGGGGATGTACTACATAGGGGGTACTGGTGCCCCGCTGAGCCTGAAATGGAACCCAGACCGATCCACTGACCGTTACTTATACTAGATGTCTCTTACGAATATTTTTTTAAATAACTTGACAATGAAGGAAACGATTTGTCTATGAAGAGCGTCTAATTAAATTTGATTGCATTTTATGTTTATAATAATACAAATCACACTACCCATTTTCAGATAAGGGAAGTTGTATGGTCGTACCGCCTGGTGGTAATAGAGTGTCAACACCTAGCATGTGCGGCGAACACGGACACTGCATCAGCACTTCGGGGGCAGGATACCGATGTTCTTGTTTGGCTGGATACACAGGCAAATATTGCCATGAAAGTAAGTAAATTTTTCAATTAAAATTTGTTATTTCATGTCAGTGATTCTTTAATACCCTAATGATTCAAATTCCTGAATTCCTAAAATAATTATACAAAAATTAAAGTTACGTAAAGAAAAGATAAAAAAAACATTGGGCGGTATTATTTTCTCTTGTTTTAAAAATTATTAACTTTGTTTCACTAATAAACTGTTCCGACTTATATCATTTCTTAATAAACATTTTAATAATGCTTATTATTTTCTTAATTTAAGTCATGTTTAACAATAATCATTTAGAAAAATTAAAAGTGAACAATATAGCAAATATCATGACTTTTCTATACGTCTATTAGAGCGTTTTTCCACGTACGAGATTTTTTACGTAAATCATAACCGAAAAAATTACCTCCGGAAAATTTTGGTTGAGAATTTCCTAAGAATTTTGTCGCGCGACACTTCAGGTCATTTTACACAGGAATAAATTTTAACCGTATTTCACGATATTGTTGTGTATAAGCAGGGTATTTGTTAATTAGAATGTGATTTGATTATGGTTATCAATGAAATCCTAAAATAAAATAAGCAGTTAACCGATAAACCAGCAAATATGGATCATATGTTTAGATTTAGGTTACATCTAGAAGTGCAATGGGAAAGTAACCTTATTCCTATGTAAAACATCTGAAGTATCGCGACAAATTTCTTACCGAAAATTCTCACCAAAATATTTCGAAGGTTGACTTTTGGTATGATTTATGTAAAAATTCTCTACCGTGTAAAACGGCTCTTAGTCTATTTCAATTATTACGTCAAATGACAGGTATGACAGATATTGACGGATTGAGATTTAATTTGTGTTTACGTTTTTGTGTTGACCGAATGTGAATTTGAAATTTACATTAATTATGCAGTAAGTAATAATTACACATTAAATATTAAGATGAGTAATAATAATAACATGAAATAAAACCACTTCTAGAAAAAGTAAAAGGGAGAGAGCAAAGAACTTTTCAGAAGATGAAAAAGCATTACTTGTGGAGTTTGTTCGTGAAAATAAATTAATATTAGAATCGAAAAATTCGGAGCCTAGTGTTAATAGAAGAAAAAGAGAACTGTGGTCACAGATTGCCACAAGAATGAGTGCGTGTGGTTCAGCTGCTCGTGATGGTAATACAATACGAACTGCGTACTACCGAATGAAGGTTCAGGCAAAATCTGCAGTTGGCACTTACAAAAAAAATTGAAGAAAACTGGTGGGGGTTTGGATTCAGTATATGAAACCAAGCCGACAAAGTTAGATTGGGCAATCGCGGACATTTGTCCTAGAGATTTTGAAGAGATGTGCCAATAATGGATGGTGATGATGAAGCAAATGATCAGGTATGGAAGTAATGGAAAGCGACTATTTAGGAAAGAGTTACTAATGTAGCCATTTCAGATATTAACAGAGCAACAATTTTTAATTGAACCTGCTACTGGTAGTCTCATCATGTAATTGATTTCTTTTTACTTTAATTTCCTGCTATTTCTGTTTCCTTTTTCCACAAAGTGATAAGGAATCAGAACCAATACACACAATGTCTGAGAAGGAAGATAGCCATTCTGCAATAAATAAGAGAATGAAAACAATGACAGAAACTCCATGTAAACTGTAAGTTTTCTTTTAGAAGGAATAATTATTTTTAGTACTTAAATATACCCGGTATTTTTATTTTCATACAGAGTGATAAACCAGAAGTAGTACAAACAAGTTCTAATAAGGACAATGCCGATAATGGAGTCTCAAAGAATAAAAAGAAAAAAATGACGGATGTTCAATGCAACATGCTGGTTCTTCATGAAAAACACTTTGGCGAAAAAATAACGTCTGCCCAAAAAGTTACGCATGAAGAAGTAGAACTATTGAGGCTTAAGCAGAAAAATGAAAAAGAATTGCACGAAGCACGATTAGCTAACGAAAATACGAAACTAACAAATGAAATATTAAGGAAAACTTTACTCGAGTTGAAAATTAAAAAGACACAAATGAAGATAGAAAAATTAGATTCCTAGGTTAAATTTTTTGTGTTATTTTTGCATTTAAATTTTGTATATTAGTTTGTTGAATAAAAAATAATTATTTAGGTATAATTAATATTTTGTACTGCATTTAAGTAACATTATACGATACTAATTCATATTGTTAACAAAATGTCGTTGTATAAATATTTGACGAAACAATAACCCTCTTCTGAAGTGATTAACAACTTGTGGATGAATTTCTTGCCCTTCCTCTTCCTCTTCTTCTGAGTCATCTTCAAAATCGTTGTCCCTTTCTAGTCTTATATTGTACAGAACTGCCATAGCCACTATACAATTTAGACCTTGCTAATTTAATTTCAAAACCTCTCATAAGAGCTTTAAACATGTTTTTGAACTGACCAAAACTGCATTCTAGTTTTACCCTGGTGCCCCTTATGAGCAGCATTATATCTGGTTTCTGGCGCAGTTCTCGAATTTAAAATCGGAGTTAAGAGATAAAGCGTACAAGCATATCAACTATCCCGAAGCAGAATTCCTTCTCTTCTGTTTTCTTCAAATTCTCTTTTTATTACGCTATTCGCAAATATGCGTGAGTCATGAACACTTCCACGCCATCGCGTTACAATGTCAAAAATTTCACAGCGCGGACCACATATCATCTGGACGTTTAAAGAATAAAATCCTTTTCTATTAAAATAAAGCCTGGGATTTCGCCCGTCCGGATTTTTAATTCTTATGTGAGTACAATCTATACAGCCCACAACTCCTGGAAAATGTCTAATAGCGTAAAATTTTTCTTTTAATGCATTGTTATTTTCGGGCCATTTTATAAATTGCCGCCGTCGACGTGCTAAGGCATTGGCAACTTTTAAAACAATATTGCTTACGGCGGACTGTGAAACACCGTGGAGATCCCCTAAAGCTAAAAACGGAAAACGTAAAAAAATGGCCTAATTCTAAATACAACTTTTAAAAAATACCTAATTCGAACTGAAAACTGCCTTTAGCAAAAAATCTCAGTGTAATAAAGAATTGAAGTTCTACGCTGATGTCCACTACTATGTTATAAAAAGAATTTAAATCTTCGCGTATCAAATCTATCACGTAACGAGCTGTATCCTTGGTCAATCTGTATCTTCTCTTAAATTCTCCTTCAGAAAATTCTTCAAATGGATTTTTTCTGACTTTATATTGATAAATACGGTTTCCTACCCCAAAAGGATCCATATTATTATCAATTAACACAATTTCATCCAACATATCTTGAATATCTCCCATATTAACTGTCAATAATTTATTATTTAGCCAATTGTCAAACTAAATAATATTTTAAAGAACGCTTTCTGTTGTTTAAAATATTACCTTAATTAGATTTTAACAACATTCTCTAATTCGTTAGACAAGAGAAAATAATAACAAAAATTTAATAAAAGTCGTTAAAATTTTAAGCACAGTCTTTAACACTTAATAAAGGGAAAATAATACGGCCCATTGTATTTAAAAATTGATTTCCTGCCGTTCATTTAATGGTGCGCCATTTACCCGAAAATAAGATGAATAAATTAGGCGGAAAATAACATTTCTAGAAATGGATTTTTATGGAATTTAATTCATTTCATCTACATATTTTCATACCAGAAGTTCTATCTTGTTCACAAACACGCTTGCCAAGTATTAGCATTTCTTACAAAAATTTGTGTAAAGTTAAATGCACCTCGGCAAACACCTAGCTTTATTATAAGGGAAGTATAATGCATATGAACAAAATTTGGACAAATTCTTTGTCACCTATATAAATTTCTAGATCGAGGTTAACTACATAAATAAAGGCCGCTTTACAGTTCGCAATTTTTTGTATTACGCGCAATAAAATTGCGGACAATGAAATATTAGTACAAGTTCTATTCCGTGCAATACTAATAAAATTCCACACAGCTGATGGAAATCGTTTGAATGCGCATGCGCTATTTGTATTGCACGCAATAAAAAAAGTTGCGCACCGTAAAGCGGCCTTAAGACAAAGCGTTCGAAAAGAAGTTTTTCTTATATTTACTATTCTTTTCAGACATTAACGACTGCAAAATCAATCCTTGCGAAAACGGTGGAACCTGCGTTGATAAAGTCAACGCCTTTCAATGTATTTGTAAAGAAGGCTGGGAAGGTGCTCTATGTAATATTAGTAAGTACTTTTTTAATATTCGAGGATGATTATCTTTAAAGGCACAAATGCCTTTTAACACGATAAAGCATTTGTGGCTTTAATGATTTTTACGCACAACTACATCAACATTGTCTCTTTGCGCCTTGGCTGTACAGTAACAGAAGATCAATGAAGTGCAATGTCAAAGTATCACTACGAAAAAAATGAAAAATAATTACTGATCAAAAAATCAATTTTCACAATAAATTTATTTTTGTTACCGCGCTTAAACTTCTTCAATAGCTTTTTTAATTTCATCTGAAATACCTTCATCCATTTTAACACCGTTTCCTATTTGTATTATGTTTATGTTTTTTACATTTCACGATAAAAGAATGAAAATAGGCTGCTGGAAATTTGTCTTTTGTTACCCGCATACAGAATTGTGGTTTGAATATTATACATTTTCGTTATTGGTACACGTATGCATGGATCTCAAACACATACACTATAAATAAAACGTATAATGCACTTTTGGCAAGTTTATATGCTTATAGTTTGTGCTTTTTAACATTCGTGTTACAAAACAAAACGCATGAGCATGCGCAACGCCGACTAAGATATACAATCTTCTACAAGGAGCGGGAGAAGGTAGTGTGTCGGAGTAGTGCACGGCCTGATATCTAGTGGCGTTGGCATGCGCCATGAAAACATTTTTTTTTTTTCGTTAGAAGCAATACATGAAGCTATTTGCCGTAAAGAAACCTTGAATCGATGGTAGAAGTAGATCTTTCTTGAATACACCTAGGTATACAGTCACAAATACGACCCAAAATTATTCTTTCATGCAACATTGCTTTGTGTCATAAATTTTCTATGTTGCAAAGCTATTGTATCAGACATAGATAATTTCGATGACAAACCAGTCCATTAATTCACTTATATATACACCTTCATTATGTTTCCAATGCGAAATTTCTAACATTTTTTTTTGCCAAAAGGATGTTATGTGCACCATGAACAAATAACACACACCGTAATTAACTATCATTCATATAAGCTAGACACTGGCATTAAAAATGTATCGCGTCAATTTTCAGACACTGATGACTGCATTCCCAAACCATGCCAAAATAACGGCAGTTGTACCGATAAGATAGCCGATTTCCAATGCGAGTGTCGAAATGGTTGGAAAGGTAAAACATGTCAATTGAAAGACAGTCATTGTGACCATCACACTTGCAAGAATGGGGGAACATGTCAAGATTTAGGAAACACTTTCGTTTGTAGATGTCCGCCTGGATGGGAAGGTATAGGCCCTTTTTTGAACATTAATATATACTATTTTGTTGATTCCAAATAAGGATTTTTCGTTCTATAAATATAAAATCTGCATGTGATTTTTCAATAATCTATTTACATTTCCATTTATGTTAGGCACTACCTGTCATATCCCTAAAAGAACTGCGTGCCGGTCCAATCCCTGTCATAATGGTGGAACTTGCGTCAACCGAGGAGATTATTATCAGTGCATCTGCAAGGACGGCTTTGAAGGAAATCACTGTGAGGACGATGTAAACGACTGCATCCCACAACCCTGCTACAACGGTGGAAAATGCATTGATGGAGTAAACTGGTTTTTATGTGAATGCGCCAATGGTTTCACCGGGCCAGACTGTAGAATTAACGTAAATGAGTGCGCATCAAACCCTTGTGGATATGGAGGCACTTGTGTAGACGGCATCGGCGATTTTCAATGCATTTGTCCGCCGGGCAGAAGTGGAAAAACTTGTAATCGTACGTATTATAATATTGATACAATATACGAAATTCTCTCCAATGTATTAACAAAAAAAACTTACAGTTGATGATATATCCTATCTTCCTCTACCGGGAAGCTGCAGTTGGGAAGGGCATATACCTGAGAATAATTCCACATGGCAACATGAATGTAACAGGTGTACATGCATGAATGGAATTGTTAAATGCACAAAGATTTGGTGCGGTTTTGAAAATTGCCGGAATCCTAACGCTCCGAATACAGTGTGCACCATGAACCAGGTTTGTGTTCCCACACCAATTGAATCTTGTTTGTCACCTCCTTGCCAACCTTATGGAGAATGTCGCGACCTCGAAAGCGGTCGAAGAGTTAAGCCGCCATCTGTCCCAAGCCCAAGCACTTGCTGGCCAAATCAAGCTGTTCTAAGTAATACTTGTGCCAGGGTGACTCTGTTAATAGATCGATCCAAACTACCACCCAGTATAACAGTTGAAGGGCTATGTGCGAATTTAAGAACATTACTAGCGAACCACGAAGCTAGTAACGATATGCAAAATGAGTTAGTCCTTCTCTGTGATTTAAAGACTGAGTACAACGATTCCATTGAAGTCGCATTGGTAAGATTCTATTTTTCAAGTTAGGACTCTAAAATGAGTTTAATCATTTTCAGGCTGGTAAAGAAGGAGTACTGGAAGGTATACGGTTCTTAGGAGAAGTGGTCTCGAGAAAACAAACATCCTTGTTAGCTCTGACATCTGTAATCGAAGTAAAGGTTGAGACAGCCCTAGTATCAGAAGAACCCAATACAAACAACAAATATTTGATTGCATTAGTATGCCTGATTATTATAGGGCTTGCAGCTGCCGCATGCGCTTTGCTCCTATATATCAGGCAAAGACGCAGAAACCTAGGTTTAAGCGGTGTAAATTTGTCGCCTTCCATAGATTCCTGTCACCGAAATCACGAGGATGAGAAAAATAATCTTCAAAACGAAGAAAACTTACGCAGGTATGCAAATCCATTAAAAGAGGATGGCAGTATTGCGAGCATTAACACTGCTGGCGCATGCGCTCTGGACCTGCCCAAAGTAAGTGTTGTTAGACCGCTATCTTCTATTCATTCCCATGAGGGTTCGAGCGAAATGCTAGAGATGATTTCTGAGGCAGATTGCCCAAACTCCTCCAGGAAAACGATGCTCGTCGTACCTGGAACGAGCACTGAAAATTCACTTAAACTTAACGACTTAAATGACGGCTTAAAACCGACACATCGGAATAGCCAAATTATGCTATATAAAGCACAGAATCCCGACGTGAGAAAAAACACAGCAGCATTTGATGATTCGTCAGGACATAAAGACTTTAGTAAAAGTGTTATCAATGTAAATAAACAAAGGACTTCACAACAGAATACTAGTGGAAGTGCGGATATGCTAACAGTACTTGTTTAGTAATAATAGATAGGGCCAGTGTAATATAGAAATTCGGGGTTCTCAATAATTATTTGTGCTTTATTTTTTGTTTTATATATTATATACATAAAATTTTATTTGTAAGTACTTGCCATTTGAACTCGTAATATGTTTACATGTTTGTTCTATTTCTATTACATGTAAGCATAAATATGCACTTGTAAGAACATACATTTTCCGATCTAAAAGGATATATTTTATTTTTTCAGTTTTCGCATATATTTGAAGTCTATTTCAATTATTGTGTAAACTAGTAGTTTTTTTCACTGCATTTTAAGATATAGTTTTATTTAGCATTAAAAGATGTTATCCTAAAGTTTTATTTAAAACCTTTTAATGAATGAGTACATGCAATATTTTGTGTGATGTATTTTGTTGTTTTGGTATAAATTTTTATAATGTTGTTTTAATATATAATATATGTTTTATTTTATATATGATCGGAGAACCCCACCTCCTGTAACAATATTGAAAAGATGTAACAAGTAACTTAGAAAAACAGTGATAGCTACAAGCTATGATCGTTTTGATCTCGTGATGAAGAACTTTTCAAAAAGTGACACAAACAAACATTTGTTTGTTATTCGTGTGATATTATTTAGTACTACATATACATATATATTTTTTTTGTTTTTTGAATTAATTTTAACCACGATTTGTTGGAGTATAACATAAAGATAGATTTTTTTTGTATATAGGTTTGTTTTATTATTATTATTTTTTTGTATTTATTATATTGTTCCTGAATTTTTAATATAAAGTATCTAGTACTATATTTTTTACAATATTGTAGTGAATTTAATATTATATATTATTTATTTTTATAATTTTTATAATCTTAAAAAGAGTATGTTTTTCAGATAAACTATAATAAACCTAACTAATATTATCCTTTACTTGTACAAATTTATTGAAACGTTAGTGTATTATTATAGAATTCTTAAAGGCATACTCCGAAACATGAAACTGATATGTGTAATATATCATTCCATTTTTTCCTATATCTTTAATTAGAGCTTCGCAGATAAATATAAGATACATATTGTTGTAAATATGTAAATAAGAATTAAAAATTACTACAGTATTTTATAATTAGTGCTCTAACGTGTTAATGACATAGAGATAAAACAATAAAGCACTGAGTATAGCATACATAAAACGGTCATTAACATTGTATTGCATGTCAAGTAACAAAATGCAGTACTTATTTAATTACAGTATACAACAGTGCCTTTCCTGTGCCTAAACATTTAGAAATATTAAGGATCTTTCATCATCTTTTGAGGGGACTCATAGTTTATATAAACAAGTATTAAATAGTTGGTAGTAATGTATGTATATTTTGTAAAAATGTTTTTTATATATACATAAACGAAACAGCATTGTAATTAAAAGTAATTTAGAGCTTGTGAATTTTAAGGTGAAATAAAAAATAAAGTTTGACATTGTAATTTATTATGCTGTGAATTTAAGACGACTATATTCCTTCCCATATATCAGCTTTAATACAAATTGCATGTGAATAATAGTGTTGAATTATGCTAAGAAAAACAACTCTCCCACTAGTACTATTTAAAATACAGAGGTTGCAAGCGACTTCCGGGTTGCGGTGTAAGAAATCTTTTCCGAAAAACAGATGATTTTCAAACACGTGAGAAAAAGATAATGGGCGGGCTGTATAATCAATTTATTAAAATAGTTTACATAGTGGTAGCACACACCTCTCTTTAGGTTGTCGCATTCGCATTAATTAGTTAGATTGGGCGATGTCTTATCGCTCACAAGTAAAACAATACCATGCAGCAAGTTTGACTCGGATGCATAGTCTGTCCATAGATAAAACGATTTATTCACTAGCACTCGAAGTTCAGAAAAGAAATGTTTACTCATTCCTTCGTTCACAGGGACGTATTCATAAGAATTATCATACTATACGTCTATTATAAAAACATTTATGTTCGATTTTAAAATATATTGATATGCCGCATAGGTATTTACGTTTTTAAGGTAGAGAAATTTTAAATTAAACTTAACGTACATACTACGATTAGTGCATTCCTAATTGTAATTATACCTTATCAGGTAAAAGTACCGTATTGTATACCCTAGTATCGACAAATTTTAATTTTAGTTAGGATGGTATATGGATCTTATGCATAAAATAACCTTGCAATACGCGCCGATGCCAATATTGATTGGCATTGGCGTTAGATGTCGGCGATGTGGTGGGAGGTACAGTTATATGACTGTTTCCATTTTAAAACGGCGCACTCTTTCCTACTCCCTGGTTTCCTATACTATAATTAAATTTTGACGATTTCAGTATATTATAGTAATGGCATTGCTAATAGTCGAGTATTGTATTTTCCAACAGGTGATAGAACCAAGTACAGGAAAACGTACACACATTTCAAGTAAAAATCAGAATGAATACAACTGAAAAAAATACTATGGTCAGCCGGACAGCCTAAAATCGCCACCAAAAAAGCTCTATAGCACTTTATATACGTATTTACAAATAAAATAGATGGTTTTACTTACATCACCCTAAATCATCCATTCACTTCATCGGAACAACTTCGAATTGAAGTAATTGGCCAAATCAGGCCAAATTTTCGCTCAGTGTAAATGAAAGAAAAATGATCCTTGAGTGTTATTCACATTTTGTTGTCGTCGCACACATGCAACACATCCAGTCACAGTTTTTATTTATAGTATTATTACAGTATTTATATTGTATTTGAATAATTTAATAAATAATGCATTTGCTTCCAAATTTAGATAAAAAGTGTATGACTCACAGCGCCACCTCTCGAGTAAGTGCCAAAGGGTTTTGCCTGGGTCAAGGCGAAGATTAACCGGTAACACAGGTAACTCCTGGTAAAAATAGAAAACTTGGACATAGGCGATATAGGCACAGTCCTTGTCAGTGACTATATACAACATATAGTCACTGGTCCTTGTTTAGGCGCACGCTAATCACAATCCTTTTTAGTAATGAACAATATTTCACAAACTGTGAATCTTTCACGGTGATTGGAGAATCACGGATCACAACCGTGAGTGGAGAATTCTAAAAGCAGTGATCAGTGAAGGCGGTAAATATTTCCTTTGATATCAAGTAACGACTGCGTACAACAAAACGGCGATCACTGCTTGACGCAAATAATATAGCTGAATTAACAACCTTCAAGATTTTCAAGTAGACGTAGTAACGTCGCAGTAAACCTGTGTTACCAGTTGCCTATTAAAAATGGAATACATATATCAAAATGAACATAATCAGGAATCAACTGGAAATGACGGAGGTTATCTTCTTACAATATATTTATGTTTTTCAAATGTCAATATTGATATTCTTTTATACAATTATATCATGCAACTATATAAGGAATATGTATTTATTTTTACCTGCTCTGTAATAGGATGTTTATAAGATTAAAATTTATATTAACTATTATTTTAAAGTACTAATTCAAAAACTAGAAGAAAAAATTAATTATAAAGAATTATATCTGTGTTTTATTATTGTAATTGTTACAAATTGAAATTAGCTTTACTTCATTTTTTATATTTACTATAATTTTGAAAAGAAATGTGTATATAAATCTATGCGTTAATGTTTTCCTTAGAAAAATAGATTTACAATATTTTTCTCTTATTTATATATATGAACTTCATAATTTTTTATTTTAAGTTAAATTTTACTTTGTTTAATGCTGTATTATAAATCATAACAAAAATTATCCCGAAAATGTTGGTGAGAATTTTCCTAAAGGTGCATCCGCACGCTCGGAGTTCGCCGAACTCCGAGCACTAGTTTGGCGGTTTCCTAGTCGTGTGGACGGGCAGTTTGGAGTTCGGCGAACTAGTCGCAAACTGTTTGCCTATTCCGATCTGCAATGGAAAATGGCGCACGAATGTTCGGCTAGACGGAGTTCGTGCACCCGTCCACACATTCGGGAAGGTATTTAGAGTGAGAGGGAAAGCTGTTGACAGCTGTCTAGTGAGCTCGTCTCTTACTAGTCATACTATTATTACTTACAGTTAATAACTGTTACATATGACAGCGGGTAACAGATACAAATTTATTTACTGAAACAACTATGTCGTATGCCGAAAATGACAGCTTGGCCAAAGATAATAAACAATTCAACGTGTTTTTTTTTTGACATTGATATGAGTGCAATTTTAGTATTTAATTATTACATTAAATTGATGCATTTCAAGTAAATTAAAGATCTTAAGTTTTATAAAAATTAATCTTTAAAACTAATGTTGAGATAAAGTAATTAAATAATTGCAATTTATCTTAAATATAAACAGCTTACCATTCTTTTCATAATTCATCAAATTCTTGAATTCTACTAAAGAGGTCGAAATGTATATTGTTATGTGATAATCTGGTTTAAATGAGTATATGATTTTTGTCTATAAGAGGCAAATAAATTAAAAATTAGATGATATTATTAATATATAATCATTTAAAAGACACCACCCTCCTTCCTCACGGCCTCAATTTGAAGTGATAAAGCATCCATACATCCCAGTGGACCGTGTTTGTGCAAAATATTCGCCTCATTGTAAATATTACTCATACGGGTGTATGATACTTGTAGATAATTGGATAAATAATGGCGAACAAATTTGAGCAAAAATATTTCTTTGATTAACCTATAATTTTTACGACGAACGTTTCAATGATAACAATCACGTTAGAAGGTCAATAAAACTACTTTCTGTTCGAGTTTGTTCGCCATTGTATACGCAATTACCCATACATTCATCATCGTAAACTTGAAAAATAACAGAAATTAAATAGCATGAGTAATTGTAGTTGTTAATATTTTCATAACCTAATGAATGAATTACTGGTGTCCGTGATTCATATTGAGTTTCTGTCATGCTCAACCAAAATGACAGAACTTCAAATATTTATGATTTGCCGGGTTTCTAACCAAAAAAGAGTTTCAGTTATGCAGTGACAGCAATGATTCATAACCAGTCATAATTTCTGTACCAACACCAACCTAATTCATGCAATCACTCAATGCTACCACACTAAACTCTCATACCGAACATTCGCGTTTTCCCGTATCTGCTCGGAGTTCGGCGAACCCGAGCGTGTGGACGGTCGCGTCCACACGATTCGGTAGTTGCCGAACATTCGGAGTTCGGCGAACCCCGAGCGTGCGGATGCGCCTTAAGAAATTTTGTCGCGACACTTTCAAGTCGTTTTACACTGGATGACGCGTGATGATAACGTCTGTGTTCCAAGATGTTCGGCTAACTGTTGATGGCGCGCCGTAATAATGCGCGTACGGTTTATTTTAGCAGTCTATCAGGTTTGTGATTCTATGGTTCCGGTCTTCAGGCTATAGGTTACATATTTTTGTCCTTTGCAGAGATTAAACGCAATTAACATAAAAACAGATAAATGACATCGGCATCTTGCTTATATTTATGCCCTCCAAATCCAATTGTTGTTCTTTTTAATTTTGAATTTCTGGGGTTGGTGACATGCTGGTGTTAATTGACAGCTGTTGACAGCTATAGAAAAAAGTTGAATGTGATCACGATTGAGATTTATTAATTAATATTGGTTTATAAGATATTAACAAAATCTGTACAAAGAAGTTCCACATTTGAAGATGAATTGTTTAAGTTGTAGAGTATTCTTCAGTTAGTACTCACGCTATATGTACGTGTTGAATTTACTTTATTTTCTACTGGCAACTAAGAACTGTGTATAATATGGATATACATACCATCTATTTATATGAAAATAAGTTTAGTAAATTCAGTTTATTTGAAATACATTAAAAGTGATATCCAAATTCAAAATGAATTACAAAGGTTGGGATAAACGTAAGACAAATAGAGGAAGAGGTAGAAGCAACTGGAATTGGAGGGGCAGGGGCCATAACCGAATGCCAATGTAAATAATGAATACTTTGAGTGATAAATAGGATTACCTATGTTTTTTTTTTGCAGGCCAAATCAATTTTTACAAAACCATGCATGGCCAAATTCTCCTATGAATTATAATAATTATCATGTACCACATCATGAACTTAACCCATACTATTATAATTCACGACATCCAAAGCCATTTCATACACCTTTCCATGGTATAAGTAATCCACTTGCGAAGCCTCCATCACCATTGCCTGGTTCTGAAGAATACACACAAAACAAAATACAACAAACAAGTGATTTGATAAAAAAGCAATTGAACATAGATAGTGAAACTTGCAGCCCTGATAACTTAAGTATACCTTCTAATATTACTCTTAGTGAATGTTTAAATAATAATATTCAAAGTGAATTAACTGAAAGTGAAACTAATAAAGAATCTACAAACCTTTCTACAGAAAATAAACGTGCAGGAAGAAAACGATCTAAAACAGCAGAAATTATTGATGTTCAAGAAATTCATGACAAAATAATTAAAAAAATGAACTTAGTTAATCAAAGTACATCAGGGTATGATATAGCAATCCAAGAGGTCCAAAAGCAAAAGCGATTAGAACTATCCAGAGCATTACGTGATATGAGCAAACGTGAGATTCAAAGTAGCGATGATGGTGAAGTGATTAATGCTATTATACCTGATATTGGAATTAAAATTGAAGATTTACCAAATGATATTATAGCAGAATTATCAAACTGTTTAAATATAAGCTTAGATCATCAATTAAACACTTTGGTGGATCCTGAATTATGTTTTAAGCAAGCCGAGGAAATATTAAACGTTAATTTTGAACATAATGATAATTTCAAATTATTTCATTCAAATGTAATAATTGATAATGCAGTCAATAATAGTTTAAACAAAGATAACAATGACACCAAAAATACTCCAAGTGAGGAAATAACTTTTAATTATAATTTATTAAATAAAGAATCGGACCGTGAATCGATTTGTAATCCTATAATTCAGAATGAGGACTATAATTGTCATGAAAGTGCATGTGTGAGAAATTATAATCAAGATGATGAAAATGATAACAGCAAAGATGATTATTCTAAAGATATTGAATTTAATAATTTCTGCTTTGAGAATTTTGATGTTAACAAATCATATTTAGCTCCGTTCAACTCAAGGGATCTACCCTCACCAAATTTTGTAACTATCACTAGTGTGTTTGAATTGCCAAAAATTTCTGTTAGAAAAGATATATTGCAAGATGGCAATGTTAATGAAAATACTATGATCGAAAATTCGGAATCTGTTAGTGATCATAAAACTGTTCATCAAGTCAATGAAAACAACAATCGCAGCAAAGAATTTCCAGAAAATAGTAGCAATTTACTTCAGGCTAACACTGATATGGATTGCGAAAGTACAAATATGTGTAGTTTAAACACTGACATATGTATAAATGACGGTAATATATCTTCTATGAATAGTAAAACAGACCTTCCTGACATATTGCAATCAACTGCAAATTTAGCAACAAGTCAAGATTCACAAGTTTGTAATAACATCCTACAACCCTTGGAATACTGTGCGCAAAAAAGATGGAAATCTCCTGGAGAAAAGAAAATGATGGCTGATATACAACTAAAATCCAATATAATTATAAACCCATGTCATTCATTGACCAGTTTTTCCAATGTTTTACTACCGAAATGTGAATCTCCCACAAAGCAAGGAAGCACAACTCCACCTAAAGATACACATCAAGATGAAATAAATGTTGAAACTGTAAATAATATTTCAACTCAAATAGAGGCAATACTTCTCCCATAGAGTTAGAAGAGAAATCATCTTTAAATAATGATACTAAATTAACACAAAAAAAAATTAATGAATCTAAGAATAGTACAGGAGAGTCAAATTTAACCGAAAGTACCTCCAAAACAGCATTGGAACCTACTTCTACTGAAACAAAAACTTCATATAGAACATTAAAGCATCAGAATACAAAGCATAAGAAGACAAAGCTTTCAGATTCTAAAACCGAAAATGAATTGTTAAATAAGAGCGACACATCAAATGATAATTACAGTGAAAATAATTTGCTAGCAAAAAATGAAGATGCTTGTTCGAAAGTTCCAGACAATCTGGATGTAAAAAATAAAGGTGAGAATGTTGATTTGCACAGAGATCACTTTAAAGAGCACAGAAAAGTAAAAACAGCAGCAGAAAAGAAAGAAACTACACCCATTACAAAAAGTACTTATAACATACAAACAATTGTTAACGAGGATCTGACAACAGAAGACGTACAAATGCGCTCAGAAATACCATTAAAAACTACTAAAAATAGTTCTACACAAACTACTGTAGACAAGTTAAATATAGAAACTTTGACCGTTAAAACGTGTGTAAAGGATGTTAATACACAAACGATTCAAGAAAATGAATCAGGATTGTTGATTCCTAAAGAAACGGAAAAAAATGTGGCTATTGTATTGAAATCCTTTAAAGATATGTATATTCAAACTGATATTGATAGCAGTTTGATACTCGAAAACAAAAATCAATTGAAGCAATATAAAGATGTAGAAGTGCAAGCAACCAAGTTTTTATCTACAACTAGTATGCAAACACTTGTTCCCTTAGAAAAATATGATAATCAGACCAACTATTTAGATTATATCATCAAATTAAGAGATATTGATGCAAAAATTGAACAATTAATAGAAATTAAACGAGAAATTTATAAAAATGTAGAAAGTAAATACAACATTTCTTCCACCACACAAACTTCCACAAATGAACCAATCAACACAAATCTACTTGTTGAACCTTCTACAGAAAAGCACAATATTTGTCATACAAATGAGGTAACACAACAAATAAATACATTTAGTAAATCCGAAGCTACTACTACTACTATGTTAACTAAGAAGCATAAGAAATTAGATTCCGACAACGAATTTGAAGAAACCATGCACAATCCGAAGCGGAAAAAACGGCATAAGAATTCTAAAAAAGCAGCATTTAATTCCCTAAATAAACATAATGACGTTTATAATACAAGTTCAGTTATTACAACAAATAATCCGAAAATAAATATTGAAGAAGTTGATGATGTTAGAAAGCCACTTAGCATAAAAATATCTCTTAAGAATTTAATTCAATCACCATCGAAACGTGAATTTGAAGAAGCAAAGAAACCACAAGAAGAAAATACACCAAAACAAACTACTAACAAAAAGAAATTTTTACAAGAAAGCTATATTATTGAATCCCACGAAGGTAGTGGACAGATTTTATCAATTAAGGATTCTCCTCAAAAACCAGATTCCTGCGAAAAAGAAGTAGAATTAGACAATACAAGCACTACGCATAGATTATCTCATCCTACATCAGAAAATAGCACAGGAACATTTCATAAGGAAAGAAAATATACCAAGGTTAACAGAAGCAAAAAAATTAACACAAACAAGCATAATATAAATTTAAACAATTTAAAATTATCTGATAGTGACTATGAAAGATTATTTAACAGAACGTGCCATGTTATTATTGAAAGATACACCATAGAAAAATTAGAACATTTAAGGAAAAACTTACAGGAAATAAAAAGCCATTTAAAAACTACATCTATTGAAAGAACTTCCCACGTAGGGTGCGGTGACAATGATAAATTGACTTCACTTAATTATTTTGATAGCGTCGATAAAACCAACTTTGAATTTAGGAATTTCACCGGAGCTGCGTTATATGTTACAGTATGTTCATATTTTTTAACATGTAATTAAAAAAAAATACATGATAATTTTTAGGTGGTGCAAGAAATGTTACTTGCTTCTACAGATAATGGTTATTTATACTTCTTTGATATTAACACAGGTGATGCTATTGATTCCATTAAAATATCGGAAAAACCGGTAACATCAATTCATGTCGTGACAACCTCTGATGGTTGCAATGTATTTCTGGGATGCTTAATGGGTGTTTTAACGATTCTTAATTTCGTTACTAAGGAAATTTTAAATACCGTCCAGTGTGAAGACGGTATTCAATGTCTAGAGAAAGAATGGGAGTACATTTTCATGGGATCGCATAAGGGACATGTTATGCGATATAATTTAAAGGTAATTAATTAAAGAATTATTGCCACAATGGTGGTCTCCAATTGACTTTGTTCACTTATCAGCTTTTCTCAATATTATAATTTTGTTTGCAGAAAAATAAATTAGAACAGTCTTTAAAAATTTACGATAGTAACGTCTTGGCTATAAAGGCTACACTAGAGGGGGCTAGGCGAGTTCTGCTTGTAGCTTCAAGAAATACACGAATTACAGTACGAGATGCAATGTCCGGTCTTTTGATGAGAACATTGGATAGTACCTTCAATCCAACAGTATATACAATTCTTTTAGAAAATAGCACGATATATTGTGGAACTAGCCAACATGACATCTTAGTCTACACATTCCAGGTATAAGAAGCATAACTTTCTATAATATTTCAAGCTAATTTCGAATTATTATAGGATGGCCAATTATGTCATAAGTACGAAGCAGCAAATTCTAAAGGAATAGTTTGCTTAAAAGTTGCAGGGGATCTACTCTTTGCTGGATGTTACAATGGCAACATATATGTGTATAGTATCAGTTCCAAAAAATATCTTGGGCAAATAACTGGTCCTGGTGGAATGTTGCTATCAATGGATGTATATAAAAATAAAGTAAGTTCCTTCAAATTATTTCGTAATATGACTTAAGTAAAAGTGACTAACTAACTATCAATTTAATATTTCTTGCAGATAATAGTAGGAACTAAAACGAATAAATTAAAAAGCCTAAAAATTCCACATTTTTTTTTAAATCAAGCTAAGAATATGCAGGGTGCATAAGTTTAACAAAATAATTTGTGCATAGCTAGTTATAATAAGGTATTAATTGGTTGGAATCAATTCATTTTTAACATGTGCCTTTATATTATCGATCGTGTAGCTTTATTTGACGAAATCGTAATATGGTTACCTAATTATATGTATAGCGCGCTATTAGACTTACTTATGTACATTTTATACATTTTTTTTTATTTTATATTTTGTATAGTCTTGGCGTATATTATTCAATAATTTGTTCACTATTTGTATATATTAGGCAAGTGAAATGGAATAGTTTAAATATAAATTTATTGTGAATGTATACAATTACGTACCACTGGATAGCACAGTTTGTTTTAAACATATATATAATATGTTCGCATTAGGTATTGTTGCGAAATCGTATTATGAACTTCTTTCCAAAACTTGTGATAAATTGCCGTACGCTAGCGAAACTTATGAACAAACCACTGTTGGTTAGATAAATTGTGTAAAGATGCGAGATACCAGTGCCATCCTGCACTGTGCGTTCGTTTGTTGCTAGACGAAGCTTCGGATTGTGGAATGCACCACAAACGCACCTCGATACTTCTAGACAGGGACATCTTATTGATGTATTGCACTTTCCCCACTTAAATTTCGCCCAACTTGCAAGTGATCTAACCTTTTTTTACGTGCCAAACATCGCGTCGACATGGGACCTGTTGCTTTATTCCTATCCAAGAAGGCATGTTTTGATCATTATCTATAATTAAAAACCAAAGCGTCTCGATCGGTGATAAAGCCCGCGCAATTAGAGTAAAAGGTGAAGATGCGAACCGTTTAACCATGATCATGGTTCTGTACTAGAAGTTAAAACGATTGCATGTTACATGAACTTAGTCGCGAGACAGAATCGAGCTTTGTGTAATCGTCTGATCACCGAACATTTTATTTATGCTGTAGTTATACTAGTAATATTAAAATAAATTCAGTTTTTTTCATATTTAAAAGATCTTTTAAAGAGTGTTATAGCAGAAGAAATATATTTTCACGTGACATAATAAGCAATTTTTATATTCACATGTTTAAAAGATAAATTCCTTCATAGTATAGGCGAACCTTCACACACCCTGTTCATCACACAATAGATTTGTGCACTAACCGTGTTAAGTAGCGATAATATATTCATATTAGAACAATGACATTTGAAGCACATTTAACCATGAATGACAAACTGAGAATGTTTTTCTCACACGTTATTGCAAAATCTTGTACCAAATACAATATGTCAAATTAGAAAATACACATCCTCGAAATGGGTAAAAGGCTAAAAGCAGGAAAAAGATTACTACTTCCTATCATCTATTTCAAACTTTTAAAAATTAATTTTTTTAAATTTTATACTTATTAATATTAAACTTAAAAAGTGACTGATGCCTGCTCAATCAGAAAAAAAATATGTCATATTAATTATTTAAATTCTTTGTCTTCTTAATACTTAAGTGTTTTAATTTCTACAATTATTAAGTTATTTTAACATATGTACGTACTTACCTTTAGGTGTAAACATTAAATATAAACTAATCTCTACTTACTATTAAAAAGCGGGCACCTTCGAGTTTCAGTTTTAATCAAAGTTTCTAAATAAATCAAAACATAAAATTGAAATTCGAAAATATCCCTTAGTTATTTATCACGGCAGGGAAGCTTTTTCTCATTTAAAATGTTTTTTATAGGTAATTTATTTTATTTATTTATTATTGCTAGGACATTTTAAATTATAATTACATATATCTATACATATAATGTAGCCTTATTTTTTAGTAGAAATTTACAATTAAAAGTTTTCTCTCAGATCTGTTAAACTCATGATGTATTATATTAATACTGTCTTTTGTACAAGTCTAAAAATTTGTAAGCAGGATCATGTTTTATATACTAGGTTGTAAATATAATTCATAGCGAGTGTTTGTACCTAATTATAAGGTTTGTAAAAATTGTTATTCACATACATATTAAAATTGTAGGAACAGGTAAAACACACTGCCTTGTTTATTTTCTGTGGATTGTGTACATTATATAATAAAAAATAGCTACTGAACGTTTTCCTTTTATTTCATTTAAAAAATAAATGAATTTACATCTAATAAGTTCATTATTTAAAAATACTAATAGATATATAACAGAATGTGTTTTGAAAGTAGTGTATCCATTACAAAATGTAATATTTTAAACTATGATCATAACATCTATTCGATACATGAGATTTGTACTTACAGTTTTTAAAACCAGATATTAATAATGTCCTCTTACCAATAATAACATGTTTCTGTCTTGAATTCATAAATCCGGACAGTAGATTTATTTCTGGCATACAACCTTCTGGACTATAATTGTCTACTTTTATTAAGGAGTCAATCAAATCTGATGGAAAGGTTTTAATTTTACTAGCTCCTGATAATTTAAAGCTTATTCTTGTTTTCTTGTCATTTATATTATCGTCTATTTCCATGTATTGTTGCACTGCAATTTGAAGTTATTTTTTGGACATACTTGCGAAAATAAAATACCTTACCTTCGTTGTAATCAGGAAAGACTTCCTTTATATGAAACTTTGTTGTGGGGCTATTAGAATAAGCTATCTTCTGTCTAGATCGTATTAATTGTAGTTTAACATTCAACCAATTTGTTTCTAGTTTATCAGGTACTGTAACGAAAATTTATTATTTGTAACATAAATATCCAATTTTGTGTATAATAGGGGTAGTTAGACGCAGATTCATAGTACTATCATTAAATTTGTATGTTGGTGTCGTTTCTAGATGTTTTGAATTGGAAGTACAAATATTCGATAATCGTATATTATACTGTGTTCTTCGAAATTCGGACAAAATAAAACTACGTGCCCGGAACAGCTATTATTACTCTAAAATCCAGAGAAAGAGCAAATTCTACTTTGAAATTTATTTGAAACTGTGAGGCAAATATACCTACATTCAAGAATTAATTCTATAATACGGCTGTATTAAAACATGTGGTCAAGTCAATGTTTGCATCGTTCTGCAACAATTAGTGCAATTCCAACATACAAACTGATTACTTAATTCTTAAGGGTCATTTCAATTGGAGCGCCTTAGCATACAAAAGCACTTTAGTAGGCATTTATCAAGTGATTCGGAAAGTTACTGGAATGTGTATTTAACTCGTAAACAACCACGGAGCCATGACCCTACTATTGCAAATCACAAATTAATCATACCCCTTAGCATTTGGTTATCACATACTACCCCGTGTATTACAAATTGTTTCCCCAAAGTTCAAAAATACTAGATTTGAAACACGTTAACAGATTTGTCTGAATTTGATCGACATATAATGTAATCTACCTATATCACTTACATTTGTGGTCTTTATAATCCCAGTAAACGCACAATGCATCGCCAAAGATGTTGAAAAAAGATTCATCTATAGAATTTGGTTGATCATAATTCCGACAGGTAATAGCATAACTTTGCTGTAGTAAGAAAAAAATAGAATAGATAAGGCTAAAGTTAAAAAATATGTACCACTAATTTTAGTATAAGAAATTTACTTAGCATATGCTTTTTTCCCAAGAACTGCACTTGCCAAAACAAATAAGTTTCAGAAACAGAATAATACTTACGCCATGCAAAGATATGAAATCATTAATATATTTTTTTTCCAAAGAAAACTGGAAAAAAATACCTCTTAACATTATTACAATAATTAACAGATATACATTAATTCGTTAATACTACTTATTACTAATACTTCGCGTAAGTTTAGAGATTTCATTCCTTTTACTTAAAGTTTATGAGCTTACGTATTTTTCTGCTAAAGCTAATCTAAGCAATTTTTGGGTTTGGATAAATTTATATGTCACACAATACCTAACATATTCTCAAGACTATATTGCAAATACAAAGTAAACATTTTGGAATGTGACGTGCTGTTTTCAGGAAAAAAAAAACAATACATACTATATATAATATACCTACATACCAGTACTGCGGATGTAAACTCTGGACTTAAAACCTGTTCTGTTTGAGGTAGAAAACAATCCATATGCGGAATAAATATTTCATTAATTGCATCAAGTCCAATAGCATTCAAAATATGCATAATAGGAAGTTTAAAGTTTTCTTTAATATCTGTAATCTTTTGGTGCAATTTTCCAAATATTAATTCACGTATTGGCAGTCTTTTAGACAAAATAGCCAAAGTGGAACACATTGGTTTTAACACTTCAATTGTTGTTATGGAACGTAACAGACGTTGCAGTATAAGACTCACTAATAATTTTAACTAAAATAACAGAAAAATGTAAGACACTATTTCATTTTCTGCAAAATATAAGACATTAACTATTCAATCACTCCACACCATACCATCCTACAGTCTCTGTTATATCTTTATATAAAAACATAATTAATTTTAAAAAGAAATATGTTTACCTGCTTTTCACATACTGACAATGAGGCCACAGGATTTGCTTCCAAGGAGTTGATCAAACGTAAAGCACTAAATGTTAGGCAATCATATGTAATATCTTTACTTAGCAAAAAATATCCAAAATGATAAAACCATTTAATAATAGGCCCAATGAAATTATTAGTTCTAATATCATTCAACGCAAAATTTTGGGCAGCTATATCATTGGAAACAATTGCTAAACATGTTATTTCAAAATAGTTTTTTAGTGCCTTTAAATCCTTTGTGTCTGGTAGCCACTGCTTCGTAAGTATAACATCGCCTGGTTGAATATAAGAGCAGTCTTGCTCACAAATTTCTATAAGATTAATAACAGGGTCCTAAAAATAATTGATAGAAATTTGCAAGGTAAAAATACTCACTTCTAAGTAATAACAATTATGATCACCAAGGGATATCCAATTTGGCATAGCTGTAGCGCCATATACTTTCTCAATATTTAAATCACTAAAAGTAGCATCTATATCTGTAGATAATATATAATTTCTACCAGATAATCTAGCCTTAATGAGAGCATCCTAAAATAAATAAGATTATTCAAGTTACATAAAAACCTGGAAATACCAGAAATAAACTTATTTGAAGACAACTTACGTGAATAATATACCTCAACTTGTAACTTAAATCTTCAGCCAAACCAGAACAAACTTCTTCCGAGAGATGCTCAAATGAGGATTGTTCAGAGTATGCCAAGATAGAATCCGGTCCAATTCCTGCATACTTTCTAACATTGTTGTCCTGAAATATACCATTTTAAAGGATATTTTTGTACGAAATGTACATAATATACCTTGCTAGGAGAACCTTTCTCATTATTGTTGTGCGATTCTACTTTATCTGTACCCACCAATGATCTTCGTTTTTCACGGTCTTTAATAGTTTTCTTCAATTTAACATTAAAACTTGAAACATTATTTTTGTTTGATGAGGAAGACTTCATGCTTTGTAAAGTTTTGTTATTCATTTGAAAATAAATAAATGGTGTACTTTACTCTGTGACTTTTTTACTTCACTACAATCAATCGTGACTATGCCAAAATCCGAAATCAGCCGAAATGCTATTTGTGGTTACACGGCATATACACGGTTTTTGTTTTTACCACCGGCCATCGGTATGTCCGTATATTATGGGGTTGGTTATGGGCACTATGGGTGCTTATGAGTATAGTTAATCGTTGCTATGGGTTTGTTTTACAGCACACCTGTTACCAAAATATTGCTGCCTGCTCTCATAGCCGTTATTGTTATTGTTATTGTTATTTGTTATGAGTTATGATTAGTGATCAGAGTCACAATTGCTGTTCTGTGGTCATTGTGGACATTGACCATTTGACATACCCTTTCTACCCTAGGATAAGCCTAAGGAAAGAATAATAAGAATCTCCTAAATAAAACATAAAAATTGAAACTATACTTATAAATACAATACAATTGTAACATTCACCCCAAAATTTACTAATTCAAAATCAAAATTCCCGCTGAAAATTTAAACAAAATCCTACCACTTCTGTCAAATGAAATCTTAACCGCCAAAGCTAAAACAAGAAGCCGAGAAGCTTTGGAACTTTCCTTAAATTCTCAATAATAAATTTGGTTTTTTAATGATACCACTAAAGAAATTGTAAGTTTCAGTTTAGAACATAATAAATCTGCTTATTACCACTTATTACGTAGTGTTCCTAAATTATTTTTTTCTAATAGGTTTATAATGTACTACACTTCTACTATTTTGCAGAGTAAAAAAATTAACTGATTCAAAGTGATATCTATAAACATGTATATTAAATCTATTGTATTAGATGGTTTTAAGTCATATGGAAGGAGAACTGAAATCAATGGCTTCGATCCACAATTCACTGCTGTTACTGGTTTAAATGGAAGCGGAAAATCAAATATTATAGATTCAATATGTTTTGTCTTGGGAATTTCCAACTTGACTAATGTAAATCGCTATAAATGTTTATTTTGGATATAGTAATTGTGCGCATTGTAGGTAAGGGTTTCATCCTTGCAAGATTTAATATATAAAAGTGGACAAGCTGGAATTAATAAAGCAACAGTAACAATCAATTTTGATAACAGAGATAAAAATCAAACACCACCAGGGTTTGAAGAGTATGATGAGATTGTCATAACTAGACAAATTGTTATTGGTGGGAAAAATAAATATTTACTAAATGGATTAAATGTGACTAATAAGCGAATACAAGATTTATTTTGTTCTGTGCAATTAAATGTAAATAACCCCCACTTTCTTATAATGCAAGGAAAAATAACAAAAGTTTTAAATATGAAACCACCTGAGGTAATTTGTTGTAGCAATTTTTAAATATTTTTTGCAAACCTTAAAATTACATAGATTTTGGCAATGGTTGAAGAAGCTGCTGGTACAAGAATGTATGAAGTAAAACGACAAGTTGCTGTGAAGAACTTAGAGAAAAAGCAAGCTAAACTTGAAGAACTTGAAAAAGTAAGTTAAGAAAAAAATAGCATATTCATAAATACAAAATTGTATTATTTGTAGTTGTTCTACGAAGA
Source organism: Protaetia brevitarsis (assembly GCA_004143645.1). NCBI lineage: Eukaryota > Metazoa > Arthropoda > Insecta > Coleoptera > Scarabaeidae > Protaetia > Protaetia brevitarsis. The sequence goes on from RXPK01000118.1 coordinate 370,054, forward strand.
TGTTGAACCAAGAATTACAAAGCTGCATGAAGAGAGAGCAAAAGTGTTTGAATTACAGGCATTGGAAGGGCAATTATCACATAATGTTAAATTGTTTGAAGCATGGCAATATCTTATTGCACAGAAAAGAACAACAAGTGGAGAGAATGATGTTAGAGAAATACAGGGCAATATACAAAATATAAAAAACAAAATTCGAGAAAATTTAGATAATATAAAAATTTTGGAAGAAGAAATGGAAAGTTCTATGAAGGAAACAGAAAAGGTAAGGTAACTTTGAGTGATGGAAACTATTAAATTACAATGTTATATTTTCAGCTTGCAGGCACAAAATTAAAGGAGTTTGAAGCTAAGTTAAAGGAACAGACTAAACTTGAGGCAGAAGTGAAAGCAATTGATAATAGAGCAAAAGATGATGTTAACAGTGAGGAGAGGAATATAAAACAATTACAAAAGGTAATTGATCTCAAATAATCAACAAAGTTGAAATAGGCATTGAAAAATGTCAAAGTTTGATTTGTGAAGCTTTATGCAACTTCCTTCTAGAACTTAAAAATTGATGAAAATGCTCTAAAAACAAAGGAACAAGAATTAGCTAAAGTGAACGACTTGTATGAAACATTGAAAAATAATGAAGCTTCTGATGGTGAAAGACTGGCCGCATGTCAAAAGAAGTATGAAGCTATATGTGTAGGAATGGAAGTAAATGACAGTGGCGAAGTTCAAACACTAGCAAGTCAATTATTAAGTAAGTTGACAACATCTATTTGGAGAAGGTATGAATGAATTTTCTTTTGTAGATGCAAAGCAAGAGTTAATGCAGGTTGAGACTGCCATTAAAGTATCCAAAGATGAACTAGAATACAATCGACAGCAATTGAAAGTACAGCAACAAAGTTTGGGAACAGGAACTGCTGCATATACGCAAGATAAAGCTCAACTAGAAAACCTAGCAAAGGAAATAAAGAATTTGAAAGTAAGGGGACATTTTCAAATGAAATGCTTGTAATTTAATGTATATTAACACATTTTAGAATGCAATAAGTAAACTTAATTATTCCGAAGATCAAATGGCACAGTTGCAAGAACGTAAAAAAAATTTAACAATTGAAGTGAGAGGTTTGAAAGATGATATAGAAAATTTTTATGCTACTAGACCATATGCACGATGTGTATACACAGATCCTGAACCAAACTTTAATAGAAAAAGTGTTCATGGTGTTACATGTGATCTGATAAAAATAGCAAATAAAACCAATTGTACTGCAATTGAAACTGCAGCTGGTTCCATGGTATGTATATATTGTAGTGTTCATTGTATATTTCTTAAATAATTTGTTTAACTTTTGTAGCTTTACAGCGTTATGGTGGATACTGATATAATTAGTAAAAAGTTGATTGAAAAAGGAAATCTTCAACGTAGAACGACTTTTGTTCCCTTAAATAAAATACGAGCCAATAAAATGAGTTCTAATATCGTTAATCTAGCATATAATTTGGTACAAAATTTAAAATATGGTAAATTCCCTTCTTTTTGATACAATTCTTAAATACAGGTTGGTAAGGAAAATGTGGCCCCTGCTTTGGATCTCATAACTTACGATAAACAGCTTCGACCAGCAATGGAATCAATTTTTGGGAACGTTTTTATTACCAAAGACCTAAACATATCTAAGAAAGTGTGCTTTCACGATGGTATTAAAAAGAAATGCGTTACTTTAGATGGCGATGTAGTTGATCCTGCTGGCACTTTAAGTGGAGGATCAATGCAAAGAAATGCTTCTGTTTTACTTTTATTGGAAGAAGTAAAAAAGAAAGAAGTAAGTAAAAGCCTTAGTCCGCGATATACCGTACACCATCGTTTACCGCGATAACTTACTTGACGTGACGTGCTTACAGTGTCCGTATTCACTCAGTTGCCAGGGGTCTGGCACGTATTGAACTGTATTGCTGAATATTTCATCGACACATAAGCAATACGCACTTCTTTGAAATTCAAACATTTAAAAGTTTATGTTTTTATAATCTCTGTCATATTTTTTTTTCTATTCTTTAGCAGGATAACTTTAGTGTACTGCATTTTACCAAATTCAAACTCATTAATATACCTCGGCGCGTTCGTTGGGATAATTTACCGATATGGTTTTTGCAACTTTTTAAGATTTAAGATGAGTAACAGTGAGACCTAAATATTCGCGATTTTACCAAATGGAACTTTTCAGCTTACTGTAAAATAACTTTCACGTCTTCAGATTCCTGGACATGTTTTAGCACATATTTGATTTTGACGAATTCACTTTAGAGAAAAATGAAAACGGTAGATTTGTTCTTTTTAACCCTTCGCAGTTCAATACGCAAACATTTATAACGAAACGCGCGTCATGATTACGTTCAACCTTTATGACATCAACAAAAGCCTACCTCCACTGATGATTTAATATTTTCCACGCAAATAGCTGCTTGTGTAATGCATAAAGCAATCTTGCTTAAATGGAAAAGAACAGCTCTCTTATTTTTAATTTGTTTTATTACAATCGTTACTACCGGTAGTGTTATCTGCTGATGGAGCACCGACTTATTATTATTATTATTTTACTTTTCGGTTAATTTAATGTTTTGAATTACACATCGTTTCGTATGATCATTTATCATTCATTCGGGATATCGTTCAATATAATTGAATGAACATTCATTTATGGTCGAATGATCATTCATAGAAATAATCACATCATAATCGAATTCTAGGATGATTGTCGAATCTTTTTCCTCATTCGACTATGCCCATTACTGATAGGAGGACTAACGACCGAACCTGTGAGCAAGAAAGACGTACATAACGGCGCTCTGTAAAATACATGCCTGTTTTAGCACTATCAAAATTCTTCCAGGCCAGATTCTTGTTTTTCTTTATATTTATATATGCTTTTTCTATACAGTTTTATCACCGTAAGAATTATTTTTATTATTGATTTTATCTATTTGGTTCGGCATATAAACAAGCCAATCTCCAATATTTTAATTACTTACTTAAACTAAATCTAGCATACGCTCTTTAAACTGGAATTTAACTTTGTCATCTGATGAATCGACAGGAAACTACTTCTGTCAACTATTCTAGGTTACTTTTTTTTTTTTCTTTTAACACTTAACGAAGTTCTGCTTTGTGTGTAGTGAAGTGCAGACCAGTGTTGTGTAAGTTAAGGGAAGTGAATAAATTTCTACAGCGATTAGACATACTCGTGTGTTGTCAGCTCTCAGTAAATCACTAGTTAACACTGCTCCCCACTCATGACGCGAATAAACACGAGTGTATCTAGTCTGCTGCAGAAATTTATTCACTTCTCCTATCTTCCCCAACACTGGCGCAGACGTGCGTTGAGTCGCTCCGTAAATTAAACCCAATATTTGGGAGTTTACGAGTGATTCAATACAACAAAGAAGAGTGGTAGATGGAAGGAAATCGATTAAAGAAAAGAGTCGAGGAATTAGAAGATAAACAGGAAAATGAAAGATTAATGTAAAGAGAATTAAGAAGCATCGGGAGGGAAGAACGAAGTAAAGGATGCAAGGTATAAATAAGATACAAGAAAATATTAATTAACAAAGAAATCCACGAATGGGATAACGAGACAATGAGAGTAAAAGCAAAAAACTAATAAAAAAGAAAACAGAGCAGGAAAATGATATGACGACATTGACCAAAAATAGGACCACGAGCTAGGACAAGAGCTCATTCAAATTAGACCAAAAGGGCTTTGTAAAGGAAGAGAAAACAAAACGGAATTATTGGTTAGGAGAAAATAAGAACGAGCAACGAGCCAAGAGAAACGAAATGGAATATTAGTTTTTCCAACTGTTCCTGACGTTGCCAACTACTAATCATACGACACTACGGTACTATCTACAACACCTGTGCGCAATTATACCTCCGGGTAATACACATCGTAATATACATACTCGTCAAAAACATATACATATGTTACGTACTTGTAACTTGCACGATGCCGTACTTACTCAGTCAAGTCTCTAGATCCCTAGAATGTACGATGTATTTAATTCAAATTTCAATTGAATTAATTTCTCTGTTATTTAACCAAGGATTAAAAAGGGCGAGCATACTAAAGCATAAACCAATTACCTTACTATGCGTCACAGGATTATCGTGGAATACTTTGATTTCGTATAATGTTGACAGAAACTAGTGTTTAACAGAATTGCCTAAACACTTCTACAAACTCAGCTTTTAAATTGAATTTTAGTCCACCGTTAACCAGACTTTTTGACAACACTTTGATATTAATAATATTTATTTATTATTTATTGTAGGCGGAACTCCAACAAAAAGAAAATGAGTTAGTTAAAGTACATGCTGAAATGCAATCCATATTAACGTCCAAGGAACTTTGGTCAAAACATACAACGCAGCTTGAGCTACTTCAACACCAATCAAGTGTTATATCAAGAAGATTAGAACAAACCACACATCATATGCAGATATCAAAAGTTGAACAACTAAAAAATGATGTCGGTGTGTATCTATACATAAATACACCCGTAGTAACCTCATATATTTACATTTTTAAATTTCTATTTTAAAGCTGCGTTAACAGAGAAAGTCAAATCATGCGAACAAAAGAGACAGGAATACCAGTTGATAGTTAATGATTTGGAGTTGAAAATGAGGGATTCTAAAGGTCACCAAGAAAAGCAGCGGAAAGACATTGAAAATGAATTAAAGGATCTGAAAAAGAAAGCTGAGAAAAGCAAACAAGCTTGGACGCAACGAGAGGACGAATATAGAACATTGACTGTGGAAATTGAAGATCTAAAAGAAACGATTAAGAACACTATGGAGGAAGTGAAAACATCCCAGGAAAATATAGTTAATTTAAAATTAAAACGAGAGGAATCTAGTGCTGAACTAGCTAAAATTAAGGTAATATTTAAAAATAAGCATTTTTTTTTTGTCAGAAAAATTAAAATATTTACTCTTTTTAGGATATGATTAAAGAATTGCAAGAAGCGGCACAAGCAGAAAAATCTGAAATAGCGGCAAAAAATAAAAATATACAACAAAAGTGCCGTGCCAAAGAAAAGCTTATAGAACAAAATAATGAATATGAATTGGAAATACAAAAGAAAGAATATGATTTAAAGCAAGCCGAAGAATCGCAGAAGATTATGAAGTCCAGGGTATGCTTATAGTACTCACACGTGGGTTATTCTTATGGTTAATTACGTTTTAGTTCAATGAGCTAAGTAAAAAATGTAAAGATGCAAACTTTCTAAATGAAGCAAAAAAACTAAATGACGCAGAAGGTGAAGCTTTGGATAAAAGAATTAAGGAAGGAATGAAGAGGAAAAACGAGCTGAGTAAAACTGTTAATGTTAAAGCACATCAATTATATGAACATGAAACTAAATCTGTAAGTTTCTTAATGTCAGATCTCCACATTATCTACTACACAACTTATTCTGTCTAGTATGAAAGTTTGAAAGGAAAAATTAAAGAAGTAAAAAAAGATGTAACGTCAATAAAAGCTGCCATTAAAGAGTTAGACAATAAGAAGCAAGAAGTTATAAACAAAGCATTTAATCAAGTAACTAAGATTTAGGATCTATATTAAGCACTTTGTTACCTGGAGCTAATGCTAAATTGAAAATACCAACAGGAAAAACAATTTTACAAGGGCTCGAAGTAAGTATCAAATTTTAGTTTAAAAATTTATAAGAAACTTTTCCTTATCTAATGATATAGATTAAAGTGGCGCTGGGTGGCGTTTGGAAAGATAGTTTGGACGAATTAAGTGGTGGCCAGCGATCTTTAGTAGCATTATCGTTTATTCTAGCCATGCTTTTATTTAAACCAGCACCTCTTTACATCCTAGATGAGGTAGATGCTGCCCTGGACCTTTCCCACACACAAAATATCGGCGCCATGTTAAAACAACATTTCAAACAGTCACAGGTAAGGCATTTTTATTTTTTTATTTGGTACAGAAAGAATGATCCGTTTACTTCCAGTTTATTATAATATCATTGAAAGATGGTATGTTTAATAATGCAAACGTACTTTTCAAAACTCAATTCATTGACGGGGTTTCTTCAGTGTCTAGAACATCGAACATATAATTAAAAATTGCGTTTTAAAATTGAAGAAAATACGCAAAATACAAGTATTTATAATTTTTTTTTAAGAATATTTTATACAAGATGTATTTTATAATTTTATTTTACTTAATAAATTTCAATTTAACTAAATAATTTTCATTGTACTATAATCATTACAACACGGCTACAACTTTCAAAACGTTTGAATCACCCTAAAGATAGCTCCGTTCTAAAATTGTCAACAGCATATAAAATATTGGAACCTTTAATTACTTTGGCTAATTATTATTTTTATTAGATATCTCAATAAACACAAATGTGATGGCGTTTAAATTTGTTTCTTCTTTTTAATGCGAAACGATCCATCCAAACAAAAACCACTGTACATTAATAAAATTGCAATTTCATATTTTTAGTATCTTGTACTAAAAATAAAAAAAATGAAACATGTTAAAATGGAAGTTCTGATTTCTTTAAATTCATGGCAAGATTTAATTCCAAATAACTTTGTTGAATAACATATCACATTTTTTGTTGATTCGTACAATCGTTTTTCATATCAGTCCATTAAAAAGTTTTACTATGTTTCAATTTAACAAAAAAAATATTTGGTGTAATACGCAAGCTGCTTGAAACTATCATCAAGAGCTTAAAATCATCTAATCAAATACAAGGTCTATGTATGAACAATAAAATATTTTTATTTTAAAATAGACTGCAGTAATTCTATTCTTCAAAGGGTGCCAACTGCAACGGATTTTTATATTGCATAATATAAACACAGCATTAAAAGACATCATAAGAATGTTAAAAAAATCTTTTTTACGCCTCCGTCCAGAAACACTCATTTTGCAGTACTTCAAAGCGGCAAGAAAACTACCGTTTTCCTATCTAGGCAGGCAAAAATATCACTAAAGGTTGGCCACACTAGATTCCACATGACAGACGTGTAATAATTTGTCATTAAGCTACTGTTCAACCTTGCTAAGATGAACTGGTGTCTTAATTGTACTTATTATTGATAAATAGATATTAAACTAGAAAGAAAATTACAGGAAAAGATTTATTTTCGGAAACGTCAAAATACTAAGGTATGTAACATGTGTGCCAACTCATACTATTATTGATAAATAGATATTAAACTAGAAAGAAAATTACAGGAAAAGATTTATTTTCGGAAACGTCAAAATACTAAGGTATGTAACATGTGTGCCAACTCATACTATGAACTCCCTAGTGTCAAAATTTCTTTTATATTTTCAATTGAAAATTAAGATTTGTCGGCCCAAAAAACATTGTGTATCACACAGCCTGAAACTCTTTCGCGAGTATGAGTACGGTTTGTACGAATGCTTGAATGTAATTTTTACAATTTATAATTTTATCTTTACCAATGTAATTTAGAAAAGCTATAAAAATAAAGCAAAACGACATTATACATTTCTACTTTATTATTACGTAAAAGAACAAAAAAAAACCAAGACACAAATATCAGAAAATATGTGATATTATATAATAATGTTTCTAACAATCAGTATCTTTACTCTCCTACAACCATATCTATTTAGAAAAAATCAAAATAGGCTGTGTAGTATAGTGATTAACAATTGTTCTCCATGAACACATCCTTGTTATGGTTATAATTTCTTCTAAAGTGATTTCGCTGTGTTGATTTGATAATAATGATATTCTTAAATAAAGGTAAAAAGCATCTTTTATTTGTGGTATACAGAGAAAATACACAAAAGTGCGATAATGAAAAGTACGTAGGTGTGGGGGAGGGTGATGTTACACTGCAACCTAGGAGACCTATTGTGTTCCCTACTCTTGCTGTTTTACAGCTGGCCTTCCATTCCCATTCCTTTCAGAAAGTGTAAGATATGTAAGTCTCCTTCTTTGATTTCACATGCTCCCAGGTGCAACGCCCTCGAGTTGCTCAGTGCTACGCAATTGAGAGGAGATGGATAGGTGTTTAATCCTATTCCACAAAATCTACATTCAGATTCCTTTGCGAATCCAAACTTCCTCAGATGCCCTTTCAGTTTACAATGGCCTGAAAGTATTCCTGTTAATATGCCCACATTGTTCTTACTCAGGTTGATGTATTCTGTAAACCTCTTCTGCTTATAGGTGCCCAGAAGAATTTTACTCTGCCTCATTTTGAGTGTGGTTCTTTTTGCAACGCCCTCTACCACAATATAGAGGGGAGATGATCCAATACTAACTCGATAGCCGCTGTAGGGCATGTTCTCATAGCCCCAGTTACGCATACGCATGCATAGTTATTATATAGGTAGGTGGAAAACATCAGAATGATGTATTGTGATGTTTTCCACATTCATTTGTTTGTCTCCAGCATACCCTATTCGTATATAACCTTGAATACGTAATGTAAATATTATGCACTACCCAACAGTTGGGATCCCAGAAGGACTAACTGGGAGTCCTACAGGGAAGATCTCTCTGCAGTAGCCCGTAACTATCCTGTAAGGATCAGGAATAGTGAGGAACTAAAGTTGGCCTTTGTATGGTTGTAAGGGACCATTCTCTCATGCTATGAAAATAACTGCCCACTAAGGGAGCGTCGCTCGCCAAGACAGGCTGTTTGGTGGAGTAAAGAGCGGAACACTCTCAAAAGAGAAACACGCCAGTTATTTAAGAGAGCGAAAGAACGGGAAACTGGGAAGCTTATAAGGCTAAACTAGGTACCTATAACAAAAGAATTAAAGAATCGAAAAAGAAGGCCTGGAGAAACTTCTGTGAGGACGTAGAAGGTGTCCCTGACATGGTCAGAATTCACAGGATTCTGAAGAAGGTCTCTTCTAATACACTGAGGTCCATTCAGCTGCCGGACGGGAGGCTCACAACCACTGCGGAGGAGACTCTTGAGTACCTTCTCAGCGTGCACTTTCCCGGCGCGAACAGGGTGGACTTCGGTAAAACAGACCAATCATCCAAGATGTACTTACTTCGTAAGTACATCTTGAATTCGATCCGTCAGCTCCACTAATGCAGACTTAGTGGATTTGCCCGTTTGATAGGCGTGCTGACATTCACCCGCTCCAAAATATCTGTCCTGATATAATTATATGCAGCCTTTTCCACCGTTTAAAAAAAATGATGCAAGGCTGATAGGTTTGTGGATTTAGAGTGCGCAGTGTCATTTTTCCCTGGTTTTCTTAGCTTTCCTATGTAGGAGGTAAGCTTTTCGGTGTAGCTCTGCCAGTCTCCGTTACTCTTGGCCTCGTCAAAGAGCTTCCGCGAATCGGATCTTGGTTTTGACAGATGACTATTCCACCAAGGTGCGTCGCTACATTTTTTACTCTGCTGAATAGAAATTTATCTACCTAAAAGAATAACATTTGGTAAACGAAATTTAAACTATAAATGCTAAAAAAAAAAAAAAAAATTGACTCACATTTGAGTGAGCAAGACCAATAAAAACTGTTCCTATACAGAATAATTATCAGAAACTTAAAGGTACAGAATTCTAAAAATATTTACTGATAAATAACATAAATTAAAATACTTCTAAAATAAAACTAAAAAGAAAATTAACTTAAATAAAATTATAAAATTTTCATAATTTATAAATAAATAAAGATCTTCTCAATTAAAATAAACTCAGCATTCTCATACACCTGTTGATGGCAGAAGCTGAAAAAGAGTAAGCAAAATTCCTGTATGAAATGCGCGAATCATCCTCCGTCTATTCCCAATAAACAATAAACTACGCTATTATAAAATTTATCTTGTGCATTGGATAATACCTCAGGACTAATTGATAGTAAGGTGGTCGCAGTTTCCATAACAGAGTGACCTTGTAATGCTCTGCACCTCTCAAGAATTGATATGCGACTACTGATTTTCAGTCAAACGTAACCAACTATCATTCCTCTTTCAATACATTATCGTACTTCCATGTGTTTGGCTGTATACATATCTTCTTTGACGTTATTGTTTATTAATCTAAACATTGCAACCTTCTCGACACCTATAGGTACTAACTTTAATAAAAAAAATCAGCAAAATTTTAGTATTATGTTAATAACTTTTTTGTTATGTCGCGATTGTACATGAGAACGTAACAATATAAACTTAAGTTCATTCATAATAAACGATAATTAACAGAAAATATCAGTATATAACACAAATCAATACCCTGACGTAAGTAAGACGTAAGACATCACGTCTTCATATTTTATTCTAACTACTGAAATTAGTAAAGCAAAACACTTTCGCTTATGACTTCTCAAGACGGAAAAGGACAAGTATTATACGCAGAAGATTATTATATGCAAGAATATTTAAAAATATTTATTAACCCAATCGGATTAAACAGGTGGCCGATTTTGTATACGTGATTGATGTACAAATAAATTTATCGCTAATCATCCTCAATATTGAGTGATAGAGAAGTATACAAAACACAGTAATCGAATACTTCAGAAAAATCTTATCTTTGGATATGTTGCTTATCTTCATTTGTACACAGGTGTTTATACTTTTATTGTTACCCAAGTGCAGACTATATAAAATTTTTCTTTGTTAATTTTATTTCTGACTATAAAAAAATACTTATTTTCACCTGTACAAATTATTTTTGTGACTTAAACACTTTACTTTACTATCTTAGACTTCTGATTAGTATTTAAAAAATATCTCTTACTTCACTGACTTTAAAAATAGTGACGGTAGACTTTAATCGTTGGATTGTACTGATTTTTTTAACATATGGAGGCACTAAACATAAAAATATGTGTCAGTTATGATAATTAAAACTTAACAAATTTATGTAAATTGAAATAGATAAATAAATTAGGACTATCGAATTTATTACAACAGATTAAGTATTACATATGTAGGCCATGCACCTGCAATAATCAACGGCTACGAGTATAGACACCTGTTTTAACCTTTCATTATAAAGATATACTATCAGAACAAATTTCAAAGTCGATTATATTTATTTGTTAAGAGCGTACAGAGAGAACATGAATAGAGAAAATATCTGCTAAAATGCGGAACGGTAAGTTTTCTTTCACTCCCATATATAAGAATAATAATATATTTTTTTGCAGAATGCCTAAAATACGTCGTCATTGCTGTGGTTTTCTTCACATATACAAAAAAGAGTGACGCACTTAAGAAATCATGCAGCATGTTTGGACAGTGCAATTCAATAGGAACCGCAATTCAGAATTGCGATACTCCAGGAGAAAGTCCAAAACAATTACTGCCAGAAAATCAAAATTTGGTTAGGGATCATTGTCCATTTTTTTTTGAAGGTAAGTGTCCCTTGAACCCCACAAAATTGCTAATTAACACTTTTGAACAACAATTACTAAAACTATCTAAATATTATATTGTTTCATAATTTTTGGAAAAAGAAATTAAAATAGTTTAAAAATTTTAAACGTGTTACCATTCGCTATTTACTAACGAAAAATAAAAAGAATATGAGAAAATCAGAATTAAACTTTTAGACGATGAAAATCCGGAATTATGTTGTGATGACGCTCAAGCTCTTTCAATGACCAGCCAACTTGAAATGTTAACACCATTTGCAAGATGTCCTTCGTGTTTAAAAAATATAAAAGGAAATATATGTCAATTCAGCTGCTCTCCATACCAAGAACATTTTGTTATCCCAATCAAAGTAGAAATGAATAGTACTACTAATAAGAGTAAGTATAAATCTAGATCTAAAATGCAATGCAGACTCCTTACTGTTTGATATCTACACATTCGTATAAAGCTATAAAGTGCATGGTCATAGCTGCAAAGAAGCTTCTAAAATTGTTATAGTTTTATTATGATATTCCTTTGTAAATAGCAAGAAAATGTTGCTAAACTATTAACTATCACACATAGATACATAAAGTATCCGATTACTCCGCGCTACACGAGGTTTTATCTTAGTTCAGGGCAATTCTTTCTAGAACACCTATAGAAGAGTAATCATTATTGATCGCTACCTTTCTAAGGAATTGCAATTCTTTGTCTAATCGCGCCATCTTGCGTAGGAATTTTATTAGTCTGTTAATTAGGAAATTAATGCTCACCAATTTATGTTGTCCACAATGATTTGAATTGGGCATTATGATTCCTTTTGTTTTGATTTCTTTTCTGTAGATGTTGATTCCTAATTTATTATTGTTTCTTATTACCAAACTATCTACGAAAGGAAATCGAAATCATATTGTTTATACCTTCTTCTACAATAAATTTAGTGCTATGGAATTTGATGAAGAAATCTGCGATAATTGTTTCAGTGATGTTTAAAACCGCAAAGATACCATTCACATACCTCAACCAACAAATTCTAGGAAAATATTCAGTGTTTTGGTTTTTTTAATCCATTTCAAATTTATCCATGAGAAAGTTATAAGAGATAATGGGCTTGCCATTATTGATCGGGATAAAAAGTGTAAATATTTACTTGAAAATATAATAGATAACACTTGATTTCATTTGAGTGGTAGCCAACCTTTAGATGCACGTTTTTATTGTTCTTCATCTAAAATAGCCATACAATCAATCTCACATCCCTAACCCCTATTATAAGGAAAAAATGGGGGTGACAATCCTTAACGCACATTTTTTTTCAGTACCTATTGAAGATATCTTTATGAAATTTAAAATGTACTTGACTATCCATAAAATCATAATATTTTTCAGAATTTTTGTGACACTGGAACTAAAAAACGAGAAGTATATTTTTTGGGCATGATTTTCTATACTAATCCCCAAAGTAGCACCTACTAAAAAAATATCTTATTTGTTCATTGGTTAGCTACTACATGTTAAAATTGCAAATGGGTGGAATTGGTGGGAACATAGCTAAAAAAATATAAAAGCCAATTATGGATATGTGCATATGTATCAATTATTTACCAAAAAATTATTATTATATTAAAACCTGTAAACTATCTCTATACCTATCGTCATAAATATATTCTTATAACAAAATATACACCTACAAATAAACTATAAACAATAATATTTCGTAGCTCATCAGATACGATGACGACTACTCTGTACTATACTCGATGAAATATTGAAATTGGACCCGTCAAATATGCGATTTTACACCATTCGACCGCACGTATTTCGAACTTCGGTACAATGTTATCCTATAATGAGTATGCAGTGACCTGTTTCCATGATGATTCGATTTTCATATAAGTTTTCTCAAGTTATAAGAAGTTAACTAGCGAGTCAAAACATAGTTGGCAGGCCACGTATACCTAGATTTAGGCAAAAGAAAATTTGTTAAATTGTTTTATTGAGTATTTTGCGGGAGTTTTGAATATCTTATTTTTTTTTAGTCATAAATGTTGGCTTGAAGTCAACTATTGCGGTGAAACACTTGAAAGGCAGGATCATCCAAATCACTGCCGTAACTGTCATTTTCAACAAATCACCACAGCTAGTAAACGCGGTCGGTTGCGTATCTCTATATATTATCAGACTACATTTATGACTTAAAAACAAACCCAATCTGTTCTTAAGTCTGTACTGTCTGCAGTACATATTTCTACAATAAGGTTGATATCTATTTAAATCTTCATTTATAATGATAGAATTCAGAATGATATGCTTCAGCTTTTCACTTGTTTTTCCGACATTTATTTTACAATTAACACATTTATTATCTTTATGATGTTCAATCGTTTTCAATAGAAAACAGAATCGCACTTAATATATTCGAAACTCCCGCAAAATACTCAATAAAACAATTTAACTTTCATTAACACAATTTTCTTTTGCCTAAATCTAAGTACACGTGACCTGCCAACTATGTTTTGACTCACTAGTTAACTTCGTATAACTCGACAAAACTTGTATGAAAATCGAATCGTCCCGGGAATAGGTCACTACATACTCATTGTAGCGCATTATAGGTAACATTGTACCGAGTCACAGATCACAAGTTCGAAATTCGTGCGGTCGAATGCTGTAAAATCGCATATTCGACGGGCCCAATTTTAATATTTCATCGAGTAATAGTACTGAGTAGCTGTCATCGTATCCGATGAGTTACGAAATATTGATTGTTTATAATTTATTTGTAGGTGTATATTTGTTATAAGAACATATTTACGACGATAGCTATAGAGATAGTTTACAGATTTTAATATAGTTTTTAGGAAATAATACAGTTTCCAGTGTAACAAAAATTCTGGAAAAATTATATTGTAATGAGTTTATGAATAGTCAAGTACATTTTAATTTTCATAAAGATATCTTCAATAGGTACTGAAACAAAAATTACGTTAAGGATTATCACTCCCATTTTTCCCTTACAATGGGGGTTAGGAATGTGAGATTAATTGTATGGGTATTTTAGATGAAGAGCAATAAAAATAAGGTAATAAACCTTCATCAGATGCGAGTGCAGTTTTCATATGCTTAGCCGGCTAGACCCTTTATATATAATTCACATAAACTTTAGAAATAAGAAGATAAGAATAGTACAAATTTTCCTTTAACGCCTGTTACTTTCTAAATAACAAGTAAAATATTCACAATTAAGACTGCGTTTTCAAAAGGTCCGTAGGGAATATAATAGCAAAGACATAGTAAAGCTACAGTTTTCATTCATCATCTACCGAAAAGAAAAAAATAAATGCATGCATTTTCTTATACACAGGTTATTACAATGGTTCGATTTAATTTCGTGGTAATAGCGAATCTATACTGAAAACATTTTTATTTTGATGTTTTGCTAACGTACAATTTTTTATAAACATTCTTCGAAAATGTCTTGTCTCTAAACTTGCATGAAACCAGTGTTGTTTGCCACCCATTTACTCCCATCGAACCTCTTCGAAAGTCAGCCTTAAAGAAGAAATTAAAACCATGAAGCATCAAAAAAAACTTACTCCAATGTCATTTTTTTTATACAATGTCAAAGTAGCCGACAGCAAATGCCACTTCTTGTCGTGTTCTGGTTTGTATCTTTGCTGATAATCGACACGTGGTGAAGGCACTTGGTTGTTACAAATGTTTTGCAGATTCTAAAATTTGGTTAAAAAGTGGATAATTCTTTAAAAAAAAATAATTTGGGTGACGGCCTATGATTTTTATTAGTACAAAATAGTGTGCATGGCTAGGTCCAAATTGAGTTAAAGTAAGGATAATGAAAGAACTGATGTATTACTCAATCAAATGTCATAAAAAGTATCGGCTTATCAGTTTCAGCTAATTTCTTTTTTTAAACAAGGCCCTGAAGATGGCTGTTTAGCCGAAACTAGTAAGTCGATACCTTTGTATGTAATATAATAACATTTGATTGAGTAATACACCAGTTTTTCATTATCCTTTACGAAATGTAATCTCTATAGATCTGTTAAAAATAGACCACGTAATTGTAGAATTTTAAATATGTATTTATACTACATAGTCTCAATTAATGTTTAAAATACTTATAGTTCTAAACATTTTAGCTTATATATCTGAAGTAGACGTATTTATACCGGCTTCTTACATGTATACAACATTTGAATCTTGTAAACAAGTTTCTATGCCGAGTGCTGGCATGTTAGTTATGGACGTATTAGGTTGTGCGGATTATGGCGCCGCTTATTGTACAGCGGAAAGGTATCGTCATAATACTCATAATCCCTTAATTTATACCTAACTTAGCAAACGTATTTTTGTAGGTTTTTTGAGTTTCTGGGTCTAACTAATCCCCTCGTACCCTTTAAAATGTATTATAGCCAGAAGGAGACGAAGAAATATGGAATCGCACAGCTGTAAATTGTAACGAAACACATAGTGTACGGATGCGATATAAATTTTATCTGTTGTTTCTGCATAATATGTTTTCAGAGTGAAGATTCTCCATGTAGTTGCATTGATTGCGAACTCAGTTGTCTGTTAGATAGATATCCCGAAAGTGATTTGCCATTTCTGATCATTGAATTGAATGGATATACTTTTATTACAGCTATATGTCTATTTGCAGTTTCATTTATCGGCATAATCACTATTTATATATTCTACAGATTCAAACGTACCCGCTTTACCGGTGAAAATAATGTAGACCCTATATCATCGGCAAATACACTTAATTCTCTGTTGGAAAGGATATTTAAAGAACTTGGAATAGGTAAGTCGATGCATTATACAATAACGTGTGTTCTTTTTGCATGAACTAGGTGCACTAGTTTAAATGGTGTTAAAGCGAAATGTAGAAGTAGAATTATAGCTGTGGGTAATTTCCAGTGGCGACTCGTGAGTTATGAAAGAGGGTTGGGCACAATATAAGAACTTGCCTACTTTTGTACATAAAATCCATTCTCCTATTTTTCTTGCTGGAAAAGACGTCTATGACTTTGTTGTAAAAATGCGTTCAGTCGATCTTCTGACATTGTGCTTCTCAGAAAAATTTTAATGCGTTTGAGGGTGGAAAAACATCGTTCATATACTGCTGTCGACATGGGGGTTGTACAAATAATATCCCACAGTTTATATGTTTCCGTCAAAACTTTTTTTAAGTTGTTGTGTGTTATGGACACTAAAAGCAGCAAAACACCACCTACATCTACGTCACACATGTCCTCGCGCTCATAAATTACTGAAAGTTCACTTTTCAATTTTACGCTGTCCTACATAGGATAAGATTTCACATTTTTTTATACACATAATTACCGACGCAAAATATGACGATTTTTTCCACATCTGTGTTGTACTTTAATTTATGTCGCAAATAAGCACTGTCTAACTATTCACGTATGTCCACATTGGCCTGGAACATTAAAATCCACGCATGCATTTCATGTGAGAAACGGAATTTTCGTGTTTCTTTGCCCTCTTTGGGATATTGCTTTAAATCATTTAACCCTTGTTTATTCACGCACTGACCTCTTTCTTAAAAATTAAGCAGATAAAACAAAATAGTTTTATTTGTTAGCGAACATCCGCACAATCCACTCATATTTTTAATTAAATACTCTATTGTAAGTTTTCGAGTTTTACTTGTGGAGGTAGTTTATTTGAAGATCAGGAATAGGCTTCCTCTCTCTTAATTAAAAGTTTTTCCTCAAATGGAGCGCGTTTTTTTCTCTTTAGATTTTGCACTCAATTAACTTCCATCATTAATAATAAACGTCACTTCAAGGCTTTGAAATCACACATGCGCGGTACGCGTTGAAAACGATGCAGTCGCAGACGATTACAGACGTTAACTGGGGCACGGCATTGCGCGCCCCGAAAGCGACCGTATAAGCCATTATAGCGAAAGATAAACGAGCCTGTCCGATTCATTCTCCAATAGGTACATCTGAAAGAGTGGCCCGGAACATAGTTGCTTCGCATAGCGTTCGCATATACGCTAGCGTCTGCGGTGCGGAAGGAAACTTTGATATCATCGTTATAAAAATCCGTAAAAATAATAAAATAAAATAATGCACTGAATTGCATGCGAGGGTTGGCATGTGCCCTTGTGCCATTTAGTACCAGCCGCCACTAGTAATTTGTAGTTCTGCACGCAAAGTGCGACATCGGTGTTCTCGCTTAGTTTTAGTCCAATATCAATATGTTCTTGTGGTGTGCATCTAATGCAGTACTCTGGCTGCACTAAGTCACGTAAAAAGAACATACTTTACATTTGTTTTTTTTTTTTTTTAACTGATCTAAAGTAGAACCGCATACTGTAAATTGAATAACGTAACTAACGTCAATCTGACATCAGTTGCACTAAATAAATCTAAAATCAAACCTAATGTGTTCTCAGATTTACTTAATTATAAATACTTGTAAACAATTATTTTTCATTTTTGCAGAAAAAAAACATTATTATGTAGAAGTTTTCGTATGCTTTGGAAAATCATTTGTGAAAATCGTAATGTTGTTTCAATTTACAAAGTTGTTAAAAATTTAGAAAACGTGAAATTGTGTTAAGAACTACTCATTAATGAAGAATAAATTAAACATAAAACATAACATATATACAGTCGTTTTTAATATCACAAGAAGTTCAGATATGAAATTTAAGGTTCTTCTTTGTTAGGTATGCCGTAAGCCTGACATTACGTTAACGAGCTGAAGGGTACCTGAAGCATTTAGTGATGTTGACTTTAATTAACCACATGTTCAAGATAATTCTGTGCACAGAAGCCTTTTAATTACCCTAATACTCACTCCTATCCTTTCTGTGTAAGTTCAATTGTATTTTTTTTTTGCATGTTAAAGTATCTTATTATGGATTTGTCGATATGACGTGTAAAATGATTATGGTGAATATCTTACTATAGCTTTCAATTGAGATGAAAATATAGCGAATATTTATATATTTGACAGTATTTGTTTAATTAAGCTATGGTCAGAGATGTGGGACATGATGGTATAGGCGAAACAACTTATCACCATGCAACAGAATTTTTAATAAAGAGTATCCTCAAATAAAAGTTTCTATTAAATACGTTCTGGAATTGAAAAAGCGTTATAAAGAGATAAATTTTATATGAGAGTTTATAGGAAAAAAAATATTGCTCTTTTCTTCAAAACATCAAATCAAGCTCTGTTAGAGGTCCAGAATCGTATGCGAAAAATATACATTGAACATTCGTCGATATTAGTAGTTTTGTTCTTCATACAGCATCATCATTGAATTTTTAACAACTCTTTTAGATTAATCAACATTTCGCTTATGATGAAAGTACTGTTTTTAAAGTGAGCTAATTTTTTATAAAGAATTTTAGGAGTAAATGGAAACTAAAAATAGTGATTGACGTGTTTCATTACCATTAAATTTACTTAATTATGCGCGAAGTGATAATGATTAGTGATTAGTGTATTTCTTTCAGTTATGGCAAATTATAGTAGCATAGTGCTATTTCTTTCTTCCTATGTGGTTGTGCTAATCGGTTATGGTGCTCTTAATATTGCCGTAACAACAAACCCTGTAGAAATATGGGCTGCGCCAAACAGCCGAAGCAGATTGGAGAAAGACTACGTCGACGAAAATTTCGGACCATTTTACAGGACTGAACAAGTTTTCATAAAAGCAGTCGGTGTAGCTTCAGTTAGTTTACCAATGCAATTGAATTTAATGCAATATATAACGTATTATGTTTCAGTTTGAGTATGAATCCGAAATTTCCAATGCAAATATAACATTAGGACCAGCTTTCAATAAAACGTTTTTACTTGAAGTTTTTCAGCTGCAAAAATTGCTTGAAGGAGTAAGTGTGTTTGGGGCACTGGAAAAATTTTATGTTTGTTAATCATTTTATATATATATTTGTAGATTACTACGTCGAATAGTGTTGGTTTAGCAGATTTGTGCTATTCGCCCTTAGAAGGTCCCTTTAGCGGTCCACGAACTATAAATTCCTGTGCTGTTATGTCTATTCTTGGTTTATTCAATAATGATATTGATGCATTTAATGAATCTGAAGATTATATTGAGCAAATGCTATCATGTGCCAGGTAAATATGTTACAGCAAACGTGTTATTTTGTTACACTCATTTTTAGGGGTCCCTATACTATGAATTGCTTAGCGCCATACGGTGGACCGATAGAACCCGGCCTTGGATTTGGTGGTGCCACCACATCTGATTATACCGACGCTATAGGTGTTGGCTAACATTCTTAGTTTCAAATACGCTAGATTCAAATGAGCTACAAAGAATAATGGAATGGGAGGCAGAGTATGAAATTTATTGACAGAAGATTAATATTAATTTTTATGATTACTCTCTTAGCTTTATAGCATTTCTGCAAGATTGGGACGTCAATAATAGATCGGATATGTTAGATATAGCGTTTTCATCAGAAAGGTCAATCGAAGATGAAATAGATAGATTGTCACAGTCGACAGTGGGGACTGTTGTTATAAGCTATGCGGTTATGTTTATTTACATCACAGCTGCGTTAGGAAAATTTCACTCATGCAAGAATATTTTAGTATGTATAAAAAGTATGTTAATATGTTACAGCTATGTATTTCATATATGTCTTATCTAGTTACATACAAAAATTTTGTTGGGAGTTGGCGGTATTATAATAGTATTAGGCTCAGTAGTCATAGCATTAGGCATAGGTGGATATGCTGGTATAAGAACTACTATGTTGACGATTGAAGTAATACCGTTCTTAGTGCTCGCAGTTGGTGTAGATAATATATTTATTATAGTACAAACTTATCACCGTCAAGAAAGGTTAGCATTAAAGTTCTGTAACATATATAAATTGAATATATAAACAATACACTAGTATTGACTACTTTAATTTTAATGAAAAATAAAAGCTTCATGAAACGTCATACATCACTAAATAAAAGCATGCTTTTTTTAGGAGTAAAGATATAAGTGTTTCCGAGATGATAGGTTATACTTTAGGCAAAGTCGGACCAAGCATGTTATTAACTTCCTTATCAGAAATCTGCTGTTTTGCTATTGGTTAGTAAAAGTTTTACATTGCACATCAACAGATACTTGAATTAAATATCCATATGGTAATATGAGGATAGCATCGATAATTTCTGCGAGCCGCTAGATCAAATAGCCGTAAACAATTAAAAAAAAACTGTCAAACAATTGCCTACTATTTTGTCGTTGGACATTACAAATTTGAGTTGTATTCACTTTCCATCTCTGGTTAGTTCACGTTGGTTAAAGTGAGCAAATTGGAACAAAGCAAAAAACTGAAATGATAGAACCAGCTACATTAAAAAAATGAACAGCTGACCAATTCACACGTTTTAGATTAGTTTCCTACTTGGTTCATTTGAACTCATCAACTGACCTAGGTGGTTACTAAAAGAATAAAGGTGCATTTGGTTAGTTCGGTTGGGTCGCTTCAAACCAATCAGTTTTTATTAGAAACTGATCAAAACTGACTGACCAAACACGTAAAACGAATACACCTTTGGTTTCGATAACTGCAGCAGTGTGTTATTTAATTAAAGTAAATGAAGTGTGGAAAATTTCATAAGAGAAAATTTATAATATTTATAATAAGCACCTTATCAAAGAACTGTTTACAGCTGGTACAACGAATTTAAGTTCGACAGAGCTGCTCTCAGCGATGACTTGAGACGGAAGACCAGTTTCTGCAGTTACTGTTGAAAACATAGCTGCCGTTCGAACAATGATTGAAGAAGACAATCGAATCACCTATGGAATTATTAGAAGCAACTTGGTCATTGGTATGACTGCAATTGAAAAGATCCTGCATGATTACTTGGAAGTAAGGAAGGTGTGTTGTCGTTGGATACCCAACAATTTAACAGATGCTCAAAAAGTGCAGCGTGGTGAATGATCTAAAGCAATTTTAAATACAACGACGGTAAGTCAAAAGCAATTTAGAACATTCTTACTGGCGACGAAAGTTGGTTTATTGCTCTTGAATCGAAGCGGCAATCGGCGTATGGATCTTTTTACTCACCCTAATCCAGTCAAAGTCTAGCAGTCTCAAAGTGTCGGAAAGAAAATGATTTTTCTTTCCTACACCTCGTTTTTTCTCAAAATCTGGACCAGTTGTAACTGTCGCTCCTGAAAATAGCTACACAGTACTGCAGAATGGTATACAACAGTATGCTTGCCAAATATACTTGAAAACTCTCGCTTACGGCGCGGCATTCTAAATGTGAAATTGTTCTACAGCAAGATAACGCATCGAGCCATAGCACCAAACAAACGAAGCTATTTTTGGAAGCCTCTAAGGTGCAATTACTGGAACATCCGCCATACAGCCCCGATTTGGTAGTCTGCGGTTTCTTTCTTTTACCTCGTTGGAAAATAAGATGCGTGGCATAAGATTTTTAACGTTCGAAAAGCGGTGGAATAATAATAATTCATACCTATGGCATCCCTCAATAGCTTTCGCCAATTACAGGGCATCAGCCGGGCCATAAATTATTATTACGCCTACGCCCGTGGAGCGACTTAAGATGTTCGTCTCTCAGCATTCGCCAAGGGCGAGGAAAACCACGAAAACCTCACTTTGAGAGCAGTCTTTCGGACCTTGTTTCCGAAATGATTTAAGGAGATTGGAACTTATTCTTTGAAAATTGATTCTATCGTATGCATAAATGTATTACGTTTAAAGGTAAATATTTTCAAAAACAATAATAAAAGTATTTTCGGTTCGACACAATTTGATTTACCAGTTTGCAGAAATTATCGATGCTATCCTCATATAACTTGTTATTAACACTTTTATATATCGATATATTTACTTTATTTCAGGTACTCTATCTGACATGCCAGCGGTTAACACTTTTGCTATATTTGCAACTCTTGCCATTACATTTAATCTATTGCTTCAATTAACAGCATTTATCGCTCTTCTGGCGATAGATGAACGGCGATATAAGGTATCACACCATGATAATTACTCTTACGGGTTATATTTTACATGGTTTTATTATTTCACAAAAAAAAAACCATTAATGATTGAAATACTTCTGTTTTAGGAGAATCGTTACGATATATTATGTTGTATAAAAGCTAAAGATGTTTCCGAAACCGGATCAAATGGATATATTTACAAATTTTGGTCGAAAATATACACCCCATTTATTTTAAGGTATGCATATACACACCAAAGGTCTGCAACAAACCACCTAGTTCGAGAATATTCGTTTAGTTGGGGTTAGCTGGGGTGATTAGGTGCGCTATAAACCGTGATGTGTTTCAGTTGGCGATGTCAGTGAGCGCGGAGTTGGAATGACTGCCTTTCAAGGAATGGCTACGAATGATACGGTTCACGTTGTAAAAGCAGATGATGAATTAAGGTTTATTCTTACTATACTTGTAACGTTTTCGGTGTTCAAATAACCGACCAACATAGGCGATATATTAAATAAAAAGTATTTATTTTTACACTTTCGTCTAATTAAAATAAAATAGCAGTAATAATCAACGGCACCTAAATATAGAGGCCTACTACCTGGAGCGAGAGTATGTACCGGATCGGGTATCGCACGGTGTTAGATGTCATGCCTGGCCGGTGTTCTTGGGGTATCCCTCAGTCCATGTATATCTAGACGACAATGTAATAATAAATAACCGAAGCACTACTAAAACATTTGATAATAAACTAAATTCACTTAAATACTACTTATTTATATCCACTATTTATTTTCCCATTGGCAAATTCTCAGTTCTCTACAGAACTCCAATAGCTGTCCTCGTTTGCAGACATGTTCATATTTCGCGCCTCTGGTACTGGAGCAGTCGCTATCTTTCCCGATCGTTTCAGTACATTCGTACTACAAACTTCGATTGCATATCGATGAAGCTTACTAGAGTGCTCTCTATGAACGGCTTAACTATCTAAGATATTCTCGACTATACAGGTAGCGCCATCTGTAATCGCAGTTAGTAGCATTTTTGACTGTAATTATGTTGACGTATACCCACTTTCTTTTCCGTTTAGATACCGTTTCCAGTCACGCCTGCTCCGTATAATTATAGCCTTTTTACAACTGGAGCGGAACGATATGGAAGCGAAACGGAGCATGTAGTAAGAATCAGCCTTTAAAAAGTAGATTTTGTATAATATGTATTAAATGCATTAAGCTTTCTCAGTACCCAACACAAAATTGTCAGCAGGCTATGAATAGAGAATTCGATGTAATGTACCTTCTCATTGCTTTTGAAGTAATAAAAACTAGGCATATAACACCATTAATAATGACCACAAATTATTGAAATATATACTTTTACAACACGGAGAAAGACAAATAAAATTTAAGTGACAATTCAACAGTGCAAATAAAATAATAAGTTTAGTATATTTTTTACACGCAGGAAATTTAAATTTATTAAATAAAAAAAAAAATGAAATAAATTAATTTAATTTTAGTTGAGGTCATCGGAGAAGGTTCGCCTGCGATGACCTCACAACCTTTCCACTTATATAGTTTTCGAATTTATATAATTTTATTATCAAATATTTTGAAACGGCATGGTCATTGGAAAATGAATAATTCATCTCTCGTAATCACACAGCGAAGGGCGAATAGAGTAGTAGGGATGCGTCGGACAGTAATACATTCATAGCGTACATGGAAATCAAATTAGGAAGTACCACATATTTTATACGTCGATTATTTTTTACAACACTTGTGTATAGTTAAAGGGTGTGGGTGCATTTTTAATCTTGAAACCTATTAAATATAAATTTAATTAATGATTAAATAGGGAAAGTACAATTAAATTTATACTCCCCAAATTAATTAGTAATAATTAATTAAGGAAGAGAGGGAATACGCTTGGTGTATGATTCCTGAGTATTTTAACGCATAACTATCAGATAGTGCAAACCATATGCATAAATTTTATTATAAAAAATTTCAGGTTGGAGGTCAAGTGCGTAGTTTTAGTGATATTTTCAGCGTTAATATGCCTCAGCTTAGCTGTAATACCCAGTATAGAGGTTGGTCTAGATCAACAACTGTCCATGCCTGATGATAGCCATGTATTGAAATATTTTCAGGTATTTATAAGTTTTTTTTTTTCTTACATCCGCCATACCTTTTTTCGTTATAGTATATGGCGGAATTAATGGGTATCGGATCTCCAATATATTGGGTCACCAAAGGAGATGTCAATTTTACCAATACTGAGGTGCAAAATAAATACTGTGGAGGAATTGGGTGTCTACCCTATTCGATTACTACGCAACTTTACGCTGCATCAACACAGTCAGAAATGTAAGCTCTTAGCTTTGTTTAATTCATTTTTCATAGTAGCATGAAGCAAGAATATATAAATTAAATGCATGTACAATTCTAGTACATACATGGCCCGTCAATCAAACTCCTGGATTGATGACTATAGGGACTGGAGCGTTGCCGACGATTGCTGCAAAAAATTTTTATCTAACGATTCTTTTTGTCCTCATGAAACCTTACCAACAGAGCTATGTACTTCTTGTAAGCGGGCGGAAACTGACGATTTTGAAGAATATTTTGGCGTGTACTTAAATTACTTTCTTAACGACAACTCTGATGAAATTTGTTCTAAAGGTGGAATAGCGGCGTACGCTGACGTAAGTGTCTTTTTCCTAATATTGATTAAAGCTCTTGCATAAAAGAAACACAGTATACGATTGTTTGGTATTATTGCCGTTTTTGCGTTTCAATACCAACTTATACATGTAATTCTATACACTTTACTAACCTGTACCACAAAACTGCACTTATATGTCTGTCTTAATAGCTAAACTATGATCATCGGGAGTAATATATTGCTTCGGAAAGCGTACACCTTTCAATAGAAACATAAACTTATGCATAAAAACTCCCCCCAGTTACTATAAACGTATAAACCCTATTGCTATATGTATATTTAAATACCCCTATTATAAACAGCAAAAGCTGTTCCTGTACCACCCTCACCCTTCGACCCACCGTAAAAATTTCTAAACCCTCTCCAAAAGTACCTATAATTTTTTTTATAAGTAATACTTTTTAATTCCACACCTTTCTAAATCGCCCGGTTCTAATCTAGTTCGCGTTGACATAACTAAACCCAATTTTATTCGCGACCTTGCAAAATTCATTCAAACGTGAATGTAATGGTAATACAGCCGAAATCACTCACGCTGCGTCGACCGAAATAGATGAACACGTGTTGTGCCCCGTATTTTTCGCTACTGTAAATGGTATTAAGCACTGAGAAATGCCACACTTCAAATTCACAACAGAGGAGTAATGACTCCTGGTTACATTTTTGTTATCCACCCCTTTTGTTCTTACTATTGCCTTTCTATTATCTAAAAAAAGAATAAACTAAATTATATTATATTTTACATCGAATTTTGATTTGATGTATGATGAACAGATGTGTGAACAACGCAATCCCTTAATGTTTCTAACAGACATGAACGATATTGAATGTATCGAAGTGCGATTAGTACCACAGCGTTTACATGACTGATGATGAATATTCTTCTGAACCATTTTTAATAATAACTCTATATTTTAGGCTATAAATTATTACACGGATGAAAATGGTATATCACATGTTACCCACTCGTATTTAATGTCTTACCATACTGTATTAACTACTTCAAAAGACTTTTATGAAGGTCTTAGATACGCTCGATTGATTGCAGATAATTTAACCCGAACATTGGATATACCAGATGTTGAAATATTTCCTTATAGGTAACCTTAACTCGATTAGCTATTAAATATTTATAATTACTTGTAACAAAATCTTTACAGCGTTTTTTACGTCTTCTATGAGCAATATTTAACAATTTGGGGTGATACCCTATCGTCATTGGCATATTCCTTGCTAGCTGTAGCAGTGGTTACATACTTGGTATCCGGTCTTTGTCACCACAGTGCATGCCTAGTCCTAATAACAGTACTTATGATCATCGTCAATATGGGGGGACTTATGTATGTATGGAACATTAGCTTGAACGCCGTCTCATTAGTTAACTTAGTTATGGTAAGTTATACTTCCGCGCGATATAGTGTTGCATGGATATTTTTTTTTTTTAGTCAGTCGGTATAGCAGTAGAATTTTGTGGTCACATGGTCCACTCTTTCATGAAATCTAAAGCAGTTACTGGTAGCGAAAAAGCCAAAGATGCCTTAACAAACATGGGCAGTTCGGTAAGCATTACCCAATTTATCCTTAACTTATAAAAACAGTTTTTTTTTTTTTTCTTCGTTTCAATAATATTATTATAGATACTTTCCGGTATCACATTGACCAAATTTTGCGGCATAGTGGTGTTAGCATTTTCGCAATCACAAATTTTCAAAGTATTTTACTTCCGCATGTATTTTGGAGTGGTAGTAATTGGAGCTTTGCATGGGTTGGTATTTCTCCCCGTTCTGCTGAGTTTTCAAGGTTTGTGAAGTGGCATTATTAAGACATTAATTTAATCCTAGTAATTGATTGTTGCAGGAAGCGATTCCGTGAAAGTTTTGAAACCAGTACAGTAAAATCATTACATTTGTAATAAAATATATCTTAATTGTTAATTTATTATCTTTGGTAAAAAAGAAGTTTAGTCAATAAATATTGTCTTTTTTTTTCATACAAAATTCGAATAACTATAATGCGTTCATAAAATATTATACAATGAATACCTGTAATATGGAGCAAAAATAAATTCCGAATTCGGGTTTCTTCCGTATCACATCGTAAACTGTTTAGCAATCATCGCTACATTTTTTAAGTCTTCTAGTAAGTAATCTACTGAATCTTTTTAAGGTATATGTTAAAAAAGACTTAGGTAAGCCTGTTTTAAAATGTTGACGATGTGATACAGAATAGATCCGATTAAGTATTTTTTTTTTATTAAAACGCAAAATAATATTCGATTAGCATATTCATGTAGAGTATCAAAACAAAGGAATGCTCATGCGTTCCACCCATTATAGAAAAAATGAAATAAAGTCTATTTCTTTGCATTTACATTTGCGTCAAAAGGTACTGCTGTAAACTGCATGAGTTTACAAATAAAAAAAAACAAAATTACGAAGCATGAATATATGATTCTATGCAAAATGCAAACCTGCATAAGATTCTACAAATTAAAAAAGGACAATGCAAATCCTTTAGCAAACAAAATGGTGAATTCGTTCTAGAAGGACTTTCTATACCACAAAAAATCCACGTGGTTTTAAAATTCAAAGCAACCTAAAAATTTAATTCAAATCACGTAAAGAAACAAGCAAAATAAAAAATGAAATAAAAAACAAGCTCTCAGCTTCACTTCACCTACCCCGAGGTGATAAAAATAATTAATTTGACTACAAAAAAAAACGGAAATTTAAACTCTAAACGCGCTTACTTCTAAAACGAATATAATTAAAAAGCCTTACATGTAATGTGCACAAAATACATAAACACAAATTAACCGAATTACTAGATAGACGATTTTAAATACAACAACGAACTACATCTTAAAAATGAAAACGGATTACCATAAACGCTAACCAAAAACTAAACAACAATACGCGGGCACGTCTATCTGATAACTCCCTTGGGCCTCTAGGGTAACATCGCATATATGTGAAATTTACAAACTCGTGCGTTCAACGCACAGCGCAACGCTAAGGAAAAACTAGCAAATAAACTATACAATACAGGAGTACGCAAAATGTACAAATAAATGAAATTTAATATACACAACTGTCCAAATAAAATGCTACTAACAATTAAATCAAAATTCTTAGCAAAAATAAGAATAGTGGAAACTCTAACATTGTTTTGACAAGGCTGATTAGGAATAAATAAAAATACACATTTAAATTTCCGAAACCCGGGGTGGCAGACCACAGCACATCTCCCAATTCTTAAGGGGAAAACGAAAGTTTCGGAGAAAATAGAGTGTTTCTCCTTAAAAATTGTACGCACACGAAAAATTAATATTCTAAAGTCTCCCGCACCAACGAACAATACCGTATCTCCGCACACAGGGGTGAAAACGTCACTTCCGGGTGATGAAAACTACCCGGGGTCGTGGTGGGAGAGTCCAACATACCATCCATCGAAAGCAGTTTCGAACAGCAATCGGCATAGCAGTCGGTATGGCAGACGATGTGGCAGTCGGTGTGGCAGTGGTGGGTCTGCATCATGAAGAACTCCACTCCATGGATGTACCTCTCGCTTGTAACTCCAGAAGGATAACTCAAAAAATAGAAACATTCTTTTAAATTGTGCTCCAATATGGCTTCAGGAACGGGATTCATAAATTTGACAGGGTTTGACTTGATCTGAAGAGAGTGTTCGGCATCAACGACAATAATGGGCAACTTATTTTCGAAGGATACATGCTGGTTGAAAATTTCCTCGACTTCAGCTTCATTCTTCACATCAGAATTGATTTCAACTTCATTCTTCTCATCATGATTGATTTCACTTTGATTTTCGACATCTGGGGATTCTTTCTGGGAATTGACAACTTCTTCTGGGAATTCTCCTTGGGAATTGCTGACTACCTCTGGGAATTCTTCTTGAGAATTGTTGATTACTTCTGGGAATTCTTCTTGGGAATTGTTGACTACTTCTGGGAATTCTTCTGGGGAATTGTTGATTTCTTCTTTCTCTACCTCTAACTCACCAAAAACCTCAACCTCGACATCCTCTTCGGATCCAACATCTCCAACAACTTTTTCGCTACCTTGTATATCATCACCTCTAACTTTTCCGCAACCTTGTATTTCAAACTTAAAACTATCATCACAATATTTCATTTTTTCATCATCCTTTTCATCATCAACATTTTCATCATAAATTTTCCATTATCTCAACATCATCATTTTCATCATCATTTTCCTCTTCTCTACCTAAACTATTAATATTATCTTCCCTTTCTCTATCTACATCATCAACAACTTTCTCTTCCCTTTCTTTATCTAAATCAACAACATTTTCATCAACTTTATCTTCCCTTTCTTTATTCAAATTATCAACAACTTCAACTTCCCTTTCTTTACTCAAATTAACAACATTATCATCAACTTTCTCCTCATTAGAAGTATCTGAACCCCGATTGATTTTATCCCCTTCCGTGTGAATCTCTTTCTTTTCTACATCAACTACACTATAATCTTTTTTCAACCATCCATCCAATTTCTCAATACTTCTGTCATAATTCTGTATCATTTGTTTCATCATTGCCATCATCTCATACATACTATTAATACTTTCCTTAAAACTGTCTCCTTTGTCTCCCTGAATATCCTTTTCGTCCATCCTTCCCTTTTGTCCTGCCACAATTTCCTTTTCGTCCATCCTTCCCTTTTGTCCTGCCACAATTTCCTTTTCGTCCATCCTTCCCTTTTGTCCTGCCACAACCGACTCCTTCCTGCCATGAGTTCCTTGGCTCCGCCAACTCTGGTCTCCAGGAACGTCCACTTCCTGATCCCTCGTGGTCCTGTCCATCTTCATACTCGCAGCGGTGTACATAAAAAGTTTATAAACACACGATAATCAGCCATATCAACGCAACGAGAAATTCTCACAAATTCAAAACACGGGATCCTAATCTTACTAATTACAATTACAATCATATCGTGCTGCACATTGGGATTGCCATAAATATATGCTCAAAAACTGCATGAGAATTTACAATTAAAAAAAAATAATGCAATAATATCGTGCCTCGCACGTTGGTCGCCAAAAATATATGCTGTAAACTGCATGAGTTTACAAATAAAAAAAAACAAAATTACGAAGCATAAATATATGATTCTACGCAAAATGCAAACCTGCATAAGATTCTACAAATTAAAAAAGGACAATGCAAATCCTTTAGCAAACAAAATGGTGAATTCGTTCTAGAAGGACTTTCTATACCACAAAAAATCCACGTGGTTTTAAAATTCAAAGCAAACTAAAAATTTAATTCAAATCACGTAAAGAAACAAGCAAAATTAAAAATGAAATAAAAAACAAGCTCTCAGCTTCACTTCACCTACCCCGAGGTGATAAAATAAAATTAATTATGACTACAAAAAAAAACGGAAAATTTAAACTCTAAACGCGCTTACTTCTAAAACGAATATAATTAAAAAACCTTACATGTAATGTGCACAAATACATAAACACAAATTAACCGAATTACTAGATAGACGATTTTAAATACAACAACGAACTACATCTTAAAAATGAAAACGGATTACCATAAACGGTAACCAAAAACTAAACAACAATACGCGGGCACGTCTATCTGATAACTCCCTTGGGCCTCTAGGGTAACATCGCATATATGTGAAATTTACAAACTCGTGCGTTCAACGCACAGCGCAACGCTAAGGAAAAACTAGCAAATAAACTATACAATACAGGAGTACGCAAAATGTACAAATAAATGAAATTTAATATACACAACTGTCCAAATAAAATGCTACTAACAATTAAATCAAAATTCTTAGCAAAAATAAGAATAGTGGAAACTCTAACATTGTTTTGACAAGGCTGATTAGGAATAAATAAAAATACACATTTAAATTTCCGAAACCCGGGGTGCCAGACCACAGCAGTACGTATACAGTAAAAACAAAAAAACATATTCGGTAGTAAAAACTAAGCATTTTACACCATTGTAAGTAAAGTAACGAAAACAAATTATATCAAAAAGAGTCAAATTTAGTGTAGTTGCACTTGAGAACATTAACATGAATTAAAATATCAAGAAGTATACCGGTATTCTATTTAGGGCCATTATTATAATCGCGGTTTAAGGATTAAATGTAACGAGGTCTTGTTTGTTTATTTTTATTTATATCCACTGTAAGTGTAAAGTGAAGTTTAAACCGAAGATCTTTAATCTAGGGTTTAAACCGCAATTATAATGATGGCCCTAAAGAATCAAAAACCAAAGTTATTTTTGGTTAAACTGGAGATAAAAATTAGTTGTATGTAGCTTCATTTTAGAGCGTTATAAAGTGCGCATAATGACAGTAATAAAACTAGTGTGTTACTACACCTGTAACATCTGTCGAAAGAACATTAGCTATTCGTGGAAATTGTTTACAGGGTTTTGTTTAATTTGATTTGAAAGCAAAAGTACCGATTTATTTCAAACAAACAACGATACCGGTTAAAACAACGAACAGATAAGACAAAAAGTGTTGCTTTCTACCGACATCTCTTGTGTTTTGTCTCTCTAGTTTTTAGCGGTGGTGCATTATTTTAGCACCAAATGTCTCCGCTGTTTTCTTTTATTTACACCAATTATGAAGAACGTGTGTCAGAGGGGGAAGTATGTGTATGGTTTGTATAGCTCTGTATATGTTCGGTATTGCATTATTTGCTCTGTACAGAACCAGTTTGACATCACGGAACAGGCCGAGGATCAAAACGAGTGCTTGTTGAGGACAGTCATCAACTCAGTTGTAATATCTACTATCGACTCAAAAAAAAAAAGATGACATAGGGAAAAT
This sequence comes from Protaetia brevitarsis, assembly GCA_004143645.1. Taxonomy (NCBI): domain Eukaryota; kingdom Metazoa; phylum Arthropoda; class Insecta; order Coleoptera; family Scarabaeidae; genus Protaetia; species Protaetia brevitarsis. The sequence goes on from RXPK01000118.1 coordinate 402,046, forward strand.
AAACCATAAGGAAACATAAAGAATGATACATCTCCTTTAATCTACCAGCCATTGCGCATGTGTAGATTCTAAGAATTATTTTGTTATTGAATTCTTCTGCGAAAACTGTAAAGCAAAACAGTGCGAATATAAATCTAGCTGAAAATGTTGCGGCATCTTTGTCGTATAACACCAAGGGGATTATCTTTGGGAACGATTGTTGGCATATATACCTTTTCTTTGTTGTTTATTTTAGCCATCGATTACTCACACGTGACCAGATGAGAATAAATTTACTGAAGCCATTGCTTCAGTTACAAAAAACTGTTTAAGGTTTATTTTTATAAGAATTTATTAATATATGGATGTATAAATAAATAATCTATCAGACATAAATGCCAAATGGCAATTTTTATTGAAAATAAATCTTATTTTTTATTAAAAATTATCTTAATAGTTATTAAAAAAAAATAGTTATTCTTGTTTAATGTTTTATTCCTATTGCTTTTTATCACAAATCGAATTACTTACTAATTATTGTTTTGAGTTTTAAACTTTAAAAATTAAGATGATTCGCCTTAATAGTAAAATGAGGAATATGAGCAAGACCATACATGAAATTGTTACAAAAAGTATTTAGTTATAATTTTATTTTGTTCTTCTAGGGATTTGTCCATAGAAAGTTCGTCTCTTCAAATGAATGAGAAATAAGCAAGCAAACCGCTTCTTTTTCAGTATTCTTACTTTTGATATAAGGTTTGTTTGTTTGCCTGATCTAAGCAAATCTGAGGAATTTTACGCGTTTGTTTGTATCTTACAGCATGATTTGTGCGTGTTTGTTTGTTTAGAGCAAGCAAATCCAGATCACAAAGAGGTTGCTCTTCCTGCTCGCGGTACGGCGTCCGAGCATTTACGAGCAATTTGTGCAACATGACCTACTCGCACTAACACCGTGTTGCAAACTGTCGTTTGTAAATGTAATCTGATTCATAACTGCATCAAATATGCACGAAATAGATAATATAATGATATCAATGTGATTGATGTAAAGAACGATCATTATATTTTAAAAACTTCACTTGGTAGGTACATAAATACTAGTATATGATGCATTTTTATTGTAGTCTAGATTCATTAATTTGAAAAATTACTTTTACTTTTCCTATTCATAATAGCTGTGACAATCTGACAATAGTAAATAATAAAATCACAGACTACCTCCAGACGACGAACTCAATGTAAATCAAGATGTGTCGGATTTTTTCTCTCTCACAAAAATACAAAATTTAGGTAGATGGCGCTTGAGTGTTTCCCGCTTAATTTCAAAAAATATGTACTCATCATTGGTATTTATTTTAGAGGACAAAGTGTTTAAAGATTGTATTTGACTATATTGTTATTTATATACATATAAACAAGAATATAGTCCAATACAATCATTAAACACATTACAATAATTTTTTAAAACTTTATTTCTTCGTACTACTGCATAAAGATATAACAAACTAAAGATAATATAACTCGTTGATTTTATTTTTCTCATTTACAAAATATTAATACGTAAAACAAGTAGCAGAAGCTATTTTGCTTTCCATGACAGCTTGATAGGTAAGTTTACATCAATATATGTAAGTAATTTGTCCGTCTGTAAAGGCCGCTTTACAGTTCGAAATTTTTTGTATTGCGTGCAATAAAAATAGCGCATACTATATATCTATTTCGTGTATTGCACCCGCAATACAAGTAAAATTGCACCCAGCTGATTGAAATCCATTGAATGCGCATGCGCTTTCTCTACTGTATGCAATTTTTATTGCACGTAATGCAAAAAATTGCGAACTGTAAACCGGCCTTTATAGACGAACAAATTACTTACATATATTGATGTAAACTTACCTATCAAGCTGTCGTGGAAAGCAAAATAGCTTCTGCACTTCGGTTTTAGAACGACCACAAACTATGCAAAACATTTTCGCAAAATATGTCACAAATGTCACTATTTTTGAAACAATTTCGAAAAACACAGAAATTTACCTATATTGTAATGCATCTATTGGTAAAAATGAAACCTTTTATATTACAATACGAAGCGCCATCTCTACCACTATCTCGTTTATAACATGTTGTCGTACAGATTTCTATAATACGCAGTCTTTTAAACAGCGCCTCTACACAAATTTTGAGTTTTTTGAAAAAAGATAACCTTATACTATATTTCCATTAGATAGAAAAGAATAGAGAGAGCGGTACATATCTGAATGCGAGTTCGTCGTCTGAGGGTAGTCTGTGAATAAAATTAAGGTTATATTGCAATCGAGCGTGTTTGTTTGTACCATCTTTAAATCCAACTCTGAGACGCCCTCAAGGTACTCTGATGACGTCAGTAGATACTGCTCTAAGCTCACAAACAAACAAAGCTATAGTATATCTAGTGTAAATAACTAAACAAATAAACTTGCATTGATATTAGCTGTGTTCGCAGAGGAATCACAAACTAGTCAGACGCGATTCGATTGGCTGAAAGAAAGCCGAAACAGTTTTCTGACTGATTTCACAGTATATGATTGGCTCTGACTAGTTTGTGATTCCTCTGCGAACACAGCTATTGGTAAAAAAGAGTGCTTGATTTGATTTTTAGATTTTTGAGTTACTCATATGTTAAGGCCATTTTACACCTAGCTATTTATTGTCCAATTTAAAATGATTACGTGTATAACACATATTTAATCCGTGTTATACGCGTAACAATTTTAAATTGGCCAATAAATTGTGCAATAAATAACTATAGGTGTAAAACGGCCTTTAGACCAATTAACAGTATACTGTTTTTAGTTATAACTAAAAAAAAGACCCTAAAAAAAGCAGCTTAATTGTATCCGAATTTTTAAATGCAGGTATACTGAAAATGTAAATATTGAATTGGCGACAGTGGTCCAGTACACTATCTGATTTCGTTGATTTCGAAATTTAACGTCAAGAGTGACGCGAGTAAGTATGATGATCGCTTATTAGCTTGAACGACGTATAGCTGCACTGATTATAAGGCTGTTTTACACATAGCTATTTATTGTGTAATTTATTGGCCATTTAAAATTTTACGTGTATCACACGGATTAAATACGTGTTATACACGTAAAATTTTAAATTGGTCAATAAATAGCTAGGTGTAAAATGGCCTATACACGTAACAATTTTAAATAGGCCAATAACTAAAACTGCGGAATAAATAGCTAGGTGTAAAACGGCCTTTAGTTTCTTGATGTTGGCAGTACTTTGAAAATATCCAGTTTGACCAACTACAATATAAATATACCCACTTCAGCCAGCTCATCGGTGTTATTTAGCACAACTAAAGTATGCAATTCGATAATTAAATATTTATTCTATACTCGACATTAATTTAATCGAAATGCTGAAACCAAGTGCTTGGCATACTGGTCTTCTCCTCCTCCTTTGTATTCTACATACGGAATGTATTATGTGGAATTTGGACCCGAATACCCATAAGTGTTTAAAAGAAGAGTTACAACAAAATGTACCAGTAAAAGGAGAATTTGAAGTATCAGAAGTTGCGGGACAAAAAATAGATTATGTGGTATTTAAAATACGATTAGATTACCCTTTTCACAAAATTAAGCCTATTTACTTTTAGGTTAGAGATTCCAAAGGACATGTGTTATCTCAAAAAGAAGACATATCCAAAGGAAAGTTTTCATTTACAACAGAGACATATGATGTTTATGAAATATGTTTTATATCACGTGTGCCACAAGGTAAAATAATCATTTTAAACAGTAAAATATATATATTCTTCAGAAACTTACAACTGATATTTAGACATGAAAGATCTAATTATTCCACCCTGCACTAGCATTTACAACTGTTGTGGAACCCCACTTTCAACTGAACTAAAAACAAGTGCGAAAGGGAAAGAGAAAAGTTATTTGAGTGTTTTCTCATGTATATGGTTTCATATGTATCTAATCATTCCCAAGTGAAGATGTGCTTTTCTTTAGTTCAAGGTTTTCTATATTGACATCATGTCTGGTATTGTTATATGTTGTGCTACACTACTTAGCATGCTTACTGCCATCCAAAATATCTCGTATACCTTTTTAAATCGTCAATCCCACAAACTTTTTCTCGTGGTTTTCAACTGAGGTTAAGATCAGGGAATTTCTTACATAATGTTTATCTTAAACTTTTTTTAGACAACAGACTATACCTATAAAAGGATAAACATTATACACACTGATTTCTAAATTTATTATAGTTTTTAATACTAAGGAAAGGCTATTCATATCTTTTATAGTAAATTTAATAGTGTTGATATTTGAAATGAATTTTACTACAAAGGCTATGTACCGCGAATGATTTGAAGTAACCGCTACCGTGGTTTCGGTTAATATCTGGTAGTTATAAGTTCCCTGAAAATACGGTTATTCACGGAACAGAATAAACAACACAACATAACCATAACAGATTAGGTACCTGTAGATACCTGTAATAACGATACTTGGCACAACAAACCAACTTCTAATTCTGGTAACTGCGGTTGCAACCGCAACTCACCATTTTCAGTAACCGAGTTCCGTGAATTACAAATTTTCAGGAACAGGTGATTTACGGTACGCAAAAACGGAGGTCACCGTAACCACGGTACATACTAAAATAATAAAATTTCCGCTATATAATCTATTAATTATTTATATCTTATAGCGTATTCCACTATTTGCACCAAGGGCGCACTAAGGTTTTCAGTTTTTGACTCATGCACTTCCGCACTGGCTGGATACTATAAAATCGTACTAAAGTGGCATTTAAAGATAAGTCCGTATTAAAAATGTCCACACATGACTAACAAAACTTGGAATTTATATTAGTAAACAATTACGAAAAATAAATACATATATATCAGTTTAGGAACAGAAAAAAAAGTATTTTGTAAAATTAATAATAAACTTCATATATTTTTCCGATTTATTACGTCCACAAATGTATTTATTTCGTCTTCATTAGAATGATGAATTTTATTCAACGAATCAGCCGTCCAATAATATAAATTCCCGAAAATTGGAATTTTTTGCACTGAATTGGCCCCATGACCCATAGCCAGTGCGGTTTTTTTTTTTGCACTTAGCACGCCGTTTTTTGTGCCAGTATGCCAGTGGGATACAGAACGTGACAGAACACTATACCACAGTAACTATACTAGTGCGCACTAATGCAACTAGTGGAATACGTTATTAATTTTGCAAATCAAAATGGAAACACGTTGTAGCACAGATCTATCAGTCGAGATATTGTATATTATTTTAAGTTATTAAATTAATAAATTACTTTCATCTTAGGTAGAGGTATATCTCAAGAAGTGTCTCTTATTACGAAGCATGGTGTTGAGGCAAAGCAATATGAAGGAGTAAGTTTAAGTTAGGGTTTTCCATTTACTGTCAACAGTAGTGGTTTATTGACGCTAAATAAAAATTAGCAATTGTATGTTTATAGATATATTCTAAATAAACATTTTAGATAGCAGAGGCGGCCAAATTGAAGCCTATTGAAGTGGAATTACGAAGATTAGAAGATCTATCAAACAATATTGTTCATGACTTTTCAATCATGAGAAAAAGAGAGGAAGAAATGAGAGATACAAATGGTGCGATTACAAATATGACCTTACTAACAGTAATTACCTATTTTGTTTTCTGTTTTAGAATCAACAAATACTAGAGTATTATACTTCTCAGTTTTTTCAATGTGTTGCCTTTTGGGGTTAGCGACGTGGCAGGTTTTGTATCTTAGAAGGTATTTTAAAGCCAAGAAGCTGATTGAGTAAATACAAAATTCTATTTTCTTCCATTATGTTTTCGTTTCATTTAATGTTTTTATTTGTTATATTTACATCATCTCAATCAAAGATCATAAATTATTGTAATTTGATAAATACATTTTTGTACATAAAAATATTAGTTTTGTTTATATTGTTGATCTTGAAATAAAATCAATGTTAGGATAATAGTTATATTAATGAGCTCATAGGTTTCATCTACTAATTTATTTTAACCATTAGTGCTCACTAAACGATTTTGCAAATACTTACAATTATAGAAAATTAATCAAATTCTTTATAACAATGAAGCCACCATATGAATTCGTAAAATTTTGAAACATGTATATTTACCTCAAATACACAGGCGCGCGTAATGAAAGTTATCGGCCCGAGAATCTAGAATTTATCGTACTCACAAACTCGAATTTTTTTTTATGCCTGTTAGAAGAAAATTCACCAATTTAAAACTTTGAAAATTCAAGTGAATATAGTTTATTATAACAGACGCTGTTGTAATTCCTCTCCCCATTTAAGCTCTTAAAGACTATCATTCACTTCCTGTACTTAAAACATATGCTGTCTATTCATTTCATATTTTTAATTTTTACGATTCTAGTTGTTGCCCACAACGTTGCCGACAGTATCATGTTGACCGGCAGTTTATACATACTCGTGGCATCTTCTGTCGGTCAAGCGTCGAATCAGTAACTTTCATTCCGTCGCGACTGTACCCTTGCCATCCCATCCTATTGATGAGACGGAAAATCTACTTACTTCTCAAATTACTCACCAGTAAAATGAATACGCTCTGCTTATTAGACAACCAATTGTAAAACTAAAGTTACTAATTTCAGAAAATATCATGGTATAAATTACTTTTTACATACCCTTCAATTTCATAACTTTGAATCTCGAGAACTGTAGAAATTTGAATTGATATTTTATTGTCATTTTTATATATATGTACACTAAATTAATAAACTATAATTTTATATAAATATATCGAATTAGCATTTATTATGTTCTATAAAACTATATAGATATATATTTATTTGCAGCAATTTTCCTTATAAGGTTTTAAAATAAAACAAAAATACAAAATAGTGCTAAAATTAGAAATTTCGTAGCTTACTAGAAACGGTGTTGTACATTTGCACTTGAGCATTTCTGTCAACAATTTGATTGCTTTACAAAATATCTATTCCGTTATTGAATTGTATTTAAAACGGTATACATAATGTCTTTCTAAAGTTTACATGATCACGACATAGTAATATGCTTAAAATTATAATTTTATAATTTGAAAATTCAACAACCAAATTGAGTAAAAACTCATAGTGAGAAACAATACAAGAAAATTTCATTTCATGCCTGTAGATTTAAGTACGTAATAAAAACTGCTTTTGCGTACAATGGTTATGAATTTAACATATATAAATACATATTAAAATGGATATAGTTGATAAGTTGATAGTAATAAGAATATAAAGTTAGTATTTAATAATATATTACATATCTTTTCCCCACATTTTTAAAGCAGTGAGAGCTTTGTTAAACATTTTGCACCATTCTATCCTCTCTTCTTTCGTATCAGCAGATAATAAATGCCTAAAATTAATAGTTATTAAAACAAAATAACAACAGACATATAATTCAATAAAATATTTTTTGTGATACAAACCTGACTATTGTTTTGTTGCCTTTACAAATAAGTGTTAAAGAGTCCTTATCATCAGGTAAAGCGACTCTTTGGGTTTCAATAAGGAATGTATGTAATCTAGCGCAAATGTCTCTGCTTACAGGCCCTACTTCTTTTGTAATTGCGTGTTTTAAGTTAATTGAATCAGTTGGAGGCTAAAATATCCATATTTTATTTTAAACTCACTAACCGCGAGTTTAAGTCACTACACCAACCTTCTTTTTCTCATCATCTGGATATTTCCAGTAACTCAGAGTGCTACCTTTTAATATATACCATCTGCGATGCCATGCACCAAATCCTGAAATATCTTCAAAGACCGTTAAGAATCCTTTTTGCTCCACCGATACGTTTAAATCGCAAGAAATACTCATCTCAACTCTTCCTTCTAGTGGACTCATGGATGGTGCCTGCAAATATCATACGTAATACCGTTATATATTTTCCTGTCTGGGGTTTTAAGGCTTTGCTATGGTATAAACATGTGCATACCTTATTTAAGGTCCAGTGCGTTTTACTGATTGACTGAACAGAGAATATAACATATCCCATTAGAGCAAAAGAGGATGATCTAACGATCTGTGGACCTGCTGGCGATTCTTTTGGGGGAACCACCAATCTTGATTCTTGTTTAGTCTTCTTTGGTGTCAGTTTGTCTTTACCCTTCTTATTAATATGATACTTCACCTCATGGGGTAGAATTTCTTCTTGTGCTTGTAAACAATAAACTTCAAAAGTGACTGTAAAATCGCTGTAAATGTTGTTTAATTTAACACATCCGGGGATATGTAAATCCAGGTCTGGATCCTTGCTGGAGGATGCCACAGTTGAAGTTAATTGTGTACAAATTACTTGCTCACCACATTTTATCAAACATACAACATGATGCCCTTTTCCACCAGCTAAAATTAGGATTACTTTAAATTTATATTAAAAATTAATGTAGGACGTTTTACCGGCAGCTAAAGCCCTAACATACTCTTTTTTCATAGGTAGCACTATATTGCTTATAGTAAGACTACCTTTTTCTAAAGGTATGTTTTGAGCATGTTGCCCCCGAGGTCTCAAAGTACATTCGACCTTTAAACGTTGAACTTCATGTAGGCATGCCTGTCTACGATGTGCTAAAAATTATAACAAATTCTAGAAAAATATTTGACTAAAATTCGGAGAAAAGTACATTAGTAGCGTTTAAAAATGTTTTAAGAAATGGTTTTTAGGTGTTGTCTAATTTTATTACTGATTTTCATAAAATTTGCTGGATTTGGAGATATAGAATTAATTTAGAGAGCTACCTTTGATTACTCAACAAAGAGGCATTTTTATATGAAGCCTATAGAGCTTCATTAAAATCAGAAGTACCCGCTTGTGAACGCTTTTAGAATTTATATGAAAACTTACTTGCTAAAAGTAAAAGTTTTTCAGCTTCTACTTGCTCAGTGCTGCCCATAAATTCTAAAGTTGAATTACACAAATTTAAGGCTTGACTGGTTTGTGCAATAACCATTTGTTGCTTATTAATCTAAAAAGAAAACGATATTATAATATGTTTAAATACAAATTCTAATTGGGACACAATATCTTTATAACCAATGATTGATCTTGATGTAAATTTTAAAAATTATAGCAATATACTTTAAAACATTTGAAACCATCTGTCTGAAAGCCTTACCTCTTCCATCAATTCTTGAATTTTTCTTTTGACAACCTCTTCTGAATCAGCATAGTCTTCTTCGACGTTTTCATCAATTAACGGTTGATGGCTGATCTGGCGTGTAGGTGTTTTTATAGGCGTTTGTTGTCTTCGATAGAAGCTTACTGTGTGTGTTAACGGCATGATATTATCGCCATCAACCACATAGGCGGGTAAATCAGACGATTTTCGAGGTGATGCAATCCTTTTGGTCGGCGTATTTCTTTGTGGCGATATATTTTGGCCCACGTTTGGAGAGAAACTTTTATAATGAAATGAATTCGATGGTTTTGACATGTTTTTTTCACTTTGCTAAAATGTACGTTATTATAAATGAGTAGAAATTGGTATTGATCACACAATGAATTTAATACACAAATTACTCACTTTCGGTGATACTTTGCCTAATTTCGGTGGCGTTGGTCCGTTATTGTAGTCATAATTCTCATTCCCCATAGCTTCATCCAAATAGTCATCCATATCATCTAATATATCAGATACATCGCTTGATGTGCTTTCTGCTTCTAAGATTGGCTGTTGTATGTAAATGGGAATATATTATAAAAATATACCGCAAATTTTAAGCTAAGTTACCCTTTTTTGAGGTGTTTGTGCTTTACAAACGGCTTGAAGAAGATCACGGCCGAAGCTAGTATTTATATCGCCTTCTGAAGAACAGAAGCTTTCTTCTGCGCTACTTAAAAAATAAAAATCACATAAACTAAAAAATCCTACAGTTAGTGGAAATTATAACACAAATTAAAGGAATGTGAGCTGTTAATAGGTGGGGCAACTAAATTATAATATAACTAAAAAATTAAATACAAATGAAACGTATAATTTATTTTCCACAATATTTATTTGCTGATACCTCAAATATTCATATATACTTAGACATTACTTTTTCAAAAAATATTTTTTATGCATGCACGATACGCTGACTGAATAATGAAAATTGTTAATTAAAACAAACTAATATAGTGTTATAAAAACTTAAATACATTAGTGTGCATTTTTATCATTATGAAAGCAATTAAGTTCGTTAGTTTCCACCATAAAGGTATTACGGCAATTCCCTAAATGAAAGAAGTTCACCTCTTACGGCATAATATATCGAAAATACTGTTTTCGGTGAAACGATGTTTTTTTTTAATGTTTTAAATTGCAGTTGCTTGTTGACGTTTCAGAATTATACATATTTCTGCTTAAGACATTAAAAAAAGATAATTGTTTTTAGGTTCCGGTTTGTGAACTTGATACTCAGGGAGTGTTGCATGTACACTGTAGGACAACTTACGCAACTTTCACAGTCTGTCTGTCACAGTTTTTTTATGTTAGACAATCACAAGTCTGTGACTTCACTATAACATTTCTGATATTATCATATACTTCCCCAAAATTGGAAATTTTTCTTTAGATGTTAGTTTACTATATTACCCCAAAAAAAGATAAATAGTAATGTACAGTTTCATTATTATTAATTAAGGATTAAATTTTAGGCAAGGCATAGAAGAAAAAGCACCCAATCTATGATGTTAGTATTAGTTTCGCACCTGTTATCGCAAGATGTTTTAGCTTGCTCCGTTTCAGTTTCAGTTGCAGTTTCTATGTCAGACAAAGAGGGATATAGGCGACCTTCCTTGGGTTGACTAACCTTAATGCGTTTAACATCTTCTAATACTGCAGCCACCTGAGGGCTGTCAGGCTTTTCTACAAAGAATGAAAATGTAAACACAAACTTTACATTTATTATTTTATTAGTATGTACACTAGTTTAATGATTAAGCATCTTACTTGTTCTTTTTTCTCCACTTCGTCTGTCTGGCGTACGAGGTGGATGTTTTGCTTCAGTTTCAATTTTCTTTGGAGAATTTAGTGGCTCTTGATGAGTTTGGATGTTTTGGTGAAAATTTTGATCCTGTGAAGTTGAAGCATCTTCTTGCTTCATCTACATACAGATCAGTTTGATTTTCTTATATGTTAGTTTTATTTTATACTTACATCCTTATTTCGATTGAACCTATTCAAAAGAATTTGCATGTCTTTCTGCCTCTGTTCCTTTAAATGGTTGCTGATTTGTTCTTCACTAATAGTATTTTTATTATTAATTAACGATGCAATTTTACTGGCTATGCCACAAGATTCGTTAGTACCATTTATTATCGTATTATTTTTTGGAGGATCTACATTATTGGCATGTAAATTATTTATTCTGCCATTTGATTCTTGGACACGAGCATTCCATTTTGTTTGCTTTGCTGGTGTACTTGCAGGATTTGTGCTTACATTTGTTTTGTTCTCTTTATTAGAAATGGGGATTGCCATTGCAAATGCAGCCTTGGGGATTAATGCAGCACCTTTATTTTTCTCAAATAAAGCCTTTCTTTCAGCCAACGACATCAAAGCTGGATCATTATTTATTTTACTTGGACTTGCTTCAAATAGCGCAGTTTTACTTGCAATACAAGACTGTAAATTTTTCTTTGGTGATCGTGGTGTTATTTTGTTTTCTTCCTTCTTAATTTCAGGAGGAGAAAATTTCTTTGTAGCGATCATCTTCTGAGGCTCTGCATTTGATTCACCATCTTCTGTGTAGACAACAGTTTCTTTCTGTTTTGACTGCAAAACAAGTTTCTTGATACCCTCAGTTTGTTCTTTTTCAGTTTTTTTATTATAATTATAAATTAAACGTGAATTCGACGTGGTACGTGTGAAACCCTGTGACTCCTAAACATCAATAATTTTAAATTAAATCTCACCATACACAAAATACAAAAACATCACAAGTATGATATTAACATAAATCTCTATGGATGACATAAAATTATTACCAGTGTTTTCAAAACTCCCTGATCTAGCTCTAAAGTTTTTGTAGGAGTTTTATTTATATTTGTGGCTTTAATCTCAGGCTTCTCTGTAGGACTGTTGGGTTTGCTTTCCATAATTTTGACTGTTTCCTCTGGTTTGTCAACCGTCATTTGATTTGCAAAAATATTTGTGTTTTTTGGGATAAATTCCTAATATTTTATTTTGTTAATAAAATATCAACTATGCAATAAGGTGTAATACATACCTCAGTACTAGGTGGTTGAGGGGCTTGAGGTTTCCATTTTCTTACCGGCGTTCTGTTCACTTCTGCTTGATTCGGTTTCACCTTAAATATTATTCAATAAAATATGATAAATACAATATAGATAACACATACGTGACTGGTATCATCTTCCCATTGTTGAATATCCTGCGCTAAATCAGCTAACTTACTTAATCCCCTTTTATTATTTGATTTAGGACAATTTAACTTTTTGTGAAGATCATTTCTCACTGCTGTACTTTCAGGTTCTGTTAGAAATGACTCTTCCGTTCGATAAATAGGAGAAGAAATATCAGCGTCTTCACCACCTACCAGAAAAAAGTGTGATTCCCTATAAAATTCCTTTAGTTTTTGCATAAGATACAAACCTGCATATAATCTTCCTAATTTTTTTAACTTGTGTTTGGCTTGTTCTCTCAAACCCTGTGTTGCACTGTCTTTAACTTCACTTACTCCCTCTTCACTGTCAGAACAATCACTTTCTTGTATTTCTACTTCCACTCTAACATTTTCTGAAGAAATAAGTTTAATTTCCATGTTAAAGTTCTCTTTTTGTACATTTAGGGTTTTCAGTTGTGGTTTAGGCGAGGCAGGCAAATTGGATGAAATTTTTGTAGATGAGGTGTGACGAATGATTTTTTGTACTCTACCTTCTGAATTAGCTTCTCTAGGAGAATTAGATTTTATGTTTTTTAAATTATGTACAGGAGTTTGGTCCACACTTGAAGATAATTGTTTATCAGGCTTTGTTGGAATTTTATGTTGCTTTGAAGGGGGTATTTGTTCTGTATTATTTAATTGATGTAATTTTTTCTGCCTTTCTCTAGCACGCTCCAATATATGCTAATAAATATATAACAAAAATAAAAAAGTTAAAAACAAAAACGTCATCTACATACTTCAGTAAATGAATTATCCATTTCGTTGCAGGTGTATAATAATAAGCACTATTATTCCTATTTTCTTTTAAACACCTCAATCAGAGTAATAAATCACTAAACTTTATTCGTTGGTTAAATACTGGAAAAATCCTCGACAAGTAAACACAATACACAGAAACGGTTTTCGTTATAATCGGTTTAAATTCAAAAACTGAAGTTATAGGTGGCGTTTAATACCAACAGCGGAAGTCAAAAGCACTGTCATGACAAATTTAAAGAATCGTTTTACTTAATAATTACTTTATTTTAATGGCTCTCATATACTGGATTCTTTTAATCGAAAGCAAAGAATGCGTTAGTGATAAAACGGGGATTGAAATGTTGTCCTTGGAATCCTGTTTTCGCCCATAAAGCGATTATTTACTAGCGATTTCATCATCGGTCTGTAGTCAACGTTATCAGGGCGTTCGATCGATTCAATTATAGCAACAAGAATATGAACTGCAGCACATATCGCACACGTTAATAAAATTGATTCTACAACGCTTAAAGCCATTGAAAATTGCACTGAAGATTTGTCACATTCCGGTCATGATTCTGCAATCAGTGTTTATTTCATTTTTGCCTAGATACTTCATTTCGATAGCTGCCGAATCAATTTAAGTATAATAGAAAAATCTAATAATTAAAAAATAATAATTTTCCTCCCTCCAAAATTCTTTGGTTGCATTACATGTTCTTAAAATTTATTTCAAATGTCTGAATTTGAATAATGAAAGTATATATTAGGTTTGTTCGCTGGTGCTACACTTTCCACACTGACTCCTACTTAAAACAGGATAAAAGATTTACTCTTTATGCATCTGAGAAAGAGACAATATGCATCTGTGTAATTGGTGTAACACCAACGAACAAACCTATTATATACGTATGGTTGCATACTTGCAACAGCGTATCTTTTTGAGCGGGTTCTTTGATATAAAGATTTACTTACTATAAAGATTTAGCCAGCTGAGCCGTGAGTGTAGTAAGGTGTAATGGCAACTAATAGTGGAGTCTATTATTAATATTATTAATGGTAATTTTAATTTTTAAGTAAATATAACGTCGAACCATAGATTATAGTATAATTATAATAGAGTATACTATATTTATGCTTTGAACCAATCCAATAGATGAATCACGAAATGGTAGAATCCGATTGGCTGTTTTTAGTACAAACCGGTACAAGCTGCTAAAGTAACCGAAATATCAAAACCGGCTCAAGAGTTGGTATGGTCGGTTGGTCGGTGTTGTTGGTAAAAAGCCGGAAGTTATTTGCGTCAAAAATAGAGGTTAAGTCACAAGTTAAAAACAAGTGTTTGACGAAAAGCCGAAGGAGCGTTCTTAGTTAAACATTATTAGAAACAAAAATATTAAGTTATAAGATTAAAAATGGAAATTTCCGATGATAATTTGCGTACATTGGGCCAGTATTTGCAGCAAACACTCAGTCCGGATGTCAATGTGAGGAAACCAGGTAATCAACAGTACACTAAAGGCTAAAGCTACATAGATCTTGATGCAATTAATTCTAGCTGAGAAGTTTTTGGAAGGAGTTGAAGTAAATCAGAATTATCCAGTTTTATTGTTGCATTTAGTGCACACCGCTGATGTAGATATGACGATTAGAGTTGCAGGGGCTATAGCTTTTAAGAATTACATTAAACGCAATTGGAGTGTGGTATTTATTGTGATATCATAATTAATGCTTGTAATATTGTTTCAACAATCTTTAGGAGGATGATCAAGTGGATCGCATTCATGCTTGTGACCGAACAACTATTAAGGGTCTTATTGTTAAATTAATGTTAAGTTCACCAGAAGCAATACAAAAACAGTTAAGTGATGCAATTAGTATTATTGGAAAAACAGATTTTCCGTTAAAATGGCCAGAACTTATAACTCAGATGGTTGAACATTTTGCAACAGGTAATATTTAATATTATTTTTAAATATATTATTTAATATTATTTTAGGAGATTTTAATGTTATCAATGGTATATTACGAACTGCACATTCACTTTTTAAAAAATACAGATACGAGTTTAAGTCAAATGAGCTATGGACAGAAATCAAATATGTATTGGATAAAATTGCAAAACCGCTCACAGATCTCCTTATTGTTAGTCTTATAACATAATAATGAATTAACTCTAATGGATTATTATTTACTTGTTCTATTTCAGGCTACTATGGCATTAACAGAAACTCATGCTAATGATGCAAACGCTTTAAAAGTTATTTATGGTTCTTTAGTTCTCATGGCCAAGGTATTTTACTCTTTGAATTTTCAAGATTTGCCAGAATTTTTTGAAGATAATATGCAAACTTGGATGACAAATTTTCATAGCTTACTTTCAACCACTGTGAAAGTTCTTGAAACAACAGTATGTTCTTAGACATTTTTGGTGTTTGGTGTAGAGATTTGGGTATATTTTAGGATGAAGAAGAAGCAGGAATTATAGAACAATTAAAGTCTCAAGTTTGTGATAACATTGCATTGTATGCCCAGAAATATGACGAAGAATTTCGACCATATTTACCACAGTTTGTACAAGTTGTCTGGAGTTTGCTTGTTTCAACTGGACTAGAACCCAAATATGATTTGGTAAATAGTAGTGATTATTTGACTTTTACCCCAATATATAAAAATGAAATTAATTCTTATACTAATTAAATTGATTTTTTTTTGTTAGTTTAATATTAATACTTTTGCTGCAGCTGGTATCAAATGCACTTCAATTTTTATCTTCGGTAGCAGACAGAAGCCATTACAGAAATCTTTTTGAAGACAGCAATGTTCTTAACAGTATTTGTGAAAAAGTAATAATACCAAATATGGAATTTAGACGTAAGTTTTAGAACCTTATATGTATGTATTTTATGCAATTTGTTTGTAATCAAACCATTATTTTTCAATATGTTAAATCAGAGTCCGATCAGGAATTATTTGAAGACAATCCAGAGGAATACACCCGTCGAGACATCGAAGGTTCTGATGTTGACACTAGACGAAGAGCAGCTTGCGACTTGGTTAATACACTTAGTCAAAACTTTGAAGCAAGAATAATGGAAATATTCGGGCAATATTTACAAGTAATGTCTTGCTGGTGATTAGCTATTGTTAAAGCAATTAATATAAAATCATTTTTATAGGTGATGTTACAAAAATATGCTGAAAACCCACAGCTAAACTGGCGAAACAAGGATGCAGCTTTATATTTAGTAACGTCATTAGTTAGTAGAGGTGCCACACAAAGACATGGAGTAACACAAACAAGTCAGTTGGTGTCTATACCGCAATTTTGTCAGCAAAATATATTACCAGAATTGGAAAGACCAGATGGTTTGTTGACTAAGATACGAGCAATAAAAGAAGCTGATTTGTAATTGAATTTATTCTAGTAAACGATTTACCTGTCCTAAAAGCCGATTCCATCAAATACATAATGACATTCAGATCTATTCTTCCCAGAGAAATGGTAATGGGAACATTACCACAGCTTGTAAGGCACTTGACGTCAGAAAGTGCCGTGATACATACTTACAGTGCTTGTGCTATAGAAAAGATTTTAGTTATGAAGGATAGTAACAACATTTCAATGTATGCGTACTTTTTTTTAGTAAATAATAAATATGAAATATAATTGTTTTCATTGTTCACAGTGTTGGTGCTAATGATTTGGCGCCTTTCGCAAATGATCTATTTGCAAACTTATTCGCAACTTTAGAAAGGCCAGTATCAGAAGAAAATGAATATGTTATGAAAGGTGAATTTACATTTGAATTCGTATAACGCTTGCTTAAAAATATTTCATTCCAGCAATCATGAGAAGCTTTTCGACTTTGCAGGACAAGGTTATACCATATCTAGGGGTTGCTTTACCGAAATTAACTGAGAAATTGCGAGCTGTTTGTAAAAATCCTTCTAGACCACATTTTAATCATTATTTATTTGAAACATTTTCTTTGTCCATAAGGTAACGGAATTAAGTCCTTCATTAACCATTCTTTATAATTACATATGGTTTTAGAATTGTGTGTAGAAGTAATTCTTCAGCAGTACAATCCTTTGAAGATGTTTTGTTTCCCATATTTCAAGGAATATTGCAGCAAGATATTCAAGGTAAAACATTTCTAATTTTTATTTTCATCATATTTATCGCAAAATTTTAGAGTTTATCCCATATGTATTCCAATTGTTATCTTTGCTAATGGAATTGACACCGCCTGGTACCATACCTGAACCGTACATGCAATTGTTACCCCATTTATTAGCTCCTGTACTCTGGGAACGCCCCGCTAATATAAGTCCTTTGGTCAGACTTCTAAGCGCTTTCACAGCGCAAGCAGCGCCACAAATAATTAGCCAAGATAAATTGGTAATCATCAATCTAAATTATGTATTGTAAAATTTTTAAATATGTTGTTCTTTAGAACGGTTTTTTGGGAGTCTTCCAGAAATTAATTGCGTCAAAAGTTAATGACCATGAAGGATTTCATCTAATGCAAAATATAATACAACATTTTCCAACGTAAGTAATGAAATAACTAGTGAAATAACTAGAAATAATATTTATTATAATATTTTAGTGAAGCGTTGGCACCCTATCAGAAACAAATATTTATTTTACTTTTTCAAAGGTTGTCTTCAAGTAAAACAACAAAATATGTAATTAATCTAATAACATTCTTTTGTATGTATATGGTTAAATATTCTCCAGATGAGTTAGTTTCCACTATTGATGGCATACAGGCTCAGTAAGTGTAAATTTTTGTTAAATAATAGTTAAATAATCTAATGTCAAACCGAAGGCTGATCCAGCAAAGAAATAAGGCAAGGAAGGTCACTTTTCGTTTTCGCTCTGCATGTACGACTTTGGTGTCCTGTCAGCAGTGTTAATTTGCAGGAAGGGTGCCACTGCAGTCTTTATTCTGGTATTTTACGGTAATTGAGCATAGCTGAAAATAATTGAACATTATTTCTGGAGTAATTCTAACGCGTTTTTAATTAATTTGTTATTTGATAACAACAGTAATAATTTCTTCATTAGCATTCAGTTTCCATAAAAGAGGTACATGTTAACGCAATAGAGATTGTACTTTCCTCCCTAACACACCTCCTATATGATTCGTCTAAATTTAAGAAAAGGCATCTGGTACTAGCGTAATGAAGTGGGGCTAACGGTTATTATTCTGGCGTCACAACATTAAAGGCGCCGAGAGAAAGTGACACTACTTGTCTTATCTCTTTGCTAGCTGATCTTGTTAGGTACAATGTGAGCCACATTGTTGATAATTTATCAACTTAACTTTTCTTTTATAAGCAGAATTAAGCAAGACACAGTTTTCTAACGCTTATTTTTGGCTGTTGATAGTGGTTCAGACTACTTTAGTTCTGTTTTCTCATCTCGTTCGTGATTGTAACTCTTGTACTATATAAGACAAAGGTCTCTCTCAGATTTAGAGAGGGATATAAATAAAGCGAGAAAGATAGTAAACCGTCTATTCAATAGGCTTTTTTGCGTGAGTATTTCCTTCGTTATTTTATTTGCTATTTTCATATGATCAAAGGCTCGCGCCGCCGTCAAGACAAGACGGGCTTATTATTCTACGCTCGCACAGTTCATAGTTGGTCTATATCTTTCTCTCTTTATTTATATCCTACTCTAAATCTGTTGCAAGACTTTTGTATTATATAGTACAAGTGCGCATAATGTAAGGAACGATCACATTGAAGTCAGAACAGATTCGTTACATCATTATTTGTGACCTAACATTAGATGATTTATATTGGCACCATACTAATACTCTTATTGGCGTATTAAAAAAAAAATGTATATGCTGCTCTTTACAGAATGTTTGGAATGGTTCTTGAGAAACTTTTTATTCCTGAACTTCAAAAAGTTTCTGGTGTTATTGAGAGGAAAATAGTTGCTTGTGGCATAACGAAATTACTTTGCGAATGCCAAACTATGTATGCTGGGGATTACCAAAAATATTGGTCTCAAGTTTTACAGGTATTACATCTGACTCTGCTAAATTTATAAATGAAATGCACAAACGCTGATTCCTTTTTTGTAGGCTTTAATCTGTTTCTTTGAGATGCCAAGAGATGAAAGTACTTTCCCGGATGACCATTTTATTGAAGTCGATGACACTCCAACGTTTCAGTCGAGTAATGCCAAATTAAATTTTGCGAACAATACAAAACCGGATCCGTTGCAAGGTAGAAGAATGTTAATTATTATTTTGCATTGTATTTGGTATTTAATTAATGTATTTGCAGCAATTTCGGAACCTAGGCAGTTCTTAGCGCAAAGTTTGGGTAGCCTGGGATCATCTCGACCTGGTTTCTTACCTTCGCTCGTAAATAGTATCAATCAACAATCTTTAACTATCCTTCAGGGTTATTTGTCGAAATTTGGTGTACAATTATCGTAATTAGTTGCCGATGTATTATCTATTACTATTAAGACTGAGTGAATCCTAAATACCGATCCGAGGGAATTACTTGTTTTTGTAAAATTGCACTTCGCTTAGTGTTTTAGCTTTACTCTGTATCTAATATTTTTGTAAAAAAAAAAAAACAGTATTTGATAATCATTCGTGCTTTAATTCAATGACATAGCCAGGATGGTAGTGTGGTAAAACATTTATATATACATATATCGATATCTAAAATGCCAATGCTATTGAGCAATAAAAGCCAACGGCAAAAATGGAGGATAATCTATTAGAAATATTGGAGATTATCTTTATATTCTTAGGTGATATATGTTACGTGCTTCAGCTTTCTCTAAACGGATACAAGGCCTTTAGGTAGCGCAAGCCGCCGTACAAAAGTTCGTTAAAAAGTATGGCCGTTTATTATCTTAACATTCGGTGTTTCGGTAGGTAGCATACGCATCCAGGAGATACGCTGGCAAATTTTGGTTTCTGGTAGCCGTCTAATCTTGTTATCTTCTATCTTAGACTGCTCCGACCAAAACCAACATTGATAGACATATTCGAACCGACACAGTGTAAAGGGAGCTATTTGAACTTTGACGAAAGTGGCTTTCTTCATATCGCACTATACCGAAGTTACTCGAACTCTAGATATTGCTAATATTTCTTATGTTACGTTCGAATATCTAATAGATTGTTTTTTTTTTTAGCTCTGAAGCGTTCTTTTTTTATTTCCATCAGAGCAAATAGAGCAAACTCTTGCGCCGTTCTTATATTAGCTCTGATATGCTTTAGTGTAGATTATAATCGGGAAGTCGTAGATTTTGAAGGGCGGGGGAAGGTAACCTATCATGAGCAAATCTTGATTTGCTACCTTTCTTTATTTTTGTAAGTTGTCTTTTGGTGATTTCTTTTAAAATCGATGAAAAAAATGTTGCCCGAAGGTGTTATGGTGTACATCATAATAATAAAGTTCACATATAAACGAATTTTGCCCACTTTCTTTTGTCACTAGCCATTCTTTTCGCTTCACTCCAATCAGTCTTCTTTCCAGATTCTCCGCAATAACATTATCTCACGTTTTGCTTCGTCTACCTTTTAATCTTTTATTTATTGATTTAGCTGATACTCTCTTTGGTGATCTGTTCTCGCCCATTCTTGTAACATGTCCAAACCACTTTAGCTGTTTACCTTTCAATTGTCATGATTGTTTCCGCGTTCAACATTTCTCTTACCCGATCATTTCGCACTCTATCACGCCTTGTAATCCACTCTACAGTTCTTAAATATTTCATTTCGGTGACTTGAATTCTTCTTTCCACCTGCTTGTTGAGGACCCAACTTTCACACCCATATGTAAGGACTAGTGATGTAACGAATGCGCGATTTTACACATTCGCGAATGCGAATATTAACTTTTTAGTTTTACTAGCGCCATCTATTAGTTCTCAATTTTCAACTATACAAACACTTGCATTAAGCGCTTATGCGCACACGCAGAGAATTAAATTTCTCCCTCCATCAGCGCAGTGAAACTAACAAAGTACAACCGAATCGTTTCGACTTTTTACGTCTTATTCTTTTCAATTCAAGTTTAATTTTGAGGTTATTGATGGTTATTCTAATGTAATCTGCAAATTTGTGCTCAAAAGGTTGTTTAGGATCTCAATGAATATAAATATTGGTTTTTTTTTTCTAAATTATCCATCTTAACAGGTAACTTAACCTACACTAGTAAGGACAGGCTTAAATATGTTGTTGTATACCATTATCTTAGTTTTCTTTGATATTTCCTTGTTTCCAATAAATTGTCTGTTTAACATGCAATATAATTTTATTGACTTTTCTATTCATTCATTTATTTCAGTATCAGGTTTACCATCTTTATTTATCCAAACCTCCAAATATTTAAATACTTTTGTTTGTTCAATTTTCTTCTCGTTCAGTTCTATTGAAGTCTTCAAGTCATCTTTTCCTATTACCGTTATTTTTGTCTTTTCTATGTTCATTCTTAGATTTTTCTTTTCCAAACACGTTTTCCATATTTCTAAACTTTTTTGTAAATTTCTGTTGTTTTCAGCGTATATAATCAAGTCATTTGCAAAAGCGTATTCCCCAATTTCAATTCGTTGCATGTTTTTGTAGCCAACTTGTAGTTTTCTTGTTTGTCCTTGTACTTCTTTTATTACTTCATCCAGAACCACATTTAAGAGTGTTGAGCTCAATACACCTCCTTCTCGTAGTCCTTCCTTTGTTATGAACTGATCTGATTGTATGTTCGCAG
Organism: Protaetia brevitarsis; assembly: GCA_004143645.1. Classification (NCBI taxonomy): domain Eukaryota; kingdom Metazoa; phylum Arthropoda; class Insecta; order Coleoptera; family Scarabaeidae; genus Protaetia; species Protaetia brevitarsis. Next base: position 423,995 of record RXPK01000118.1, read on the forward strand.
TTCTTACACAATTTCTCGTAACATTGTGTATGCTCATTACACCCTTTTGTAATTTATTATTTACTCCTTTCCTACCCTGGTTTTTCCATATTACTTGTCAAGAAACTGTATCAAAAGTTTTTTCAAGATCAATGAAGGCCACATATATACCTATATATTGCTATTTGCATTCTTCTCTGTAAGTAGTCTCAATATAAATACATTGTCCTGAACCCTTCTTCCTTTCCTAAATCCTGACTGAATCCTTCAACTGCGGATTAATTATACATAGGTCGCTATAGGCCATTTAGTAACCACCCTAAAATCTGGCTTAGTCATTTAACGGTTTAGCGATTTTAGTAACCTATATAAATATTCAAGCGAGTAACAGCTGTGATATTGGAAGATAGGGATGGTACGACCTGCTCTTTATGCCGGAGCTGGTGCACCTGCTCCGACTCCGGCTTTGAACCTGGTGCAAGAAATCAGGTTCAGGTCTACAGGTCTTCTTTAAATTATAGTATGTTGATATCTAAAAAAAAAAAAAGGTCGTCGGTTCTGTAAAAAAAGTCTAAAAAAAAAAAAAAGGTCATTAGCTTTTGTCATTAGGCACATCATTGGAGAAAGAAGTTAAAAAAAAAACGATTTCTATATGAACAGGTTTGTTAATTAAGGTTTAGAACGACTGCGGTTGCGGAGCAAGTGCACTGGTGCAAAACCTGCTTTTTTACGGGTGCACCAACTTGGTGCGAAACCTGCTTTTTTACGGGTGCACCAACTTGGTGCGAAACCCGCTCTTTTACGGGTGCACCAACTTGGTGCGAAACCTGCTTTTTTACAGTGCACAACTTGGTGCGAAAACCCGCTCTTTACGGGTGCACCAACTTGGTGCACCAACTCCGATCAGCGAACCAGTTCCAAAAGAACAGGTCCGATCCGGAGCAGCCATCCCTATTGGAAGATGTCAACCTGACCTCTGTATGCATGACAATGAAAAGCTAAATAATTGCAATTCATCCCAAAGCCCGTGATCCACCCAATGGCTCCACCTAAGGGTACTATGCACGAGGCTACCTATTTCAAGTAAAAGATAGATTCCATAACAATTGAAATGTTTCCACTAAATAATTTCCCTGTAATTATTAACGATAATAATATAGATTAAAGATTTATATTTTAAATACTTAGGTTATACGCTCGTACTATGCTATTATATAATGACTGCCATTTACCACAAATTCAGACCACAAAAGAGTATGAAAAATCGTTTAAAAACACGTACTATCCTACTAACACTCTAATATCATGCTGTAACTTATTGGATACCGGATACTTTAGCAGCATTATTGGAAAATTCCCACCATTCGACCGACTCGCTATCTCTAATATATATTTCGTCTCGCGGCCTATTTAATCCCTAAGCTAATGTCTTAGCTTACGTATGCAACCGCCACATCAGTAATTAGACATTGCAGTTGATTCAAATAAAACATGTCCAGCTATCTGCTCTACCTCACCACATTCTTAATGCGAATCATTAACCCTCCCAATTCTACGTAAATGTGATTTAAAATTAGCGTAACCCGTTATTTAACTCTACCCATACTCTACCGCTTGATACGATAAACGCACTATAGTGATGGGCATAATCGAATGACGAAAAAGCCATCATTCGATTATGACGTTTGAATTATGAATTTTTCATGGCAGCATACATTTTCAGCACTGGGAACAGTTGTCAACTGTTCCCAGTGCTTCTGCTGGATGCGTATGTTACCTAGCATTACGTCACTGATACATTCACAACTGTTGGGAGCAAACGGCCATATTTTGTAGCGCACTTTTGTTGCGCTACGCTACATTGTTCTTGTTCAATTACTCTGATATCTGACACTTCAAGCAGCGGTGCATACAGCAGAAGCGTGATACGTTCCCAACTGTTGACGATGTAGCGGTAAGTAGCGATAGCGGAGCAGTCTTCTGCTGAATGCGCCCATTGTGTTCGATGATTGTAATAAGCATATACTATAAAAGAATTGGGAAGAATAATGTATAGAAAAGTAAATGAGAACATAAACAAAACGTCATTATAACACTGCGTAGGCTTTCACGGCCCGTGTAACTATAACTAACAGCTTCTTGCGGGTTTCGCCGTGTGTCAAAACTTTCTCAGGAACTGAACTCAGTTCAGTTCAGTTATCCTGAAGAAGCTGTCAATATGAACAGCGAAACGTCGAGCGAAAGTTTTGACACACGGCGAAACCCGCAAGAAGCTGTTAGTTAAAACGTCATTATATTAAGAATTGGGAAAAAGTATGTACAAAAAAGTGAGGACCTAAAAAAATTCCTACAACCATCTTTCTCCAATAGCTTTGTTTGTTTGTGTGCTTGGAGCAGTATCTACTGACATCAGAGTAACTTGAGAGCGTCTCAGAGTTGGATTTAAAGATGGTACAAACAAACGCGCTCGATTGCAATATAACCTTAATTTTATTATTTACTATTGTCAGATTGTCACAGCTATTAGGTGCTTTCCATTCATCGTCTATCATTCCTACTTTGCTGCTACTCTACTCTACTCTTGACCTACACAATTTAGAACCAATGGAACACTTTTTGTGCTTTTAAATTATAAAGAGAGGCGGGAAAGGAACCTAACGTAGAAATCAGATTTTGATGTAAACAACAAATCGTGACCGCAAGGAAATCTTACCTCAAAATGTCAAAAAAAATCTTACAACGATTATAATAGTAATATTTAATTTGCAATCATTTAATTTACTAAAGCAAAAAGAAACGTTTTTCCACAAATAATTTTAAAAAAATCGCTATAGTTGTCAAACCTTGTCATAAATGGCATTTAGGCATTTAGTTTGTTCGCGTCGCATGAACTATTTGCACCATTATGCACTTTTGCACACAAAAGTTCTAAAAAGTGCAAATGGTTCATGCGACGCGAACAAACTTATTTAGAGCACGAAACACTAGCAAATAAGTTAGTGCATGACGAGAAACGGGGAGGTAAAACTGAGTACATTGGGAGTTTCGTGCTCCTTAGCAAAGGAACGCTTAAATTGCAGCTAGAGTACACCGGAAGTACTACCGAACTGCATTTATGAGTGAAGGGAAAGCACCTATTATGAATAGGAAAAGTAAAAATAATTTTTCAAATTAATGAATCTAGACTACAATAAAGTGCATCATATACTAGTATTTATGTACCTACCAAGTGAAGTTTTTAAAATATAATGATCGTTCTTTACATCAATCACATTGGTATCATTATATTATCTATTTCGTGCATATTTGATGCAGTTATAAATCGGATTACATTTACAAACGACAGTTTACAACAAGGTGTTAGTGCGATTAGGTTATGTTGCACAAATTGCTTCTAAATGCTCGGACCGTTCGGATGTCGGATCGCGAGCCGGAAGAGGAACCTCTTTGTGATCCGGATTTGCTTGCTCTAAACAAACAAACACGCACAAATCATGCTCTAAAATACAAAACAAGCGCGTAAAATTCCTTGGATCTGCTTAGATCAGACAAACAAACAAACCTAATGAATAATAATAATCAAATGATCATTCGATTATAGGTCATTCGATAATGAAAATCATTCGATTATACCCATCACTAAGTTCACGTTCCATGATGCAATTTGACATTTGACCATTTGCACTAGTGCATTGATTATATATAATATAGATAAACCACGTCCATAAGAGCCAAGGCAACGCTTTAAATTTGAGCTTTTTGGACCACGCCGCTATAGAGCCGCCACTGTTTCTGGTCAAAATATAAGTGGCATATCTAAATCTCAACCTATGTTAACTCATTAGCTTGAACAGTGTTACGCTTCTAAAACAATAGATGTGCTGTTTACACGCATAATATATTGCCCGCACCTATATGAAATATTCAAATTGTAAAAAAATGCAGACAAACTATCGATACATTCATGCCGCAGTTGTTATTATTATTATATTGTTATCATGCTACCATGCTTACCAGTGTAGAGCAAATATCTCTATCTATCTACAATATAAAATAAATCGTACAAGACATATAAACGTAAGGTGAAAATCAGTATAAGTCTATGTTTACGTTCGGTTTTCGACGAATATAGAAATACTTTAATTTTAAATTTTCATTGTAAGATTGAATAAATAGTATTAGTAAACGTTTATTTACATAACATTATTAAGTTCTCACTCCGGTTTTTCCTGAAAAAAGTATGAAACAACAAAAAAACATTTTTTCTCCTAAAAAGTCTGTGTCGATTTTAAGACATAATAAGTTATTGAACCAAGAACACGTGTTTTGCATGTTGTGATAACGTAGGTATTTGTAAACAAATATTTTTTTTATTTGTTCGAAGTAAGGAGAGGAGTGAATGTCTTTTCTCCTCACTCGATCTAATGTCTAAGGGTCTGTTATTTATGAAGTAAGCTCTTTATAAGGCGAAAGCAAAGAGAGATGTCTGAATTTGATGCAGTATTTCGGATGTGGGAAAAACCAGGCGTCTTCATGAAAATCTACGAAATGTTTTCGTTTCCCGTGAAAGACGCGGCTCGCACAAAGCAATGGATCTTAAAAGCCGGTACGTATACGACTGTAACAATTGCTAATAACTGATTATATGCTGAACAAAAACGTAAATATTTATGTTAAAAAAATCTTCTGAGATTTTCTCATAAACAGATACTATCGACTCAAAAAAAGATAAATAGGGAAAATAAGCTATATGGAAACATAAAAAGAAAAATACATCTCCTTAATCTACCAGCCATTGCGGGTGTGTAGATTCTAAGATTTATTTTCTTATTGAATTCTTCTGCGTAAACTTGTCGCATAACATCAAGGGATTATCTTTCGAAACGATTGTCGGCATATGTACCTTTCTTTTATTGTGTATTTTAGCTGTCGACTATTCGCGGGTGTTCAGATGGTAATCTGCTAATACTTAAATGCATTCTTTTATAATTATTTAAGGAAATAAATTTGCTGAAGTCATTACTAGAGTTGGACAATTGTCCGGCGGAACAGATACGTATTGCGATGCGGCCTCAAATAATGTAATATAAATAAAGCAGATCAATCGTATTATTGTAATTTAGTATGTATTTATAAAACATAAATCATATTAATAGAGATGTGCAAATTATGCTTGGGGACAAAATCGGACAAAGCGGGCGAAGAAAAGGCCACAGTATTTCCATTTTATATCACTACATATTTAGACACATTATTTTTTTTTACATTTTATAAGAAAACCAGGCACTGTTGTTATTTACTTGCAACTCTACGGTTCATCTGCTTTATTAGAGTACATGAGTTGGAGCGCACGTTCTGAATATATACGTTCCTGCAGTGCCGGAAAATTTGCCCAACTCTACTCATTACTTCGATTACAAAGGTTATTCAAGTTAGGATGGGCACTTGATGTCCGGCACTTGAGGTTGGTGCTCATTGTACCATCAAACATACAAAGGATAGTTTTATATGAATTTCTTAATGTGGATGTCTTAAATAATTATCAGGCATTTTATATTAACAAAGTTAAAAAAAATCTTATACACTTTGAAGAAATTGTTATTCTTTCTTGATGTTTTATTTCTATTGCTTTTTATGACAGCATATAAATCGAATTACAATTTCTGGAATTTCTGCATAAATGTGGATATATGTTTTAATTTTAAAAACTTTAAGAATTAAGATGCTTCGTCTTAATAGTATTATTGAAAAATGAACAATAAAAGACCTATATTATACCTACATGAAATTGTTTTGGTAAACCTATTATTAGAAAAGCACTAAAAATATTAGTTATAATTATTTTGTTGTTTTCGGGATTTCATAGAAAATTTGCCCTTTTTAATTGAATGAGGAAGCAAGTAAACCGCTTGTTTTTCAATATTCTTACTTTTTCATATGAAATTATATTGTAGATTATAAGTATATATTGATTAAGGTATTTAAATTTTGATTTAAAATATTAGTCGCAACACAATTGTACTCGATATTTTTACCGGCATATATCACATTTTTAACATCTGTTTATTACTTTTTACGTATCCAGATTTAGACATGCAAAAAACCACCTTTGTTTTGTTCCGTAGATATACAAGTCGTAAATTTAATGAATGTGCCACTCTCCGCTAGAGTACGCCTATTAGTTAGGTTTTCATAAATGCTAAAATTAAATCTCACGAAAAATTTAATTTGAATATGTAGATATAAGTGAACATCTAGTGACACTTTAATTGACTATTTGGTAAAGTGGCTGTTGGTTTATCTATATTATATATAATCAATGCACTAGTGATGAGCGAAACTGTGATTCTTAAATCACGTTGTGAGTCGTGAAAGCGATTTACAAATCACGGTGATTATAAACGGTGATTGCGATCATTGTATTGACTCATCGATATCAAATCGTGTTTCGTGTATACTTCTTATTACAGGTCTACAGGTCCTCTGGTATCGTAAACTTGCCTAAGTTCTTCTTAGCGCTGTAAAAAACGACCTAAAGGTCGTCGATTCTTGTAAAAAAAGTTATCTAAAAAAAAAAGTAGTCAGCTTTTCTCAAACGATTCATTACAACTTATATGAACAAGTTAAGAATTAGAACGAGTGCGGGTGCGGAGCGAGTGCACTGATGCAATAGCTCCGGCTATCCGAGTTATCATTAATTTGCTGTGCGCATTCGCGCTCGCCGTTAATCGTTACCGCAATCACGAATCACTGCTTTCAGAATTTTCCACTCACGGTCGTGATCCGTGATTCTCCAATCACTGTGAAAGAATCACAGTTCGTGAAATATCGCTCATCACTAATTTGCACATCATTTGACGCAATTTGACGTTTGTTTACCGCGAAACAAAGTACGTGTACAAGTTTTTAGATTTGGTAGCAAATTATGCTGAAACTGCATATATCCCATTCTGTTGTTTATTAAATAGAAATTCAATTTGAATAGCGTCATGCTGAAAGCAGTAATATTAATTGGAGGCCCACAAAAAGGTTTGTTTCGTTCTTTTATGTTTATTCTAACCTCCACATGATTAAGAAAATTGTTGCAGGCACAAGATTTCGTCCTTTGTCTCTAGATATCCCGAAACCTCTATTTCCAGTAGCGGGATTACCTTTAATACAACATCATATAGAAGCATGTGCAAGTTTAAAAGATTTACGGGAAATATTAATAATTGGATTTTATTCTCCAACACAAATTGAACCATTCATTAATGAAGTAACTGCCAAATATAATGTTAACATTAAGTATAGAATATTCATATCTGCTTGTAAAAGTAATACACATAACAATACCTTGTTCTTATTAGATATTTACAAGAATTTACTGCACTTGGAACAGCAGGAGGTTTATATCATTTTCGAGATCAAATTGGATTTGGCAATCCAGATGCCTTTTTTCTTATGAATGGAGATGTCTGTGCTGATTTTCCTTTAGGTGAATTATATGAATTTCATAAGATAAAAGGAAATAATGCCATGGTAAGTGTATTTGTTTTTATTAAATATAATCTTATTTCACTGTTAGAGATATGTATATACATATAGATAGAGATAACTGTATATAGCGCTTTCATTTACCAACCTTATATATCACCTTTGTCTGGTGTGTAACATAGATAATGTTCAATATTATCTTTATTATACTTCATGTTTGCATGCAATTTGTCGATAGTGTAGTAAAAGTAGAAAAACAGCTATGTTTCCATTTGTAAGAACAGGAATGGAATATAAACCATACTGTACTGAATGCTGACAAGTATCACTTGATTTTTGCACTAATCATTATCTATTTATCTAATGTAAGGATTGCTTATTATGTTGGAAAAGAATATTTCTCTTGTCTGACACTTTAGATTCCTGATTGACAAATTGCTATGATAAACTATGTATGTGAGTTTGGAAGTTAATCAATGCTAACAAAAATAAACATAGTTTTTTGGATGTATTCAGTTATACTTTTGCTGTAACATAAATAATTTCAGAGCAATGCTTCATTTTTTCTTAGTGCTGCTAGCGTCGTTTATAATAGCTCCGATTTAATAGGTGTACAAAAGTGTATACACTGTACAATAGTGATGTATAAAACTGCTTCCTTACGTTAGCAGCTACAACCTGCTTCTGCTACTTTTGGTTAGTAGTTTAAAAAAAAACCGGTTACTTTTTGTAGCAGTTTCCCTTAAATAGCGGTATACGTTAAACCGATAAACTGTTTCTACAACTTTTCACACCGCCCCAAAATGTCTTTTGTTACCGCTATTCACTCAATATTTATACGTATTTATATTGCGGACGACTTTATTTGATTCAGTAATGAGTGGAGATACATGTATTTACATACGTACATATACGCGAATAGCTTTATACATGCAGCAAGAGTTTTCGTTGTATGCCCACCCGATGTTATACGAACTACCGCATGTAAGCGAATGTCAACTTACTAAATTCTTCAATTTAATAATCACATGAAAATGTTTTTTATTACATAAGCACTGAAATTACAACTACAAAATGCAACAATTTACAATTAATAAATTATCAAAAAAAATAAAAATCATTATTCATTTAAATTATTATTAGCTCCATTCCTCACCGGTGTTATAAACCAATAATTAATTTAATCATTGAAAAAAAAAATTAATCCCTTCTGCGCCACACCTAAATACCCCTATACGACAAAATTAACACACTCGAGAACGCGCGACTCCGATCCAAACCAACGCACGAAATTCCCTTTACACAACATATTTAGAAACATTTACAGAAGCAGGCTGTAGCTGCTAACGTGAAAAAGCAGTTTTATACATCACTACATTTTATACACTGCTTTACTGGTACATATACTGCTACGAATATACATGTATGTTTCACAAAATTCGCACTTGTATACTATATCAAGAAACTGCTACAAAAGGTAGCAGCTTCTTTTGATATTGAATAGCTGCTACAAACTGCTAACGGTTGTTAGCTGGTACAAAATAGCAGTTTGCTTCATAGTAACCCATCAGTACTGTACAATACAAAATAAACGCATTAGCAATTTATATCCATATTCGAGAGTGAATACATTTCCATTGACATCCATGGAATGGGAAGCCAAATACTGGGAATAACGAAATCTGTTGTGTCAATTTGCGCTACAGTTCAACATTACGAAATTTAAGAAAATTTATTAACCGGATTATAAATTATAAACTTTTTTTAAGCACATTTAATTACAAATAAATCGATCGAAAGGTATTTGTAATACACACGCACAAAAAAAGTTCGTTTTATTGCTAACATTCATCTGAGGTGGTTCTAGAGAAGGTTTTAGCCTGTTTAGTATTTGTGCCGACTACCCTCACAAAAATGAAATGCAAATGTAATAGCCCAACTAATTAGTTCCTTCAATACTTTATACTAACTTTTAACATGTTTGCTGCCGCTCTGAATCGCGGAAGCGGTATGTGAAACGGCCCTACCAATAACATATCGCTAGCGTTGCCCTTCCCACTTATAGTAGATTCCTTTATTCATAACCATTTCATAACATCATAACCTATTTTTACTATTTATATTCTACGATGATCGCGGGGTTTCTATGGTAACCACAATATTCTAAGAAGTTATTTCTGATGGCATAATTTATTTACGAAATATCGCACAGACACTTTGTTTTTTTTTTCTGGGTATTCTCGGTGCTTAATCCATAGAACTGCTAGATGGCTTTTTCCATTCTTATTTATTTACACGTTTATTAGGTTAAACCTTTTTCAAGCACAGTTATATCGTCCCTATACAACCGTTGAAAACATTTAACGTTTAAAAAACAATTGTAAGAGAAAAATGTAACTATGATGGGAAAATTAACCAAAATGTATCAATAACTAACAATGGAAAAAAAAACATCTGGCAGTTTTACTGGATTAATTAAGGACAGATATTACCCAAGCCAAAGTAAAATACTACGGTGTAAGAAAATCGATAATTAACAATTGGCAAAATTATGAGTGCTAGACTAGTTACAATGTAAATGCAGTATTGTACAAGAAAGTGTAAAATTAAAAATATGCCACCAAAAATATAAGAAAATGGAAACTTGTTACTTTTTTCATTCAGTTCATTCATTTTGAATTTTCTGCCGGATATAATAATTGGAAATAATAACTAATTGTTTATTCTACGAATACTGAGGATTATCCCTTTTTTTAAACTACGGTTTAGCCGTAAATCGGATAATTAATTAAGTATTTACTTAACTATTTCCAACAATATTTCGATTGTTATTGTCATTTTAGCTTTCTATATTTTTATTTGCTGGCAGTATTAATTTTTTATTGCAATGGTCATTAACGTATCGCGAATATAGTTTAACCTAATCCGTTATTTTATTTGAAGAGATTTCATGGTGGGAGTGTTTTGTGAGAGTAAGGATAATACGCTTTTCTATTAGCATTTACGTGTGTATTATATTTACATATTTATAACTTATTATCACAGTAAATTATATGATAATAAATTTGTTTACAAACATTATAATGTATGTACATATCTAAAGTTACATTTTGCAAATTGGAATTAAAAAATTTGCACCAATAATACAGTTTAGTTATTTGGCAAATGGGATATTTATTAAACCTTGTGCGGAAAGTCAAGTTAGCTACAACAAAAAATGCAGTCGAATTTTAAAATAAAAAAAATCATTGGAAAATAAATAGTTTTTGAACACTTTCCAACTTTATCCTTATAAGTAAGTTACTACAATACTACTCGATTTAAAAAATTAAAAATGTAATCATAAAAGCAATATACTTTGTATGTAGATATCGTAAATAATATAAATACTGTATAATTTATATTATATTTACTTTTTTTTCAGTCTCCTATATAAAATTACACGACCTTGACTATTAAAAAATCAAACGGAGCTGTTACGAACGGCAACTGCAATTATTATTAAATAACTGACTCCGATGTACATACGAATATTTAGATGCTTGTGCTTGTGAAAAAAATGTTTTATAATATTAATTTTTTTTATTAGTAAGTAAAGAATCTGGTTAACAGTGGAAACAACCTTTGCTTATATACTCATTTCAAAGGATTCAACAACAAAGGAAACAGTAATATGGCTGCCAAGACGATTTGCCACAATATGCTAGCTTAAAGTTGAACACGTCGGCTAGATATATATAACTCCCCGTCGTTATTATTAAATTAAATTATTAATTAAAAAAACGTAATTAAGCAGGGCGAATCTTGACGTTACTATTTAGCTTTTAAATTGTTTAAAACTCACAAAATACTATTTTTTTTCCGCACTTTTATCTCGGTTTGTATGCTTTATTAAGTAAAATTAAAAGCCCAAAAGCCTTTGTTGCCTAGAACAACATGTCTATACAATCGTTCGTATAGATTTAGATATATGTAATTCCAATAAGTTACAAATGAGTTATGTTGTTTGTAAATTTAACCGGCATCGTTATCTATAGATTCACGCCTTTTGAAGCTTCCTCTTACACGCCAGGCGCTTTACCACTGTTCTATTATATACTTGTAGGGATGCTCCTTATGTGGAGTAGATGCACCACCTCCGACTCCGGCTCTGAACCTGGTGCAAGAAATCAGGTTCACAGGTCTACAGGTCTACTTCTAAATTCTATTCTTTTTTTATTACACTAATAGCACAAATGCTGAAGCAAATGTAGCGACGTGAGAAGATTGCTATATTTGAATATTCCTAATTTAGTGTTCTCTTAGAACGTACAGTTTTATATTTTTCCATTTTTTTAAGCTTTTTCACATTAAAAAAAACTAATATTTTTACTTTTTTAAAATTTTCTGTAAACTTTTTTAATATTTTTCCATTTGTTAACTTTTTACAATTTTTCTTAAAAAAAATACTTTTAAAAATGTTTCACTATTTTTTTAAAACAAACGAGGTATACAATACACAAATCACATCTAAACGTATCAAATTCTTAAACCAAACTAGAGTCAAAACAAACAAACTGTAACAGGTCACAGATCATACAAAACTGAATCTGAATAGGTATTTCCTATTCTGTGAACTGGTTAAGGTTTAGAACCAATGCGGCTGCTGCAATAGCTCCGACACTCTGGCTCCATTTAGTTCAATCGAGTCGATCGAGTCTGAGGCTGCATGCAATTCTTCGCACTCCCACGCGGTGGATTAGCAAACCCGCTCTTTTACGAAAAGCGAACTTGGTGCACCTACACTGATAAGCGAACCAGCTCCGAATGAACAGGTCCGATCCGGAGCTGGTTCCGGATCGGACCTGCCCGATGCTATGTACTTGTAAGCAAATTGTGTTTACTGGTACTGCGAGATGTAAAAACTATATTGGGATTTGAAAAAAATAACGTCTGACCATCTATGGCTAATATTTTACAATAGTACTCCAAAGGGTTCGCACTAACAGCAGACAAATCCTGGACCAAATCGGAGTTTGATCGTTTGGCGGGTTTGTAAGTTGCAATAGTAATAAAATTATGTAGTTTAACTAAAACGCCAAAACATTCATCGCTGGATTCAAAAAGATATAATTCATAATAAATATTCATAGAAATCATTACAATAAATATTTTATAAAATATTCTTAAGTTAAAATAAATTTGTAATAAATATTTGTATTTACTAGTGCTGTTTGATAATAGCACTAGTAGATCCTGACGGATCGCCATAATTTACTATCTGGATATCCGGATCCGCTATTCTAAATCTCGTATCTGGTGCAATAATTACTAAAGTTTGTGAACATATGTAGTACGTACACTAATATATTGAGTTGGTCGATAATTTATAGTTTTCCCGGATCCAAATTCGAGAACTGGATAGTGGATGCGGATTCGAGATCCCCGGCTGTCAATTTTATCGGATACCGACAGCAGTAGTATTTACTTAGAATCTTCCTCCTCTTCTTGCGTATTCTCGCCTTTTGACTTCTTTTCGATGCCTAACTGCAAACAGTGGGTGAAATGGTATGCTGCTTTCTGCTGAAGCTAAATCATCTTCGCTATCTACGTCTTCCCTTTGTAGAGGCTGCATCGAATTTGCTGATCGTGCTATTCTATTAGGAGTTTTGCTATTGTCTTGATAGCCTGGAGGGAATAAATCTGATGAGTCGTTGTAAAGTTCCGTATTGGAAATTGTAAGGCGTTTGTTTCTGTATACTGTTATCAAAAGAAGTGGTGTAAGTAATACATTACTTTCGCCATAGTATTTTGTAATTGGTTCTTCTATATGTGTGTAATAGTTCTGCGGAGAATTTTCAGTTGGATTCGTTAATTTGTCTATACGTTCTCCCAATACAAGGAACAAATTCATTGATAGTATGCGAAAAAACTTGATTGTCCACATCTATAATATAAAAAGAAATTTTTATTAAATCAATAATTAGGTATGTAAAATAACTTATTTGTACAAAAATAATATAATGAAAATATAACTTACTTTTCTGGACTCTGGCTATAGTACACTCTTGTCATTTAGTCAATCAGTACCTAGTTAAAACTATTCTGTAGTGTACTCCCGATTTGCTTTATATACATTCAAAATGTTTTTATTTACGAATTGTGACCAAATGGTGTTAATTTTAAATGTATACTACTTGAAAGTAATGCTATATGCCAATAGTGTACATAAATACAGCAAATACTGTTTCTATCTAGGCTTTCCTATGAAAACAAAAAATAATTTATTTGACTTTGATAATTTATTTGCTAGCATATAAACAGTGATGCTAAACAACACAAAAGTGTAATTAAATTGTTTAGTTGATTTAAAAAATCGCCAATGATTATATATTATATTGACGGCCTTGAAAAGTTGGGTCGTACGGAAGTTTGCCACATTGGGATCGATGCGATAGAATTACGATTGTAAAACAAGATTTTTTTAAACTGTAATTTATAGCGTTGGAGCACCATAGCGTCCCACACTGTACTTGTTGTTCTATTATCTTTCATTATTATATTATATACATATCATTATGGAGGCCATGATAGAAATTAAATAACACCTAACTCCAAAACTATTATTAAGCAATTAGTCACCTAATACAATGCAAATAAATTAAATCTTATGTAGCTAAACCAAACATTTTATTATTTGAAAATCAATATATTGAGTTGGATATATCTACGCATGCCACCACGCAATAAAAAAAAATGTGAATAGCTGTTGGTATTAACTTCAAACAAATTTGAAACCAGACGACTCTGAAAAGAACTAAGGAAGGGGTTAACGATGAAAGTCTCTTCAAATCATAAATTTTACTGGCAATAATGCATTAAACTGAGTTGTCCAATAGCGCTATAAAGCTGTTAAACAGTTTTTTTTATTCAGGGAGGTGATATTTGACAGCACCGTGTCATCGTAACTCAAGATCGAAAAAAGCGTCCTGCGAGATTAATCAATTAGTCCTTTATTGTTCTCCACTTATACATTTTTTTGTCTTTAATAATATTGCAAATTGTTCTGTAGAAATGTATGCAGATTATGCGTTGTTAACATCTTTCCTTGATCCTTTTCATATATTGGAAGCAGCTCGGACGGTCCAGGATGGTTTAGATACTTCAACACAATCTTTTAGTAACTATGGTCTATATTTAAACACCTCTAAATGCTCGATAATGTTATTGGGAATACAGAAGATAGATTTGCGCAGTATCTAATTCCACCTTACGCTAAATGGTAGTCGGTTGCCTTTAGTTAATATGTGCAAAAGCTTGCGATCGTATGTGGTTAATTTCTTTTGTTGTATATACCCAGGATTCTTACTTAGGGTTTTCATGCAATACTAAACTAGTTTCGAGGTTGTCTGATAAGATGCTAGTGTCCTTAGAGCAGTTTGGCTATCCCATGGGATCCGCTAACCCTTGGGCTGCTTCTGCAACGCGCTTCTGGCGTATGTTTCTATTGCTAGTATTTTTGTTTGGTATACTGTGATATATTGCCCCAATACCATATATTCTTTATGATTCAGGAAATCTCCATATATATCTGCTCCAGAATCTGTGATTCTTTTTGACCCATCTGCGTAGAAGTTTTGGTTTAGAATCCCTGGGTCCTGTTTGGCTCTCCACTCATTTCAAATAACGTTTTCTCTTACATTCGATACCTCTATTTCATTCAATAATTACATCCAAAATCCCTACTTATTTATATAGAAAAATTCAATTTCAAACAGAGATACATAATTTAATTGTAAAAAAATAAAGGTATCATAACTCCTCCACTGCACTCTACGACCATATTTGAATTCATTCAAAATACATAGATTCTATCACACTGTACCTACCTAAATGGCTAAAATCGTTGCCCTAAAAAAATGAAACTATATCATGTGCTGCTTTCTGAGCAATTTTATGAAATAGCTCTAAATGTGCGAAACATTAGGAGAGTTAGTATTCTTTAGTTGTAGATAGAATAGGCAAAATCTCTGTTGTTTTCATATTTTACTTTTCTTTGTCTGGGAGTTGGTAATATGCGAGACATTTTTTCTCAAATCAATCTACGCCCCAAGTTTTTTCACTTGTATATGTCTATGTATCTATAATTATATACTTGCTACTTACTACATCTGTAAAATTATAACATTTAAAGTATGTA
This sequence comes from Protaetia brevitarsis, assembly GCA_004143645.1. NCBI lineage: Eukaryota > Metazoa > Arthropoda > Insecta > Coleoptera > Scarabaeidae > Protaetia > Protaetia brevitarsis. The sequence continues at coordinate 439,629 of RXPK01000118.1, forward strand.
AATATTAATATTAACTACAGTTGAAGAGCTGACAAGCAAAAGCCGATAAATCCAGTTTTGGTTTAATAAGTGTTGTATATCGATTCTTATCAATTAAGGGATGCTCTAGCGACTGCTGAAGTAATTTTCAAAGAAAACCACTCAAATCCATTGTAAATATATTCATATACAAAGTAACACAAGCAAGAGCCGATAAATGTATAGTATTGAGGAAAACCTGATACATCAATGCAGTCATCTGTTATTTAAAGTCTTAATTTGTTGAAGGTTCAGACGATTCATTTATAGTTTTCTGTTATATACCGTAGAGTGGGACAAATTCGATCGCATGGGGTAAAATCGATCAATCCTGATTTTATGGCAATTATTTAGTCTGGCATCTATGGAAAGGATAAGAAAGTTTTGCAACACAGTTTAAACTTTGTTTATAACATATATAACTAGCTTTTTAAGTATTGCAATAAAGTTTCCTGTGTTAAAAAAATAATTTCCTATGGAATGATAACGAGTAATATTTCATACAGACGGAAACAAACTACTACTGGGAAATCCCACTAGAACTAAGTGAATTTTCGAAAAGGGATAAGGTGAAAAGAATCAATTGTTATTCATTCGTCACCGTTTCTTTTTTTTTGACTTTATGAAAATGTTGGTATAAAAAGAGAGTAAGAGGAAAATTAACACCTCATGGGGTAATACCAATCAGTTTGAAAAGTAAGAATAAAGAACATGCTCATAGAACAACGTAGAAATATGACATACTCATGTTTCTACGTTGGTTTTATTGAAAATTATGGTTAGAAACTATAAGAAAAAAGTGGGCTGGCGAGAGACAGCAATATAACCTCAAATACCTCCAAAGCGTTATCAGGGCAGTAAAATAGAGCATTTCATCCATTATGAAAGCATCAGAAAACAATACTTCAGAATACTTTAAAGAACCGGAAGTTTCTAAGGAAGAGAAAAGATGACTTTTGTATTTTTCCAAGTTGACGAAATCAAGGAAATTTCCAAAAACCAAATTATGCAGCTGGTTATGGAATGGGAGGGTACGTTTTTGAACTGAGAGGGAAGCGCGTTGAGTGAAATTTTGTTTTAGTTTATTGAATTATAGTTTATGTCATTATTTATCTGTTTGTTATTTTTATAATACATATTTTTTGTAATTTCCTTAAGTTTCCTTTTTTCAAATTAAATTTATTTATTATTATTGATTATCTATTATTAATAATAATTGTAGCTCAGAAATAGTACATAAATCAGATCGGAATTGCCCCACTTTACGGTATTTCATGGCATTTCAAGAGTGAGATGTTACTGTATAGATTCATACATTTTCTTTATTTTTAAGCTTATTTCTGTACATGGAGGCAAAAAACACTATGTTCATTTAGAAAATTTTCAAGTAGTACGGTTTAAACTTTTTGATTATAATCTGTCAATTATTTATCGGAGTTGTGTAACAAATTTCTACCATTGATTTAGGATATTATGTTATATACCCCTAAGTAAATTACAAAAGGACATATTTTCTTATCTCGTTAGTCCGTTTTGTTCAAAAGTGGACATATCGTTTACCTCCGAGATACAGAATTAATAATTAGAATTATATTTAGATTTTATAGTAACATATCAGAAGCATTCAAAATATCAAAATGATTTTTTTCCTGTTTTTTTTTTCCCCCGAATCGATAAAAGTAGATTTATCGATTTTGCATATCAGCCCCTCAGTTGTATAAACGTTGGCCAAGAGTAAAGATCTTTTAGGTTTTATGGTGTCATAATTTACAGAACATTCCATATACTAATTATTGAGATTGTAGGAGTTATTGAGCACATGCCATGCTAAAACTAAAGAATAAAAAGTGGATATCTAATTCTGATTTATTTCGAAATTGCGACCCGGGTTTTTATCGATTAGGTAATCACTTCTTAGTGTCATGGTGTTTGGATAGTTTATTAACGGAATTAATAGAAAATAAAACTCCACAACACAATATGCATTTAGTAAACATCATAAGGTCGACACCGTATTCGAATTCCTGTAGTTATTCATTATTTAAATATATCTCAAGTGCTAATTAAAGTGCGTACATAAATAGTGTCAAAAGTAGCGGAAAGGTGAAAATACACTGCATAATTGAACTCACAAATCCAGTAAATATTATTCACGAATTACTGTAGTAAATAACTCGGCTTTTCTGCAAGCTTTACAATAAAAGAGTATGTTTTTGAACTTTTTGCGCAACTTCTAGTTTACAGAAATAGACTCAACCTTTGGTACCACAATTTTAGTATTTATTCGTGACTTGTCATTATACTTGAAGGACGCCTTGTGCTCCTGGTCTTTTGTAAGAATATCAGTTTTCTTTAGTAAACTTTTTTATAATTTGATTATGATTACCTGCTGATAAAGTGAGATACCTACAGAGGAATAAAGCGCGCATGTATGTTTTTCGAATTCTGCTTCCTTTTATTGATTCAAAATATTAGTTGTTCAATAATAAATCTATCACGGGAAAACTAAATTAAATGAAATTTAAAAGCTATGTAAATGTAATGGTAAAGTACTTATTTATCTATTCACTTATTTTATTTAGGTGACAATAATGAGCACGGAGGCAACTAGGCAGCAATCATTAAATTATGGCTGTTTAGTAACGAATAAAACTACGCAAGAAGTTACACATTATGTGGAGAAACCAAGTTCATATGTTACAACCTTAATAAACTGTGGTATTTATGTGTTTTCGCCGGCAATTTTCCCAGCAATCGGCGAAGCATTTAATCTTAAACAGCAGGATTACTATAGGTATGCTACATTGAAATAATTGACCAATTTATGATTCTAATGTATATATCTTAAGAAATGGAAATGGCAACAAAGAAGCCGGCTATATACAATTAGAACAAGAAGTAATTGCTCCTTTAGCTGGAACTGGAAAAGTGTATACTTTTCAGGTATATAGTTACTGCTGTTTATATTATTAATTAATTAACTTAATACGGCCAAACATGTTTAATCCATTAGGTTTGTTTGTTTGTCTGATCTAAGTAGATCCAAGGAATTTTACGCATTTGTTTGTATTTTAGAGCATGATTTGTGCGTGTTTGTTTGTTTAGAGCAAGCAAATCCAGATCACAAAAAGGTTCCACTTTCTGCTCGCGCTGTCCGACGTCCGAGCAATTTGTGCAACATAACCTAATCGCACTAACACCGTGTTGTAAACTGTCGTTTGTAAATGTAATCCGATTTATAACTGCATCAAATATGCACGAAATAGATAATATAATGATACCAATGTGATTGATGTAAAGAATGATCATTGTATTTCAAAAACTTCACTTGGTAGGTACATAAATATTAGTATATGACGCATTTTTATTGTAGTCTAGATTCATTAATTTGAAAAATTATTTTTACTTTTCCTATTCATAATAGCTGTGACAATCTGACAATAGTAAATAATAAAATTAAGGTTATATTGCAATCGAGCGCGTTTGTTTGTACTATCTTTAAATCCAACTCTGAGACGCTCTCAAGTTACTCTGATGACGTTAGTAGATACTGCTCCAAGCACACAAACAAACAAAGCTATTGATTATAAATTTGATCATTGGTCTTGCCTTTTATAGTTAGGAATGCTATAGTAATAATTGTAATACTTCGTTAAACTTTGTTTTAGGTTACTAATTGGTGGTCCCAATTGAAAACAGCTGGATCCGCTATTTATGCCAATCGTCATTACTTGGAGTTATATCGTACGAAACACCCCGAAAGATTATGCTCCGTTGATAATTCTGGTGATGCTAAACAGATTTGTCGCATTATTCCCGATGTGTACATACATCCTACCGCAACTATTCATTCTACAGCTGTTGTAAGATTTACACTTTTAGCGTTTAACCCACATGATTGAAGCGCGCTGATGCTATAATTAATGCTGCCAATTTTATTAAATGCAAAGCATTCTATTAGTTTTGATTTACGATAGTTTACTTATACAAGCATATATAGGTCACCCAATGTAGAATGGTCAGCGACGCAGTAATATTTGTGTAAGGTGGGGGTAGATAGTACAAGCGCGCTCATGATTTGAAACACCTAAAATTATGTCGTGGAATGTACTTATCTCTAGGTAGTATCTACCCCTCTTTTTCGCACAGCTACCTGCACTCTTTCCTCGAATGCGCATCTCAGAGGCCATTCTATGTTTGGCGACCTGTACACTTGTAATAGTACTATACCGCACATTACTTATAGTACATACATATGGGATATAAAATTGAAATCATAACAAAACGGGATAAATATATGTTGGAATCTCTTTTGTCGCAGTTTGTATATTATGCATCAAAGACAAAAGTGACTCAAGTTTTACATAAATAGAGATAGAATCATTCGGATTTCTCCAGTATTTCAATATTTCTCTTTTTAATTTTGAGTCAAGATTTCTGTCCCCGATGGTACATGCACAGGCGAAAAAAAAACAAAGAAAATAAAGACCCTCCGTCATAGGCCGTTTCAAACAGAAAACAATTGAAATCAGATTAGTATTAACATATAATTTGCCTCATCCTTAAAAAAACATTCATGTTCTACGGAGGGAGTTAGGCTTCGCAATAAAATCGGAGAAGTATTTCAATGATTGTAATACTGTGAAGGCACTATTGCCGTCAGCTCTTCAGAGTCACTGCTTTGCAAGCCTGGAGAGAGTGACGTAGGATCCGAGAATTTAGGATTCTATAAGACAAATAGCGCCATCTTCAAATCGGATGCTTTTTTGCTTTCGCCACACCGAACTACAACTAATCTGGCGGTACATTCAAATGGGTTTATATACTTTTTTGGGTATATACCAAATATTTCATAACTATAATAGTACAATTTGTAATAATTGTACTATTACTGTAATGAACTATTTGGTATAAACACATATGATAAAATCTGGATATAAATACAACACTGAAATAATATATAAAGATACTTTATTTATAAAGCTTATAGTATCTAAAGACAGTTATGTTAAACGACGTGTCTTTCACAGTATTAGGGCAGTTCAACTTAATGGGTCTTTGACATCATGTATACAAATATTATTTTTGTAAATTGTCGAGAATTCGCAATTTTATATCACATTGTTCACAATAAATTAATCACTTTAATACAATAAAAACAAATGTCACTGAAGTTCTATAATAATCATAATGAAAATAAGATAATGTACAAAATCAAACCAAAGACGAACACAAATCACAACTATAATAACAACAATAATAATCTTCAACATAAAACCACATGAACGGCATGGACACGCCTGCCCAGTCATTAAGCAGTGCATTAAGCTTTGTCCACATCTGCATAAACATGCGTTAAGTAAAACTAAGTACGTCAAGTTCTGGAAATATTTGAAATGTTTTGAAGCTTGGTCTACTCATATCGTTCCGACTATTTATAATAAAAAACACATTGAAATGTCTCAACAACTTGAGAACTTGTTGGGTTTGGTTCAACACAGTTTATGCACAGGTGGATGAGGCGTTATTAGTTATCTACAAATCAACGGCACGTAGATAATGCAGTTTTCTAAATGCATACAGTACTATTACTTCAGCACAATGAACTAATTTACCACGTGATTACAACAACCAATGGGAGGTTGATCGAAGTTTTTCTTATTAAGATCCTACTCTCTCGCATGTACGTCTCTTCACAATTTATTCACTCAATGGCCGTACTAAATAAGAGGAAACAAGTTTGCATAAGCGAAGCGACGGGAGTAAGGGTTACTGTACAAATTACTCACATTGGTATTCGATTTTGCTCTTGACTCTAATTTGTTTTTCCTATGCGCCGCATGCACTTTTATAGTGCAGTAGTCTTTAGTAGTGTTCAGTACGCTTTAATCATTATTGCGTTCTCTATCTTTTGTTGTAATACATTACACATGCGATGACGTTATAGAAACCTCTAAAATTGTTTTCGAAAACCTGTGTTTGTTTTACTGTACTGATTATCATTGCTCACTCGTAACACTTACTAATAGTATTTTTCCATTCACCATAAATAGTTTAATGACTTGGAATTATGATACGTACGTTTATGTTACGTGTTTATTTTGATAGAAAGATTATTTTTTACATTGCTCCACAATAAGGAGGTGGTTGTATTTTTTAACGTTACTCTGCGCTCTATCGTATATAATCGCCTCTGGGAATTCCTTGATAATGTCGAACGTTACCGCCAGAGGCAATACTTTACGTTTTTTTTGTATTTTCAATTATACAGGATTATTTATGACGTATTTTAGATTAATTTTTTTATAGAAATGCCTAAAAATTGCTGCCAATTTTACTTTTTTTTTCGTTTTAGTGCGATAAATGTTTTCAAAAAAAAAATCGATTCTTTACCAATGAACTATAATACCAAAATAATATTTTCGATACCAAAACCGTTATTTTATTTGAGCCCTGATCGCTGGGTAGTTTTCTGGAATTGCCCAAAAAATCAATACACGCCCTTAAGGGCTAATGCTTATTTTTTTTAGTTAGGGCCAAATGTTAGTATTGGTAAAGGCGTTGTCGTAGGACCTGGAGTTCGCATTAGAGAAAGCATTATTTTAGCGAACGCAATTATCGAGGATCATAGTTTAGTTCTCCACAGTATAATTGGTAGAAATTCCCGAATTGGTAGATGGACCCGAGTTGAGGGTACACCTTCAGATCCGGATCCAAATAAGCCGTTTGCGAAAATGGAAAATCCTCCATTGTTTAACAGCGATGGCCGGTTAAACCCTTCGATAACAATTTTGGGTAACGCAATCTGTTGCAGTGTTAGTATATTATTTTCACTCTCTTGTTTTTAGGGTGTTACGTCAGCGTGCCATCTGAAACTATACTATTAAATTCCATTGTTCTGCCAAATAAGGAACTGTCCAGAAGTTTTAAAAACGAAATTATATTGTAGTATCGTAAGTATATTCACGGTTTGTGTATACACGGCACAAAATATTTGCGGTTTATAAAATATATTGTGTATATTTTTACGAATAATCAAAAATATTTAAAGATGATTTTTCTAATTTTATACATCTTTTTATCAGACTTTAAAACGAAGAAAATATATATTGTACATATGTGTTTTAAAACGAATTTGGACTGCTCTTAATATTTTAGTTTCAATTTGTGATATACTTTTTTTTGGGCATTATAAAATGTTAATAAAATTCTATAAGCCTTGCTTTTTATATTTATTCCTAATTAATGGTGAAAACCTGTCATGCAAAATTATGTATACAAAATTCAATAATATTCTATGTAATGGGAAACACCCTTCCTAGCATTAGATGAGGTAAATATGTGGAGGTTACGGAATGATATACTTTTTTACACTAGAAACGTATAGGACTGGCCTATATTATTTCGAAATTGATGATTACTCTAAGTTCTAGAATTTGGGGTTACTGTTTCTGTATTTATCAATTATACAGTAATTTAACAGTTAATGAAAAAAGATTCAAACAAAAATCGTGGATTATGTAACCCGTCTATTTAATAGTTTTATTGGTAGGTTGCTTTTTATATGTATATAAAATAAATCACGGGAATCATTGTAAAAAAAATCAAAATAAGTGGTGCAGTTTTTCTTTATTGTAGGCATGTAATTATAAATACAACAATGTAATAAGCAACACACACATTGTCGGATGCGCTTTTCCAAAACTGCGAAACATTTTACATATTAGACAATAATAAACACATACCTTTATTTATGATCACGCTTGCCCCCTTGCTTAAACATATATGCATAAAATACTACATTTAATTTTTATATGTGAGAGCGAAATCGATTCAAAAAATTATAGATTTCAAATTGTGTCTTAATGACGTCGCAACTGATTTGGCCAGTAAAAAACTAGCGATTTCCGCGATCGTCGGATGCCTAATCTGTGTCTCCATCCGAACTAGACTGTGAGTCTGTGACTACACTAGTTAACGTGTCAAGTTATGCGTCACACTCAAGGTGTGATCTGATTATAGCTTATTTTACTGTATAAATCATAGATGTATTTCAATGCACTATCAAATAGCGCAAACTATTCGTAGAAACTTGTATTTCAACTTTAAAACAGTACATAATTGTTATGGTTTCACTACCAACTCCTGAACTTTTACACTATTATTAACAACGCGGACGAGGACACAAACTATATAATTCGCGAACGCGAATATCGCTAGTTTTTTCTATTGAATAAAGCAATTCTGACGCAAGACCAATATTTTGAAAACAACATCTTTTTCTTTAAAAATACCAATTTCATAAACAAAAAACTTGTACACCCACAGTTATTTGCGATTTTTTTTTAAATAATACTAGTAATAATAATAATAAAGAATAGTTCCCCTGCATTTCAGTCCAACTGACAGTGCGTAGTTTAGTTTGTGTCTATACATGCGGAGTTCATCGAATTCCAAATGTTCGACAATCTTACATGGCCAAGTTCACGTGACTGTTCGCACATATAAGGTTTCGCGAGCACCGAAAACAAAATGGGAAAACGCCGAATGTTTGACAAAAGAATGTAAAGATGTTTCGAGTTAGTAAGGGACCTTCGTCGTACAGGTTAACAAAAATCTTGTGACAGTGGCGCAGTGTCAAGAGTCATTCTAAGCACACTGCACTCGAGTGGGCGGGGCGTATACGATGGCTGGTTTATGGTATAGTACAAAAGTAAGTAACAATCTTTTTATTTCTCGGTTTTGCTACTATTAGTACTATCATCAACTTTCCTTCACATTTTATTCAGGCTTAGGATTTGTCTCATTTGTCATGTTTTATTATTAAGAATTTATTTTTGGGGTTTTTTAAATTTTGTTTACAAATTTAAAGTAAATTTCATCTTCGAATGATCGATAATTACTCGTCACGTTAAAAGGTGTTTTGCAGGTAATTGTATAGTTCCGATGTGTTCATTTATTGCCACTTTACTCAATATAAAAGCTATGCATAATAATTATATGAATGTGGCATAAATTAAAATAAGTAGGTACCGAAAAATAAACAAGCCGTTGACATCTTTGAACTCGGGTAAAATACGTTTCAGTGGAGGCACAGTCCTCTCCGTTTCATGGAGATTTAAAATCAGAAGTTTCAGGATCGCCTTATCGGTGTCGTCAATCCCAGTTATTCGCTTAGAAATATTTATGTTTCCTTGGAGAACTATATTTGACACATTCACCACTGTATTTTCTTTTTTTCACTCACAATTCTATAAATTATCGAGAATGAAACCCCAACGGTGTCTTGAATAGCTAATTACTACACCATTAGCAACAATTTCGCGATTTTGTGCACTAATGGCACGTCCGCCTAAATGAATTGATGTACGTTGCATTTTGGTCAACACTATACCTACACTGTAATGATCTATGTTGCACTTTTATTATCAATTGCAACTGGCAACCCGCCCGCTCCTCTCATCAGCGGGCCAATGACAGGTGGCGTCATTGCTTTAGCTCCGCCCTTTTTTCCACTGCGCAACTCTCAGAGCGATTTGTCGAGTTGTATACGGATGCATTAAGCTGTGTCCTCATATGCAGAGTTCGTCGAATTCCACATGTTCGACAACTACCAAATCTTATATGCCCAGGTTTTCGTGACTGTTCATACATATGAGGTTTCGCAAACTCCAAAAACATAATGGGAAAACGCCGAATGTGTAACAAAAAATGTAAAGGTGTTTCAAGTTAGCAAGCGACCTTCGTCATACTTAACGTCAAATTTATACCAATTATTTCTGTTCCAAATTTATACCAATATTGGTAAAATTTTCCGGTAAAAAGGTTGTGTTTTATCACAAATATATTATATTTTATATATCGTCAGGTATATCTAAAAATACGTCATTAACGATGATAAAAATCGCTTGTTAGGTTGGAAGGCCTATAGTGCAGTCAAGAAACATGTAAACAAAGCCTGAGAGCCAGCGCTGGGCGAAATTGCCATCTTTTCGGTTTGTTCTTAATAGTCTAAAGTCAATAAGCAGGCTAAATGAAGGTTACAAATTTTTGTTCTCCCAGGCCAAAAGCGCCGACGCCGTTCAATGGATTTTTGTTTATGTGTTCCTTAGTGTGAGAATATACATGAAGGATATAGGTTGGTGCTGGTTCGAAATTATAAGAATAACTTACTCCATTGCCCGAACTTTTTTTTCTTTTGCTTAAAACCATCACTGCAATTAACGAACGAATTTTGGGTTGTGGTCTGAATGCAAATGACAGCAATTCAATGCGAATTATGGACACGAGCAATTCAAAATTAGGAATGAAATACAGGCATTTAATAATTAACTTTAAAATATTGGTAACTACCACATACACTGTCAATTGGGAACATATGGACAGTCGACTCCTTCTGATTGATGCAATTAACATATTGGAGAGATGAAAGTAGAGAGGATTAAAATTGCTTTAAGTGATTACTTTCATTAACACAGCATGAGGGAAGGAGTATTAAAAATATTTTTAACAACATTTTTTGAGCCTTAAGAAACAAAAACGCATCCATCTTCCCCATGCATGTTAAAAATAATAAATATTACCATCCACGGTTTTGTGAGAACAAATTATTTTATTTTTTATGAAAAAAATCATTTAATCGATTAAAACGTTTTTAACCCTTCCTCTTCCTGGGTGTTGCAAAATAATTCATGTAATTTTATCATTTAAAAAAAATAAACAAAATTAGATGGGTCATACAATTTTTTGTCAAGAATTCATTTAAATACCACTTTTTTTAATAATTCTAAAATTTATTGATTTTGTACTTAAAAATCAAATTCGTTTTCTGAACAGACCCATATAGTAGTTATGTTATGGAAAAATTGAATACATTATAGCTATTCTACAGGTCTGACAAAATCCAAGACGTGTTCTTCAATTATTCCTCCATTTCCGCAGACGGGTATGGTTATCGGTAAATTAGGTAATGACCACGGTTCCGCGTTGTTGATGTCCAATTCCAATCTTAAGTTCGAAGGTCTGTTTCCGATGACAAAATGATCTTCGGATAATGGAAATATATCTTTCAAAAGTAGCCAGATGCTTTCATCCGCAATGACATGTACTTTTGGTACGGGAAAACCGTTAAAAGGACTGGCTACCGGTAAGGTGTACGCACCCATGTTTTCAAAAACGATGCAATCCCCCAATTTCATCTCGGGTAGCAATACATTGTCGACGACTTGATCCAGTCCATCGCACGTTGGTCCCCAGATGCTGCTCGAGTATAATTTACTGCCGGGATATTGTTTAAGCGGTTGGGCGACGATTTTCTGATGATCGTATAAGATACAATTAAAACTGCCATAGACCCCGTCATTTATGTAATACATATAATTGACGGTATCGTGGCCGTTGAGATTTTCAACATTAACTGCTCTTATTGAGTGAATACTGCAAGCCAAGGTATAAGCGGAACTAACGTAAAAGCGGCCAGGTTCAGCAATAATGTTTACAGAAGGGTCTGGAAAGTAATCATCCAAAGCGGAATTGACAATCTCGGCGATTTCTGCGATTGATGTTCCACGATCGCCTGGATATCCGCCCCGATGTCTAATACATTAAAATTATATCCCAGTGTTGTGGCATAATCAAAGATCTGTTTCGCAGCTAAAATTGCTTTACGGAATACGGGTGGATCTTTACAGCCAGAACCGACATGGAAACTAACACCAACAACGTTGATGCCAAGAGAACGAGCGACGTTCAATAAATGCGGAGCTTCGGTGTACGGATTACATCCGAATTTCATACCCAAGGGACATTGTGCTACGGTTGCATCACATCTAATACGAATGACCATTCTGGAAATAACAAAGAATATTTCATGTAAAAAAAAGAAACATTATGTACGCATGTATATTATAGAGGATTTGTTTTAGGAAATTGGCTGGTTAGTTTTCCAGCTCAACGAAATTTATGATAATTGGCTAATTACTTTTGTTTCTAAAATATTTTCAAGTTTATTACAGTCGTCATAGACTTTGTTATTTAAACGGAACAGCCTATATATTATTAACCCTTTTACTTTAGCATAATATTCCATTACGACTACAACTAGAGTTTCCTATATCTACCCTCAACTGTAAGATATTTTGATTTTTACGAAAATTTAGATACATACACCGTTATACGCAATTAATTAATTTTCACTTGCTTTAAGCTTCAAAAGTATGACATTGTAAAACTACGAAATAGTATCATGGTTTCACTAAAACGTACTAAAAAGAACCCGTCGTATCATACAGAGTGTTCAAAAATTGGTGATATATCACAGAATTTTGAAAGTTGAAAAACTTATTTCTTTTTCGAACAGAACATTCTGTATATATATAATATATACTTGTATAATCTTTTATCCGCTGAAATTAAAGAACAAAGCTCACTTCGTAGTTTTCGTAAGAGGATTAGGGAATTTCTTTTACGTCACAACTTTTATGAATTATTCGAATTTTTCGCACTGAGCACTTCATGATCGCTTTTTCTGCCACTTTGAGTTTCTCCTGTGTCTTTTTTTCTATTAGTAATTTTATTTAATTTAGTTTAAGAATTATAATTTTAGTTGGCTAACTTTATAAGTTGCATTTGGTTTAATTTAATTTTTTTTCTCAATTTACCTGATTTTTGTGACTGGTTATATACACGCTGTGTCTTCTAACCAAATAAATTATTCTATTCTATTAAATTGCTTGCTGAGTATTGTTTTTATATTGTTTGCTGCTTTAACATCCAATTCAATACACTGGCACTGGTTTGTTCTAACATTCCCTATTCCCCTATTCTACCGTTAATTTTCTTTCAAATTATTGGTTTCATTTCTTAACGTTTTCAAATGGTTGAATAATTTTACTTACAAGGGAAACCCGCCAAATGTTAAGCTGAGATTTGAGTCAAATTCGATTCAGCACAACGGTCTCGTTTGGTCTCTGTGACCTGGTATGAAGTGGTCAGTTGTGGTCACACGTGTTACCTGTCAGTATTTGTGACATCATAAATTTACGAATGTTTTGTGCGGCAAAAACTGTATTTTTGTAACTACTATCACATAAGGCTTTTTAGTTTCCAATATCAAAGGTAATATACAGGGTGTATCAAATAAAAAAGTAAATTTTGCTTGGGTGTTAACTACACGACATATAAAGCACAAACCCGCTGAAACCGGATTTCATTTTAAAAAATAAAAAAAAGTAAAATTTAGAGCTAAAAATTCTTTAGTCCGGGCCTGATGCAAGGAAACATCATGTTAAGCACCCGCTAAACGTGGTATTATGTATAAATACATTGCACTCATTTAGTATTATTCTTAATGATATGCCGTAAGTTCATTTAACGTTATTCTGAATAAATGAAAAGGCCAATCGGCCAGTGTGCCCTTGTAAAAATAGCAAAAATGTTGTATGTTAAATTTCTTCTTTTTATAAAATAAACATTCCTTATTTGTTAAGAGCATTCTACGTAAGTCTACAAAGTATTATTTTTAGTATACTGATAAGACGTTCGAGTTTCACCGGAATTGCCACTTCAGTAGTTACAAAAAAAAACGTAAATATATTTTTTTGCTTTGTAGAATCGAGAGTTAGTTGTTAATAAACGGTACCACATGAATCTGAGTTATTTCTTTTGGATTTATTTAATCAAATAACGCAAAATGAATTGAATCGAATTACACAGAAATAAATGTAGATAGAGGAAATTTGCAAACACGCCTTTTCTACTATGATGTCGCGCGAACATGAATCTATGCATTATCGCGCTTTTGCCGATGTATCAAGTTTCGATTTTCCTTATATGAAATCATGATGGTCCTGAAAAGGATCGTTTTTTCGAGACGGGAAGAATTTAAATAAAATGTTCGAAGTGGCTTGCACTCCAAGCGGCGATCCGCACAAAACTAACAGCGGTAATGGCTGAATGATAGTGGTATGTGGGGGTATACTCGGACAGCATTTAGGTTTGGGCACAGGTGCGGCTCAGCCCACGGCATTTATAAAATATTTTTTTCTCGTTAATGCTTACAGATAGACCCCCTGTGCATTAAGACTTTGATCGTATATGATTACAGCTGCTACATTTTATTATATTTACCTCTGTATCTGATACACCCTGTATATAAACGCGATGCTGCTCGCAACCATATAAAAAGTAATAAATCAGAACGTCGTTAACAGCAATTGTACGTATTTGTAGGTTAGAAGAGAATATCTCCCAATATAAAAATAAGAGCAGCTCTTGTTGCATTTGTTGTTGAAGAACTAACATCTATTTTCTTGAACATACCGTCTTTAGTATTTTCAATTATTGTAACTGCTGCCCAGGCTACATACTTATTGCATTTGTTACCACATGTAATACGGGAGGTTAGACGCTCCTACCGCACTTGTGACCGATCTCCGAGCGCGGTCTCAAATTTGACAGACCAAACGTGACCAGGTTACTACGTGACGTCATCAGTTTTCCAATCGAATTCGAGCGGTCTGTAGACCATGACTGACCACTCGTGACCAATCTCGATCGAATTCGCCTTTGGTTCCGGTTTTGTCAGTTGATAGTGGGGTAGTAGAAAGTGTGGGTAATTCTTAAGTGCATTATAATTAATTCATTTCAATTATTAATTTTGAACATTACATAGGTGTGGATGATATTTCTCATAAAAGCAAGGAAAACAAAGGCACTTTCTGCAATGCGAACATTAAATGAAATGATTAGTAAACCGCAATTACAGTTTGGTTTCAAACTGTCTAATTCGAAACAAAGCTGATTTATATTAACAATACAAAAAAAAAACACATCTAATGCAATCAATCATAATAAATTAAATCTTGTATGGTGATGATATTACACTGTGACCTAAAAGATCTAGTATATCAGGGTTAGACAAATGTGTGGGAACACCTGATTTCTGGCTAAATTATGGATTTATTAAAAAATAACCTAGAGAAAAGTTTTTGTAGTATTTTTATTCTAGTCTGTAGGAGACTTTGATTTTCAACAGCTATCACATGTTTCGAGATATGACATTATCGAATACACTTTTTTAAGAATTACAATGATATACTTGGTGGGCGTGTGGCTCGAGATATTAAAATAAAGCGTTGGCTATTAACATCTTTAGTTCAATTACAGTCAATCGTATTCGCCATTTCCTGGCTGCATCCTTCTATGAGGGACATCCTCATTTAATTCTTTTATCTAATATACTTTATACTGATGAACCTTATTTTCAGACAAGGAAAAACGATCAGTAAAGAGTATCCTCTTTACCGAGCTATTGCTAAAATTGTAATAGGTATAAGTACAGTTTTGTTAGTAATGTTTTTGGTTCTTCTTAAAGATTAATAAGAATATCCAACGAATTATCTTCATTTGTAGCAGTTTTAGGTCAACCGATTTTGGCTGATTTTTAACACTTCCAATTTCGTTAAACTTTTGCAACACCCGTGAGACTGTTGATTTTTAAACACTTTTATCAGGTAATATTGCATGCACCTTGCTTGGCTCCAAAACCAACCATCATTAACAAACTAATTTCTTTACGTTCTGTTAGTTTGCCCATAATGAACAACTATTTTAGTCTACGGAAACTATCTGTCAGTATTGACCGGTATTTACTATGACTGTCAGTGCTAATGAGTAATACAAATAATTTTAATTCGGCTAAAAGTTTCCATGGCAACATAAAAATACGAATATTCCTTATCAGATGTATCTGATAAAAAGATATTAATAACCAACGCCTTATTTTAATATTTCAAACCGCACACCCACCAAATCGTATATCATTGTAATTCTTGAAAAAGTGTCTGAAAATGTGAAAAGATACAAGGATGATCCATTTAAAAAAACTACCGGTGACGTGATATCTCGAAACATGTGATAGCTATTGAAGAGCAAAGTATTCCACAGACTAGAGTAAAAAATCTACAAAAACTTTTCTTAAGGTTATTTTTTAATAGAACCCATAATTTAGCCAGAACTCAGGTGTTCCCACACATTTGCATATCTATTATATATGAGAGATAATAAAATGTTACTAATTAATGATATTTACTTTCACATATACTTATTTAAATAATATTACCAACAATCTATGTAAATTCGAACCTAAGGACACGGGTTTTCACGTCAGGCATCTTACTGCTGTGTTAGTACGAACTTGCAAACTAGTTGCGCTCTCTGATACTACTTAAGCGAGATGTAAAACTATATTAGGCTCTAAAAAAATAACGTCCTGTCCATCTACGGCCAATATTTTACAAAACTACTCCAAGGGTTCCCCACTATCAACAGAAAAAACCAGGATCAAATCTAAGCTTAATATTTGGCGGGTTGCCCTTATTAGTAAACTTTGACATAGCAAAAAAATTTTGATGTCAGTAAATGTAATTGTTACAACCATTGTTGTTTACATGTGCTGAGGATAATATACATTATTGTGTAATTTACAAACCCAGTGATATAATATTATAAATAAACATTAAAGGAGTTTATTCTAATCTGGATATATTTAACTATATCAACAATACAATGAATGATACTTTCGTTTGCTGCTAGCAGCTAAAAGTGTCTTGAAAATGCACGCCTCTTACTTTGCGCGAATTTTCTCCAGATCAATAATGATTACTTCTTTTATTATCATAATTTTTGACAATTTCTTCCCGCAATTCTTTAGTGCTTTCCAGATCGAAACATTTTCAAATTAAAGTAAACTCCTTCAACATTTTCCACTATTTATAATATGTATTTTTCTGAGCACCAGACATCAAAATTCTTTGATATATCATAATTTTTAGGATCCTGTATGATACGACGGGAACTTTTTACTAGGTTTTGGTGTAACAATATTGAACAACTTGAAAGTTTTAAAATATGAAACCTCTGCCAAGGAAAAAACAATGAAAATAAATCAATTATACGTACAACAGTGTAAATGCTAAAATTTTCACAAAAATCGTAATATCTTCGAAACAGTTGAACATAGGTATAAGAAACTTTAGCGACAATCTTAACATAATTTTACGCTGAATATAACAAAGTTCATGGCGACTTTCAATTAATCGCAAGTCTAACAAGCTTGAAAATCTTTCTGAAAGAAAGTATCAAATTATTGCAAACTCTATTGTTTTAGAAATGAAAGTTTTAAAGCCGAAAAATTTCTAACCACTTCCGTGGAAAACCCGAATATATATATTATTACCTTGCATCTGGGAAAATATCTTTGATTTTATGCAATTCGACCTCATTATCGAACGTCATCATGTCGACTCCTGTTGCGAATGCGTGCCGTATGTGGCTGGCTGGTTTTGCAGGATTTGCAAAAATGATACGTTCTGGTTCAACACCCAAGGATAATATTTTGTTAATTTCAGACTTAGAAGCGCAGTCAAAACCAGTACCTAACGCTGCAAGGACTTCTAAGACGGTAACGCTATCGTTACATTTAACGGCTGCAAATTAAGTTTTGTTTTGACTTCACATAATTGATTTAGATATGATTTAGTTTCTACCTTACCATAAAACGGTTTAACACGTGGCATAGACGCATTCCATATTTTATGCTTGCGCACAATATCTCCGATGTCGCAGACATAGAAAGCTTCTTCGTGTATGCCAGAATCGGCGATTTCTCTGATGATACTCCAAACATCGGTTTGACTGTCGAGTACGTGAACGCGGTCATCACAATCGTTAATCTTCATAGCGAAAAAGTGGTTTAAATTCGGTGTTTTAGTTAAGAAGTAATTTATTTAGCTGAATATGGCTAAAATCGTAAGTCGTAATAAGCAAGCTAAAATATAAAGAATTATTTTAAAATGCTGCTCTACTGTTATAGTGTTGGTTTACATACGGGGCAGCCTGTGCTCAGAATGGCGCAGTTTGTGTGTGAAAAAGGTATGTGTGGGTGGTGCTCAGGAGCTAAGCTAGCAGTGCCACGGCGGCTCTGCGTTCAAGTATAGCTTCCAAGTGAACGGGAGACGTTCGCTGCTGATAGCTGGTGTAACGAGTGTTACAACGCAACCCTGAAAAAGAAGAATTGTTGTTAAATATAGATATAAGTATAATTAAAATGTAGATATAAGTGTAATAAATTAATTTCGAGCTATTCAAAATTATTGGTTTTGCTGAAATACACTACCTGTAATAAAAAATGCACCACTACGAAGTTTTTGAAAAATGATATTATTTAAAAAAAAAGCGCATAGTATATACCTATAAAAGTGTAAATTAAAGAACAATTTAGTAGATAAAATTATAAACAAATGATTTCTATTTAATAATGGGTAGGATCATATCTCTGAATAGACTCAGTATTGGGCATTGAATTAATTACGTAAGGATATAGGGTACCCTGGGGTATTTCCTGCTACTCAGCATTAATATAATTCTTTTTTATTGGTAGCACGAAGGGGATATTTATGGTGTTTTAAGGGAGAGTGATCTGGCGACTTTGCGAGCATTAGAAGCAAATTTACATTGTTTTGGTTAAGATAACCATGGCTCGTATAAGGTCAAGCATTCTCTTTTTGGATGATCGCGTTTTCATTGGTTTCCCTAAAGGGTAATGTTACGGGTTTTAGAACAGCGTGTGTGTAGGTGGCAGCCCTTTCAGTGTAGTGAATTTGTACCAGTGGTGAGCTAGAAGCAGAACTCAGCGCCCTAAACTACAATGCCGATTGTAGGTGCTGTATGTCGCCGAGAAATGTATTCTCCGTTGCTTTCTTCTCCAGGTAGTTCATACATCCTTATTTTATCATCATGCTGCCACAAAGAAAATGGTGATTCATCGCTAAATACTAAGGAATTCTCTCCACTACATTAGTCTAATATGGCGCTATGTTCAGGTGTTGGTTTGTATTTTTAAATTTTTGCGCCTACTACAATTTTACTTGGTAGAGTGTGGCGTACGTAATAAGAAGCAATGGAGACAGCGCTGCCAGGTCTACTGATTTTTCAGTTGTCTATTGGTATCAAGTATGATCTCCTGAAATGTATGATGAATTTAATGAAAAATCTGTATTCTCAGCATGTTTTCTTTTTGAAAACAGTTCAACATTTTAGTGGTGGTAGTAACAGTAACTAAAAAAAGGTCCTCTAAATGAAAAAAGCAATTATTTTTTATACATATACTTGTAATATTCTTCTATATCTATAGAATTTATTTCATTATTTCCAATTTATTGATTTCTACTAAATTGTCAAATGCAAATATACTGAAAATATATTCTATAAGTAAAAATAGCCGAGTACACGTGCACGGGATATTTAAAATCATTGTGAAGTTTATTGTGTAGAAATAAAATAAAACAAGTCCTAAGAGCAGTGGCGAGAAAAAGGCTGGTAACTACGGAACTATTATTATTCGTTCGTAAACTGTACGTAATAATGTTTTACAACCAATAGCGTTCTATCACCGCGCTAAAATTTTACTGACTTAAACTAGTGCCGTACAGAAAAATCTCGAGGGGTGGTTCTTTCTACGTGCGCCTGAGCCTGGTCTACGTGATTCACCATTCTCCAGGCAATTTTCGGATATAAATACCAGCTTTACGTTCGCGTTCAAAGGGGGTTAATTGTTTGTAAGATGCACCATCATAAACATTCGAAAATTAAACAAACTGACAATGATCGTATCGATATATAAATTAGACTTAAAATAATTTATAAGGTTTTCGAAAATATTCAAACAATTTCCGGGTGATGCATTTTTAACTGCAGACGGTACATGAATATTATAATATTCTAATGTGGAAATAGAGGTTTTGTATTGTAGAAAATGTAAAAACTGAAAATATGGTAAGTCTGTGCATTTTGAAATGGAAACTATTATCTTATTGTACTGTCTTCTTGAAGTACTTGATAAGATTAAGCATATATTAAGCGATTTTTCAGACGTCGTCTAATTGTCTATACTTTTGATAAACCCTTTCCTGGCAACTGGAGGTCATCAGATGATAATGGAAATGAATGAAATTAAATAAAACTAGAGACAGTAATTATACAAAAATAAACAATACCTAGACTAATATGCTATAGACACTTTATTTAAATTCAAAATATGTGTATTGTTCAATAGTACATACGTGATGTACATGTGCAATTTTAAGTTTACTTAAATTGTACACACTTTTGGTGACTGTTTAAAGAAAATAAAAATGATATTAGTCACTTGCTTAGCTTAACTATGGACATTATTTTTCAAATAATTTGACACAAATGTCATTTGAAAGTGAAAGTGTGCGTATGTGGGCTCATTTTTTTAATAATCGTTCTTTATACATAACAACTATGTATATTAAATTTACTGATTATTAAACCAAATTTAATATATGGTGCTGATAACGATGATAATTTTTTCGATCGATTCTGATTCTGGTCTGAATTCCGAATAGCTTCACGTCATTATTTTTTTAAGTTTTACTTGTCCAATGATAAAATGAAATTTTTTTATTGCAGATTTAACAATTAAATAACTACCTAAACGTGTTGAAAGAAATTCAGAGAATTATTACTGTAGTCTAGGCTCGCTTTACAGGAACATATTTTTAATATTGCAATATTTCATAATACTATGTAGACTCATATGAGTGATATCTTAATTCTCGAATTTATGTACAGCTCCAGATATAATAAATATATTTTTTTAATCTTCAGCATTAAAAAACCTCATTTCTAAATCTTATGGAAATTAATTACGCAATTTAGTAGTTTTTCCACTTTTTTAACAATTATTCTTGGCTGGTTAATCGACTAAAATCGTGGCTCAATTAAAATAGAATTTACCTTATATGAAGAATATGGTGATTCTTCGTTACCGTTACATAAAATCATTCACAAATCCCTTTATATCCGCCAGCCGGTCAAAAATTATTAACGCTGTAATACTGTAGGCAACACTACTTAATGCACACGAGTCCCACCTGTAGCTGATGTCTGAGGACCGATCGAAGAAGTGTATATTTGACCGGCCGGGGTTACGCCGGCAGTGCGACAGCGGCGAACAGGCCCCACAGTAACAAGTAATGCTCAAATTGGTAATTACTCTAAATAGCAAGCATACTACTTAAATCGCTTTTATACTCGTTATCAGTGATTATCGCATACACACTTGCTCGACGACCTGTTAGTTGGAAGGGGTATCATGTAGACTGTGTGCTGTACATTCGATGAATGAAGTAGAATTGTCCTCGTGGACTGTTTTTATTCCATTTTCTATACTAGACTGGATCTAGCCGCTTTCATAACGCGACACGTCAGAAACATATGATGCTTATTTGCATAGATGTGTAATACAGCGTGACGGTTTTATCAAACTGTGGGCACCACAATAATATGATTGATTTCAGGATGTCCAAGACACATTTTTCCAGGAATCTAATTTCGTTGATTTTTTATGTCTTAAAAATTATTACATATCTACAAGTTACTATGCCAGCGTAGACAGAATATTAAATCCCAGAACTAGATCGTTACGTAAACTTTGTATTTATACATGTGATCTATTTCAACATGTAAGCTTCCAGTAAGCATAACTCCACGAATTTATTTCATTATGAAATTAATGGTAATGTAATAATAGATTTTCATAGTGGCCTCTTAATTTTAGTTGTAAACTGTATATACATCCATAGGTGTTAATTGATTACGTTTGCAGTATATGCTTCAAAATTTTGTGTTAGATGGTAGGTGTAGTAATTATAACTATCGCCTTTTTTATGTTGCTTTTTTCATAGAATTTTCCGCCATTTTAAGGTGAAGTTCCTTAAAACCATTGATTTAATCTTTTTATTAACGAATTCGATATTTCTGCTTCCGGGTTTGAACATCTACGTTAAAAATTGTATTCTGAAACATTGGCCGTATACAAAGAAGAATAGATAAATAATGTAGTCATCAATTTCAAAATTTGCAGCAATAATCACACTCAATATCTTACATGTTCACTTTCTTCCACAATTTTGGAGTATAATAAGGAAATAAATCCATCCACTAGCCATAGACATAGTCTTTTTATTATTACATGAATAAAAGCAATTTTTTTTGTAGCAGCATCTTTATATAGTTTTATTTAGATATATACAGGGTATTCCACGTAAGTGTTTCATTAAAAGTTTATAATGTTCTGTTATTTACTTATATTTGAGATTTTAGCACCATTATCTGTTTGATGGGAACTATAAATGTAAAATACTTTAACCAAAATATCACTTCCGGTTGACCGGAAATGGATATCAACTTTGTTATTTTAAATAGAATGATGCCGTCTTTGAGTTATTTAAGTTTTTTTTTTGTCATAATCATTGCATCATTGAGAAATTAATATTATTAATTAGTAGTAAGTATTATTCCTGATTCGACAGGCCGTATAAAGCAAATTGTCAAAGTCATCAAGCAGGTCGTGGAAGTTACTAATAACGAAATACTTAGGCAGAGTGCACACCGGAGGGATACGACCGTAATACGACAAGCGACACAACCAGCAACACAAGTACCGTGTAAATTTAATGTAATTGTCGTGTTGCTAGCTATGTCGCTTGTCGTATTCCTCTGGTGTGCACTCTGCCTAAAACCACACTTAAACGCTGAACTGATGACATGTGATGTTTTTGATTATGGTGAAATGTAACTTTCCACCCAAAAGATGGAAGTGATCGCTTTTAACCTAAGAGAAACACTTTTCATCCAGTAATGAAGTATTTTTCGATCTCATGCAGTTTAGAAAAAAAAGCCATTATAAAAATTTTATATATTATTTAGTTTTTATAGTTCGTGAGATTGATTCACTGGCCGCTACGCTGCTCTTGATCAAACTTCTCAGCTCACGAAAAAGAAAAAAAAAACGAAACCATCTCTTGTGAAATATACTACTCCTTCATAGAATTCGGAAATGCTTGTCGATAGATGTAGGGAACTCAACCGTAAATCGCCTATGTTTTTAGAGTTGAATAAGCAAGAAATAGGAGATTTCATTTGAAATTTCTGACTTTTCGATATTTTTCACAACTCATCTTTTATCAAATAATCAATGAATAAGGTACAATAATTTTTATGCGCACACTTTGATGTATTAACTTCGTTTTGCAAGTACTCCAGTTAGACTGCAAAAAACCGAGAACACATACATATATGGCAGTAGTTGTTTAGAGAATAGCGCAATACTTTAAGAATGAGATCACAATTTTATTTAGAAAATAGCACAATGCTTTATTCACATTTTATAAAATTTACGTATTGCCATGTATATAAATAACATTTTTTTTGTTTCTTTAAATACCGATTAGAATTTTGTTGTGTGTGTCAGTTAGCGTCAGACTACGTATTTATTATCTATGGTCAACAGTAGCATTTATTTAAAGGTGCGTCCACACGATCGGAGTTCGCCGAACTCCGAACGATAGTTTGGCGAACTCTTAGTCATGTTGATGGGGGGTTCGAAGTACGGCGAACTCCGACCGCATGGACGCACCTTAATGAGGGGCATATGTCAGTTTTCCACCACGTATCGAAATATCTCGAAAACAAATATATAAAAATATACAAGTTGTTCCGTTTAAAATAAGAAAGTTGATGTCAACAACCCGTAAAACAGCTAGTGCTAAATTTTATTATAAATTTTCTTCGATTAGGTCAAATCGCTGAGTATACTACCATATTTTCAGATTTTTTGGGTGAATAATTTTCCATTGTCGATCGCGATTATGTATGCAACTCGTGATAGGATAAGAGCTAAAGTGTTCATATTTTTGTCTCACAAACTAATTCTTTTTTTAACTTTGTGTTTTAATTACCATTGTAAGATAGCAAAACTTCATGTAAGTCATCAATTTTTAACAATTGTTATTTAAATAATTTATTTTTTATTTTAGTACAGGTCAATTATATATAGTTTTAATTCAGTTTTTAGTCGTCTTTTCAATTTGTTCCAACAGCATTTGCATTCGATATTTCATCACTGGTTGGCCTTTTCTAGTTTTCTTGTTTAACTTCTTGTACTTTTGTGTCTTCTCCTCCTTATACTTTTGCAGTGCTCTATCTCTTTCTTCTTTTCGTTTACGAATTTCTTCCCGCCTTTTACGTTTTTCTTCCTTAAAGCATTGATACTCATCATAAGGATTAAGATGATGTTTCTTAATTTTTGGTGGGTGCGCTTGCTGATCTACCTTTGGATTATCAGTGGTCACTTCACAATTCAAGTTATTTTCGTTTTCTATATCATCTGCTCTAGTATCCTTGTCGGCTTCTTCATAAATCTTTTGCACATCAAATTTTATAGGGGCGTTATCTTTCTTTTGTTTGTAATACTCTCTCAATACAATTTTCTTTTTTTTCTCCTCCCATTGTTGTAACTTATATTTCTTGCTGTATCGTTGTAGGCGCCACTTTTTCTTATTAAATGGCTTCTTTACAATATTATCATCATTCTTCTTCTTCGTATTATTTTTGGAATTAACGGTATTTTTAATAAAGAAATTATTTGATGATGGTTTGAAGTGGTCTCTGGATTTAGTAGCTTCGTTTTTTTTAGGATGTTGTACTTTCGACGATTCTGTCTTTTTAAAAAAGTTATTCTTCGCCATGATACTATCCTCCAATATTTTGTGTCGACTTATGCCTGAAATAGAGCGTGCTTCATGTAGTTTTATTTATATTTTAGTATCTGTTGTTACACCATTGTAAATAATTTATAAACAAAGAAAATGTTTACTGAAAAACAAAAAAAGAGTATTGCAATTCAGAAAATGTAGTTCATTAGTTTTAATCAATTTTAACTGATCTGTGCGTTGAAGGCGCCTAATATTAAACCATTAATGTTTTGACGCATATACGCGTGCGTAATGTTTTTGAAATATTTTCTAAAACCACTTGAGATATCAATAAATGTAGATTTTTAGTCAAACAAGTCTGGCCGTTAATGCGTTAACTAACCCAAAAATTCTGAAACATATTTACGGTATAAGTTGATAGTTGGGTATGTTAATTATTAAAAAGTATATACAATGGTAATAAACTTTCTACATTTGCATATTGTTCTTTGTAGCCTGCGTTATAGTTCATTTTTTAACTAATACACTTAAAACTTTTCTTTCTGGAGTATAAGACTGTGTTTAATAAAACGATAATTACAAGATTTAAATCAATAAACGTTTCGACATTATTTGTCTTCATCAGTATGCTAGTGGAAATTCCTTGCTTTTTTCTTATAAAATAAAAATAAATTGTGGTAATGAATGTTGCAGTATATATTGTATTCTAAACAAAGCACGTCATTTCATTTTAATAATGTTATTAGTCTATGGGAAATATTGATGCAGCATTAACTACCACATTATGTTTAATTTATATTTTAAAGCTGGAACATATTTTGAAAAAAAAAAAAAAAAAAGGATTACTATGCAATCGGTTTTCAGAAGCAGTGTAGCTTGTATCCACTATTTGTGGTTTTTTTGCGCAAGTTGTGCATATCGTAAACATAAGTACATAGTTTGTTTTGAAGTAAGCAAAAGTTATCGTTAAATATCAAAGTATTTAATTGGTGATAAACAAACAACAAAATTGTTTTGGTATAATTATTATATCAATTTTTGTAAGATAATTTCTTCCTTCTTAATGGAATATCCTCTTATTTTAGTTAAATCCTATAGATTTTTTTTACGTAATTTGAATCTCTATGGCACATAAAATATGCTTTAGTTTCTTAAATAAAACAATCGCTGCAGGCACACAGATTTGTACTTACATCAAGACGTTATTATCGCAAAATAAAAGAAAGTGGCAAAAAAAAATCTCCCAAGTTATTTTCAATAAAAATGCAAAAATCTATTTTCTGTACTTCAAGAATTTTATAAGTACAGTCTGTCTTACATATCTATTTATGCACATATTTAATGGAAAACTAGTGGAAATAAAAAGTTGCATAAGATCCAATGGAATCGGGACGACATTATATACAAGATTTGCCATTCTCCCCATTCTTTTTTTTTGCAAAGTTTTAGGTAAGTTACAATACAAATACAGTCATATGCATAAATTCTTAAAAATATATCTCAGAAAAATCAAAAATTTTACCGCTGACCTCATCTTCTAACGCCAAGCTGATCTATATGATTATCACGATATTAAAGGAGCCGACAGTATGTGATCCTTCTTGATGGCCATTTCGTCTAATTCAAGTTGCTAGTTCTTATTCACAATATGATAAACGATATGGTCAGCGAAGATATCTCTCGCTGACCATATCGTTTATCATATTTGACAAGGAACATGTGAATAAGAGCTAGCAACTTGAATTACACGAAATCGCCATCTTTTCTAAGTTCGTTCTAGCCAATAGGAAGCCAAGCTCAGCTCTTGCGAAACTTGTTGACTGTCAATTGAGTTTTCGAGGCTTCTACCACATTCATGCAAGTACCAGCTGTGGCAAGGAACGAGACAGATGACACATTTAAGCCCGTTCCCACGGCCTGTAGCTTGGCGAGTCTTAACCGAAGTTTGTCATACCTCGCGCCGTAGGAACGCAAAGACTCGATGTTGCTCGAGGTCCTTTCCCGCGAAATGTCGGTAAATGTTCGGACATCAAAGGCTTGTCGGATGGCAAGCCTAGCACCGGTGTGAACTTGGCAAGCAACTTTATTAAAAAAAAATAAACGTAGTACGGTTCGATTGTACTTCGTTTGTACCCGTTTGTACCACCTTCGTTTCGTTTGTACCTCAAAGGTTAAAAAATAGAAAGGGTTAAAAAAAATTCAGCAAGCAAGTACAAAGATATTCAAAAACGGACAACGCCATTCGAAAGAGCATTGTTTGTACCCGTTTGTACCACCTTCGTTTTCGTTTGTACCTCAAAGGTTAAAAAAATAGAAAGGGTTAAAAAAAAAATTAGCAAGCAAGTACAAGATATTCAAAAACGGACAACGCCATTCGAAAGAGCATTATTTGTACCCGTTTGTACCACCTTCGTTTTCGTTTGTACCTCAAAGGTTAAAAAAATAGAAAGGGTTAAAAAAAATTTAGCAGCAAGTACAAATATTCAAAAACGGACAACGCCATTCGAAAGAGCATTGTTTGTACCCGTTTGTACCTCATTTAATCGTTTTTACTTCCACCAAACCGGAAGTAGACACATTTGAAAATAAGTAAGTTGGCGAGAGAAATTTCGCCCATTTTTGAGATATCGGAAAACGGCCAACGCTATTCAAAAGAGCATCGTTTGTACCCGTTTGTACCTCTTTTTACATCATTTGTACTTCAATCAAACCGGAAGTAGTGACAATTCAAAATATGTCAAAGAGAGAAATTTGGGTATTTTTTAAGATATCAAAAAACGGCCAAGGCTATTCAAAGGAGCATCGTTTGTACCCGTTTGTACCTCTTTTTACATCGTTTGTACTTCAACCAAATCGGAAGTTGTGATAATTCAAAATATGTCAAAGAGAGAATTTGGGTATTTTTTAAGATATCAAAAAACGGCCAAGGCTATTCAAAGGAGCATCGTTTGTACCCGTTTGTACCTCTTTTTACATCGTTTGTACTTCAACCAAACCGGAAGTTGTGACAATTCAAAATATGTCAAAGAGAGAAATTTGGGTATTTTTTAAGATATCAAAAAACGGCCAAGGCTATTCAAAAGAGCATCGTTTGTACGTGTTTGTACCTCTCTTTACATCGTTCGTACTTCAACCAAACCGGAAGTAGTGACAATTCAAAATATGTCAAAGAGAGAATTTTGGATATTTTTTAAGATATCCGGACAGAGAAATGTTGCTAATTTTTGAGATATCGCAAAGTGGCTAACGCTATTCTATAGAACATCGTTTGCAACCTTTTTTGAAATCGTTTGTACTTCAGCGAAACCGGAAGTAGTTCTTTTCAATGTTTATGTTACATTTTTTCTTAATTGACCAAGGTTCCCATCCCCTACTTTAGAAAACATATAAATACAGATATTCTGCATTTTGCCAAATTAGGTCAGACAACCTAGTAATGTGACCACTATTTATTAATTAACTATGTATTTAATTTTTACTTTGTGAGACCTTAAGTATATTTTTTAAATATGTATGTTGTTTTAAACCATCTCTTTATTATATATTTCTATATCTTTGGTTGCAGATACGGTTGTAAATGTATGGCATTTAACACCAATTATACTTTCTTATTATCTAATTATTATAGACCTCTGCTAGGGAGATTATAAAGAAAGATATTCAATTGAGTCGTGTAGCGGTATATTCAACGCATTGAATCAAATGACATTGCCCGTTGTGCGATATCTCAAAGATTAGCGAAATTTCTCTCTCATATCTTCAAATGGTTCCGGTTTAGTTGAAGTACAAACGATGGTAAAAGAGGTACAAACGGGTACAAACGATGCTCTTTTGAATAGCTTTAGCCGTTTTTTGATATCTTAAAAAATACCCAAATTTCTCTCTTTGATATATTTCGAATTGTCATTACTTCCGGTTTGGTTGAAGTACAAACGACGTAAAAGGAGGTACAAACGGGTACAAACGATGCTCTTTTGAATAGCTTTGGCCGTTTTTTGATATCTTAAAAAATACCCAAATTTCTCTCTTTGATATATTTTGAATTGTCATTACTTCCGGTTTGGTTGAAGTATAAACGATGTAAAAAGAGGTACAAACGGGTACAAACGATGCTCTTTTGAATAGCTTTAGCCGTTTTTTGATATCTTAAAAAATACCCAAATTTCTCTCTTTGATATATTTCGAATTGTCATTACTTCCGGTTTGGTTGAAGTACAAACGACGTAAAAGGAGGTACAAACGGGTACAAACGATGCTCTTTTGAATAGCTTTGGCCGTTTTTTGATATCTTAAAAATACCCAAATTTCTCTCTTGGATATATTTTGAATTGTCCATTACTTCCGGTTGGTTGAAGTATAAACGATGTAAAAAGAGGTACAAACGGGTACAAACGATGCTCTTTGAATAGCTTTAGCCGTTTTTTGATATCTAAAAAATACCCAAATTTCTCTCTTGATAATATTTTGAATTGTCATTACTTCCGTTTGGTTGAAGTACAAACGACGTAAAAGGAGGTACAAACGGGTACAAACGATGCTCTTTTGAATAGCTTGGCCGTTTTTTGATATCTTAAAAATACCCAAATTTCTCTCTTTGACATATTTTGAATTGTCATTACTTCCGGTTTGGTTGAAGTACAAACGACGTAAAAGGAGGTACAAACGGGTACAAACGATGCTCTTTTGAATAGCTTTGGCCGTTTTTTGATATCTTAAAAAATACCCAAATTTCTCTCTTTGATATATTTTGAATTGTCATTACTTCCGGTTTAGTTGAAGTACAAACGACGTAAAAGGAGGTACAAACGGGTACAAAACGATGCTCTTTAAATAGCTTTGGCCGTTTTTTGATATCTTAAAAAAATACCCAAATTTCTCTCTTTGATATATTTTGAATTGTCATTACTTCCGGTTTGGTTGAAGTACAAACGATGTAAAAAGAGGTACAAACGGGTACAAACGATGCTCTTTCGAATGGCGTTGTCCGTTTTTGGATATCTTGTACTTGCTTGCTAAATTTTTTTTTAACCCTTTCTATTTTTTTAACCTTTGAGGTACAAACGAAAACGAAGGTGGTACAAACGGGTACAAATAATGCTCTTTCGAATGGCGTTGTCCGTTTTTGAATATCTTGTACTTGCTTGCTATTTTTTTTTAACCTTTCTATTTTTTTAACCTTTGAGGTACAAACGAAAACGAAGGTGGTACAAACGGTACAAACAATGCTCTTTCGAATGGCGTTGTCGTTTTTGAATATCTTGTACTTGCTTGCAAAATTTTTTTTAACCCTTTCTATTTTTTTAACCTTTGAGGTACAAACGAAAACGAAGGTGGTACAAACAATGCTCTTTCGAATGGCGTTGTCCGTTTTTGAATATCTTGTACTTGCTTGCAAAATTTTTTTTTAACCCTTTCTATTTTTTAACCTTTGAGGTACAAACGAAAACGAAGGTGGTACAAACGGATACAAACAATGCTCTTTCGAATGGCGTTGTCCGTTTTTGAATATCTTGTACTTGCTTGCAAAATTTTTTTTTAACCCTTTCTATTTTTTTAACCTTTGAGGTACAAACGAAAACGAAGGTGGTACAAACGGGTACAAACAATGCTCTTTCGAATGGCGTTGTCCGTTTTTGGATATCTTGTACTTGCTTGCTAAATTTTTTTTTTAACCCTTTCTATTTTTTTAACCTTTGAGGTACAAACGAAAACGAAGGTGGTACAAACGGGTACAAACAATGCTCTTTCGAATGGCGTTGTCCGTTTTTGGATATCTTGTACTTGCTTGCTAAATTTTTTTTTAACCCTTTCTATTTTTTTAACCTTTGAGGTACAAACGAAAACGAAGGTGGTACAAACGGGTACAAACGAAGTACAATCGAACCGTACTACGTTTATTTTTTTTTAATAAAGTTGCTTGCCAAGTTCACACCGGTAAGCCTAGCACGGCTCGAACCCCCTTCCCACGGCCTGTCATATAGCTTGCGGGTATTTATACAGAAGTTTTAAAAAGTTTATCAGTCGGCTGTTATTGAAAAATTTTGAAGGGTTGTCATAAATTTTTTGGCTAATGTCAACCGTATTTGCTGATTTTTGTTGTATATCTTTGAG
This sequence comes from Protaetia brevitarsis, assembly GCA_004143645.1. Lineage (NCBI taxonomy): Eukaryota > Metazoa > Arthropoda > Insecta > Coleoptera > Scarabaeidae > Protaetia > Protaetia brevitarsis. The sequence goes on from RXPK01000118.1 coordinate 470,339, forward strand.
AATGCAGTGGAACAATGAAGTTATAATAAAATTTCTGTATGAGGGAGAACCTATTATATGGAATCCCCCAACCTGAACAGCATAAATAACATAAGTGTCGATTGTTCCTTAAAAAAATTAAAGAAAAAATAATCTGATGGCCACTTACAGGAAATTGGCAATGAAAGTTAAAAACAGTACAAGAACTGGGGCTGGAACTGATGAAATATAGAGGGTATTCCACGTAACTGGTTCATTAAAAGTTTATGATGTTCTATTATTTACTTATATTTGAGATTTTGGCACCAGTATCTGTTCGATTGGAACTATAAATATAAAATACCTTAACCAAAATATCACTTCCGGTTGACTGGAAATGGATGTCAATTTTGTTATTTTAAATAGAATGATATAATTTTTTATTCATTTTTGGATTCTACAACTATAAATACGTCAGTTTTCATTAGCTATTCCTATAGCTACATGTTGCCGTTTTGAGTTATTTAAGTTTTTTTTTTTTTAGTCATAATCATTGCATCATTGAGAAATTAATATTAACCGAGATATTAATTTCTATACTGCAAGTAGAGACTCCAAATTTGCTATGTTATGAATGTAGATATTACTCTAAGAAACGGTAAGCACACTTTACATTCTAACATACGGGGTGTTTAAAACTGAGGAACAAAGTGACATATTTTCAAATGCAGAAAACTCATTTTTTTAGATAGAACACCCTGTATTTTAATTCGGAATTAGGAAGTAAATATCATTCCCTATCGCTTTATATGAGCATTCCCTATACCTACCTTTAATAGGTAGCTAAAATTGGGTCAAAACAACTAATAAATGTATTTCACAACATGAAAAGAACTGAAGTCATGTTAATAATAAATGTACGTACCATCTTTAACAAATTAAATGCGAATTGAAGCTCCGCAAATCTTCGATTATTTCTGCAACCGAAACTACAAGTACTGCGTACCCAGCAATCCATAATTCAGAATTGTTTGCAAATAATTTTTAATTACTATTCAGTGTACTGTAGCTTCAATTGCATTAATAATCGAAGATTTGATGAGCTTAGATTCGCATTTAATTTGCTAAAGATGGTATATTTATATTTTAAATCAACATACATTATAAACTTGCAACCATGAGGCTAGTGTTTTTGCACGGGGTTATAGGTGGGTGTACAAATATATTATTTTAAAGTGTGTTACCTTAAATCTTACAGAGTAATGTTTTCCATGGTTTTTCCTTGCTCATTGGTAAATAGTAGGAGATAATTTGGCTTGTTCCATGAGCGCAAGTAACAACTGACCGACCCATTTATTATATTGTTGTTATTATCATTTATAATTATAGGGAAATTATTTAGTTAGAGTAGGAATATTTCAACTGTTATGGAACCGATATCGTACTTACAGTAGGTAAGGTGTAGTACTTTTAGGTGGAACAGGGGGTTTAGGATTATTAATTGTAATTATTTAGCTTTTCATAAATAAAGGGAGTATGGTTTTATTCATTTAAATAAAATTAGTAAAAATTATATGAAAGCCCATTATTTATAAGAGAACTGTGATAAAATTTCTGGAGTACGAAGAAAAATTAATCATATAACCCTATATCGAAAAGTAAGATAGCGTACGCTTAACTGTTGTACTATTTAAGGAAGCTAATGAATTTGTATATTTATGTGCTAATATTCCATGATACAAAAAAAAATAAGGTATGCTCTTGGGCATCTCACTGTATCGTGTTTGGGGGTCAAACAATTTTAGGCATCACCATTGTGAAAAAAAATTAATTATTAATTAAATAATGTACCTAAAATTGTAGTATTGCATGTTTTTTTGCAAACACTAAATATGTGATGTATTTGAGGACCACGTGCGCAACAATGGTCAGTTTTGGTTTTCAGAAAAGCGTATCTTATTTTCTCGTATCATAGGCACATTACCGGGCAAAATTAATGCCGTCGTCCACAGCGAATTTTCGTATTTTCCTATCTAATATTTTTAATTGGCAAGTGTTTTACACGTAGATACCCCAATACCTGCATAAGGTGATGACAGCCGAACGCGCGCCTGTTCAAATAATGCAGTTTTTATAATCACTGCGCTATAGACGACGACATTAATTTTGTCGGGCAGTGTACATGCAACGTCATAGAAAACACCAAATGTAAATATTGGCATCACTATAGTGGAAAACGTATTTTCATAACATTTAAACTTTTCCTGTAGTAAATTTACATAAACAATTAGTATGTTTGAACATTCCTAATTGTGCTATACGGATCACTAGTTGTTTTCGATTTTTTTTTTATCTGTTAATCACCGTAAACCAGATGTGCAGTATGAAAGAACATTTCACGCTAATCGTTTTATAGTTAATAGCTAGTGATAGCTATCTCTTCCACAGAAGAGCGCAGATGTAAGAGTGAGAGAGCTATACACTCATGAATGGTATGGAAAATCATAATTTTAATATTGCATGAATGCATGCTATTAGACCTATTCGCAAGCAAAAGAACCTATTATATATCCATTATTGCACATATATTTTCTATGACGAAAGATTACATTACAAGTGGAGAAATTGATCAAGGTATTTTTCCCTAAATTTGAACGTCTAATTAGCAAGTTCGACATTAGACACTTATTACACCCTAAAAGTTCTTTGACAAAGATCTTTAGCAAAAAAATACTTGATAAAGAACTTTTATAGTGTAATAATCGCCATAGCAACATAGCAAAAGAGAGCCTAGCATTTCAATGTAAAACGATGATAGCCTTGAACCAGTAATTACAAATAAGTAATGTTTGTCTTCTTAGATCTATTATAATTTGTTCACGAGTCACAAAGAGCACAGGCACTAGTGAAGCCATTAAATTTTGAGTAATTTGACAGAAGGAATATCAAAATTATCAGTACATCAGCAATTTCGTTCTGAATCTACTTTTTTTTTGTGAAAACTGATCAAGAATGCTTGATATCATTGACTAAGAATTGATTAAGCTGTGAAAGGATGGAGATCAACCCAAAGAGGGAGCCTATAGGAAGAACACCTATTGGTGATAATGTCTTTTTGACAATGATATGGATTGTAATTGTCAATAAATTCTATTATTGGCTCCTATTATTATTAGAAATAGTACTTGTGAGACTAAAATTGTTTTTGTTTTTATTTTATTGCAAATATTTTTCAATACGAACAATATGAGCTCCATTTTTTTTCTTTTATCGAGATCCTCTACTCCATATGAAAGGTGATACTAAAAAATGATGTCATATAATTAATAACTGGTGGATTTTCATTAGGAGACAGACTTAAATTCTTTGAACTGTACTATGGTGGGTAAACATGTTTGGACAAGCACAAAATAAAAATTTCCATCAATACATGTACCTTATTTTACAAAAGCTAAAGTAGCTTTTATTTTTCAATGCTTGTGCAATATTAGATATGTAGGTACTAATATTTTTCTGCAAAAACTGTAGTATACATAACAATTATTTCTACGATACATGTAGTCAGATTACATTTTCAACAATGAAGACAAAATTTAGAAAAAAAAATCATTTCATAATCATCAGAGATCATCGCTATTTATAAAATTGTGAAAAAAATCCATGGAGCTACGAAAAAATATTTTGAATCCTACCTACAACTTTAATTTATGTGGGACGTCTACAAAATTCACAAAACGTGGAAAATAATCCGTTTTAAAACGCAATATGGCTGTCGGTCTTACCTTCCGATGCCACCCGTTGGGTTGGCTAGAACTTTTCGGCGGAATTTTGGATTTTTGTAAATACTTCTGAATAAAAAACAGTGGCAACGTTCGTCAAGCAAGGATAATTACTGCTTTTTTGTGCCGCACTTGAAACACCATACCGGCACTCTCACACCTTTCCACACAAGACAGCGCAAAAGGATGACAGATGCAACTTGCGCCACTAAGTCGCAGGTGGAAGATTTCAAAACTAAAATTAATCCTAGGGATTTCTTTTGTATAATGGTTAGGCAACTTAACCAACGTCGGTGTTACAATAAAAAGAACATAATCGGAGTACATAATTATTAACACAAAATTATTTTACCTTAATAAAATATCATTATAACTGAATGTGAAGCAAGAATGAAAATAAACATTATTTTTCTAGTTTTTATTTTTATACCTTTTCGAGGAAACTCAGCAGTACTCTATATATATTCTTAAGAATAATAAAATTATTTTATTATTGTAATTTTCAAAAAAATTTCTAACATACATTTCCATAAATATTTTGGGAATGAAATAATATTTACAAACATATTCACATATATTTTTCAGGAGTTTGTTGTGTTAATCGCCTAAATCTTTTTGTAAACATCCCATACATTTGTTTACACCCACGCATTATGTAAAATTTAGAATCTAGATAGTAATTACTTTCAATTATCATTAATTTGTAGATTTCGGTATACGTATATACACATTTACTTACGATTTCTGGAAAAATATCTAGATTGGAGTCATTATTTCATAAATATACATATATGCAGTCATAGATGCTTATTTTGAAAGAAAAACGCCTGCTGAAAACCGTGTGGGATATTAATTTTAGGAAAAAAAAAAACGGTTCCATTCAGAATGCATTCACATTCTTTTTCATGTAATCTTGTTAATTGCATGATACATAAGAAAATTAACATGACTCAACCTCTGCAGTAGAGTATAAAGCATAGATGAAGCAATACGGTTTTAAAAAATAATTGTGAATTACTTAAATTGTTTGAGTTCTAGAATCACAATAGGTAATTACTTTTGTTTATTAGCTTAAATTAAAAGTGTGTTTAACACTCCGTTGATCTCAGGCAACCAAATTTAAATTTCCCACAATTATTTTTAGTAACTTCAACGTAAAGGTACTAAAATAACTATGCATGTAATACAAAATTAAGGTCGTTTTGCACCTAGCTATTTATTGGCCAATAAATTGCGCAATAAATAGCTAGGTGTAAAACGGCCTTTATAGGTAATTTCATGATTCAACCTTGAAGTTACTCAAAATTGTTGTGGGAAATTTAAATTTGGTTGCCTGGTAGCATTCGCAGCGTTTCACTTTACCAAGGATCATCAGTGTTACTGGTCGACGCATTATACAAAAAATATCTGTCTATACTTAATATGTGGATGAATAAACGAATTATAATTGACGATGCAAATCTTAAATTCACGATATTAATGAGATTTCCATTTTAAATTCTCATTTATTTATTTATCCACATATTAAGTATATATACCTATACGAATTTACAATATAATGGATTAGGTCGACCAGTAGGACTGATGATGTTTGGTAAGGTGACACGCTGGGTACTTTTGTTTATGTTTTGCATATTTGTGATCTTAAATATTGTACGAATCAAAATGTATACATAGTTTCAGTTTCTTTGTCATTTAATAAAATTAATATTTGTTCATTAAGTTAATAATAGTTACTTAATTTGCAGGTAGTTTAAATTGTAGAAGAACTATTCTAAAAGTGAAGTATTAGTAAAATATACATAAATAAGTTGAATAACGTGAGATTCAAAAAGATTGTCAATTCCGCTACCATAGATAGTAGCAGGATGTAGGTATATGCCATGTGTTTGTAATGAGGGTTTGAACTAAGTCAGTGTTACTATGCTATTGTTGGTGATATTAGATGTAAATATAAACGGTTTTGTAAGAAATTATAAGATAAATAAACGAAGGAAAATTACAAAACGAACGCCAATGTCACTAAATGTCAAGAAAATTGATTTATTGTATGAAATTTGTATGTAGGTAACTTCACTCATTAAATCGGCAATAAGTATAGATATTTTTTCCGGAAAACAGTTTTTTTTATCGCGACAATCATTTTGAATCTCACAGTATAAGAATTTGTTAGATGTATATTTATATACGTATTAGATACCATAGGACATTAAAACAAATAGAATATACTACAATAATTCTTCACATTTTTCTTAGAATTTACCATTAAAATAATAAACTATAAAAATAATTCATGGCGTGGAAAGACATTTATGTATATATATTTTTGAATGTTTTTAAACAATTATTTGTGGAAATATTACACAATGCGAGTTAATAAAATGTGCAAAATTTTTGCTCAATCGGTTAATATTAACACGTGCCGCATTTAGTTTAAAGTGCATGTGCAAGTGATGACGCACGACGAATTCAGACTTATTTACACCAACTGCACTTGTACGTTAGTCGATATCGTGTTCTTGGTTAAGCCAGTACGGTAAGAAGCATTAAGATAAGACAGCATGTAATTGACACTTTCAACGACAAATAGTTAGTTACACTAGCGTGCGGCAGGTGTTACTTATAGCGCCAGAGTTCAGTTTCAGGCTGGTTTCAGGCACATCGCCGACATTATTATTTAGCACTCCAACGAATGGCTCGACGCTTTGATGATGCTAAGTATAAGTATTAATGTGGGTGACTGTACAAGCCGAAGGCGACTGACTGAAGAATTCGCACCACACTTTTATTAGATTTTTGTATACTAGCAAGTATTTTGAAAATCTTATTTCAAAAAATACGCCGTCAATCAGTAGACGTCATTTGGCGTTTTGATAAATCAACTCAGGCTTAAGGGCGCGTAGCGTAATTCACAAATAGCAACCGAATTCTCGGTTTTGTGTCCCGAATATAGCGGATTTTACGATTTTCTGATTTTTCTATCCCCTCCACTGCGGAAACATAAACGCACACCATACCGCACCTGTATCTATGATTTATATTCTTCGTTACAAACTTCTGGAATATTTACATTGTTTATATGTATAATCACTAAAAAATTAATCATTAATCATACAAATCCACATGGAAACCACATGTAGGTTATCTTTAAAAGTGGTACTAACCAAAGTGTCCCGTAAATTTTCTGAAATACTCGGCAATCGTTAATAACCGCAAATAAATCGCAACTAATCATTTGGTTACAATTTTATATTTACGGTACACGCCCTAAATCTATGTCAAAGTGATTTTTTTTTATGATTTTTTTAAAAAAGTAATAAAAATACCAGCAAATGCGTTTAAATATATATTGGGCTGCGCGATCAAAGCCCATTTGCCAGCAAAAATGTGTTTGTTTAAGATATTATGCCTATTTTACATCTGAAGAAACTGTGAGAACGTAGCCATTGGCCGCGTTCAGAGTACGAATATGATGCATAAATGGTGACCGCTCCATTGTATATTATTGATGTGGCGTTGCGTTTTTGTCACCAGTCCAAATCGCTTTGGGAGCAGCTACGTATTCTGAACGCGGCCATTGGCTGCATTTAGAGTACGAATACGATACATAACTGTTTCCGCTACACAAAATGGCGCCCACTCTATTGTATATTTTGATGTAGCGTTGCATTTTTGAGACGAATTGTTAACAATCTCTAAACCGCTTGGCAGCAGCTACGTATTTTGAACGCCACCATTTTGATACGCGTTGATACCACAACGTTAATTACCGGTGCTTATTTTTGTATGCATATTGCATAATAGGCAACTTCATGCACTCAAAAGTGTGTGTAATAGTATATTAAAGTAGTAGTGTTACAAAGATGTTTGTTGTAATACGAGTTCAAGTTTGAATCAGGAGTTGCATGCCGACATTGAACATGTAAACAAAAACGAACAACTAGTAAATTTTAACTACGTGGAATTACCACCTTTTCTGAGTTCATTATAACTAATAGGAAGCCAAATCAAGGATCTTGTCAGAACAGATCATGACAATCATTTGAAAGTTCTAAGGGTTTTTAGGAATGTGTCCGCGCATTGCCATGTTTTTTAGTTCGTTCTAGCCAAGAGCCTTCTAATAGCAATCAATAAGTGGACTGAAGGTCACGAATTTTTTCCCGTTGAGATCAAAGGTGCTGACGCTTAGATGCTGTTTGGGCGTTTTTGTTGAGTAGTGACGAGTGATACAATTACAGCGTCACATGTTTTTTAACTATTTTCTTTAAATATTTATAAATTTACAATACGGCAGAGAGAAAAAAGGCACTTTGATCAATCTATTACCTTTTTAATAAAATTCTATTACAAATAAATTTAACCCTGTGACAACTTCGAGAGTAGGTTTAATTTACTGCCCTAATGCGGTAAAGCGCATGGCATTTTTTTCTTATGTCACAGTCACTTACAATCAGTAAATTCTATATACGCATGCCTAATATAACTGGAACGGCTCCTATGGAAACATATTGCGTTGAGACCGAAAAAAAAATAGATGACCTGAAGGATAACTGATTTTAGGAAATAGAAATAACTTCAAATTTACCTCAGTCAAATACTATTTTGTATCCGTTACAGTTCAATGCTTACAATGTAAAATATGCTTAGGTAATATCCTTTAATTTATGTAAAAAACATATTTACCGGTATTTTCATTGTTGCTTTAATTGTTATTGTCAAAAGATTCGCTTTGACATTATTCATTCACTGTTACATTGGCGTACTTTTTTTTAAATAAGATTTGCTAATAGTATTTTAAAACACTAGTGTGAGTACAAATTTGACGAATGATTCAAATGATTTAATGTCTTAAACTATTTTGTCTATTTCTGTTAGATAAAGTACTAATTGTACATGCGAAATAAAAGCATACTTTTCTTTATCAAAAAATCTAATACAAATGTCGCGCGCTAGCCTAGGTAGCAGAGTGACCTAAAATGATGTTTAAGAAACGTTGATATCACGTATTAGACGTAATATCGACGTCTAATAAACGTCATTTTACGTCACTCTGCTATCTGGGAGATCATTTCATCAGTACTCAGATTCAGAGTACTGATCAGAGTCTCTGAGTTCTCGCGCTGTAAATGACACTCTAATAGAAATAACTATTAAAATGCATTGTTACTTCACACATGCTTTCAAGCTTTTACGCACTGTTGTCAATAATGACGTTCTTTACGAATTGAGAAAGGTATATGGGTACATGTATGTAGGTACTTAAATAACGATAGATCTACACATGAGAGTACATAAAGGTCCTTTAATAAATGTTTTGTTTTGATCTATATAATTTCTGTGCTTTCTAACTAATAAAAACGACTTTCAGAAAAAAATAACACTATGTTGTTATATTTCAAATTCTAGTATTACTGATTTATAACTCTAAAACTTGTCAGACAAAATTTAGGCTTAGTGCGCTACGTGTTAATATTTAATCGGATTGCGCTAAAATTTTATATTTTTTATGTTAGTACGTAATTTAACAAAATTAGAAACAATTATTTAGAAATTTAAATTTTGGAAAATAAGGATCAAGCCTAATGTGTATCTTTAATGTTTTGAACGAGAAGCGCTATATCATATTTACTTAATTATTTCTTTCAGTCAGGCAAAGGAGTACTTAAAGTCAACAATGCATGTATATGCAATCTTTATATTTTTAATTACTCTGAGCAGCATATTCATAATTGGTAAGTAATAACACTTTACTCGTTTATATATTACATTTTGAAAATCTTAGCTTTATTTTCTATTAAGTTTTCTGCTCTGTGTTTGCTTGAGAGGGGGCCTGGTTCTTATCCTTATCGAAGAAACTTACATAACTTTACATATTTAGATATATTTTAACTCTAGACTGTAATTAGTGTATGTCTGCAGACGCGACGATATGTAAGCCTTTATCCTACTTTAAGGTGGATTGTAGTAGGTGCAGATGTAGTGAAGATGGTACGATGTACACCTGCAACTGGAAAATGTGCTATAGACCAACTGTAAGTGAAAAATGTTCAGTATTATGTTCATTAATGTTTAGAATTATTCGCCTATATATGTAGTAGTTTCCGTCAATAATTTCAGTTTTTGCTAAATACGGGTACGCTTCGCAAATGTTGTAGGCTACTATCAATAAAAAAAAAAATAGGAGGGGAAAGCCAATGTATGCACATGCTTGGTAATACTAACAATAGAAGTCTTACTTATGCAGAAAATGTTATTTTAAAAGTTTAAAATTTTTAACATAATACATATGATTATATTGACGAAATTATTTCTTACTATTTACCTATTTTAACCCATACTTAAACAATTAAAGTGCGATTTCATTACATTGTCCAACGTCCGCGACTAGCTGCTACTACTAGTAGTGATGAAGTGATCTTATTTGTGCTTTGTAGTAATGCTGGGCATAATTAGATAACGAAAAACCAATCATTCGATTACTATCGATCAATCGAAAACTCGATTAGGTATGACGTATCGATTATGAATAATCATTCGATTATATTCAGTGATCGGGATTATCAAATCATTCATAATCCATTACTTATTAAATCATTTATGATCCAACGTTAAATCCTTTATAATCGATCATTTATGATACGCGCCTGTCCAATTTTTTAATTCCTGTCCTCAGGCTTCTAAAGATCTAAAACAGATTTTATAAAAACATGTATTCAATTTGTTTACGTTACATCGTTGACCTTTATCGTAATATTGACCAAAAATCCATCTCTCTCCCTCCACATTCTCCAGAGATCCGTCGATCTCTTTCTCAACTTTAATCAGAGATCCGTCGATCTCTCTCTCTCTAAAAGTTCGTCAGAGTTCCGTTGATCTCTCTTAACTCTCGTCAGAGATCCGTTGATCTCACAACACTCACCAGAGATCCGTCGATCTGTCTCTCTCTCAAAGTTCGTCAGAGATCCATTGATCTCTCTTAACTTTCGTCAGAGATCCGTTGATCTCACAACACTCATCAGAGATCCGTTTCTCTCCTCTACCCCGTTTTTTTGCATTAATTTTACCAAGTTTTGAATCAGTTTACCCACACAAAAAAAAATTAATGTAGATAAATTTAGAAGACATTTTAAAATGAAAAATACATTAAGTTCTTATCGGGAATACTTATGTACTTAAATATAAATATATATTTCCTTCAGCATTGCATACATTTAGTTTTTAAACTGCACCTAAGTACATGAGTCACTTGCTTAGTTCAGGTGTTTTTGTGATTTTATATCGACGAAAACATACAACACAGAGCACATGAGTTATTTTTTTTAGGGATAACCCCACGTATTTCTTACAAAGAAAGGGAAACACAATTTTTATTTTCTTTGGTTGTTTACCTAAGCAAATGGCTTGTTTTTTTTTGTCTTAAAACACTATTATGATGTATTTTTCAGGAATAACTCTCTTGTTATATTTATTATTTCATTTTCATAATTTTTATCATAAGAAAGATATGAATGGTAGTTCATTTTGAAAATACTGTAGTAACTGGTAGCAATAGAAGCACTGTTTCCATCCCAATAATTGTTTAAAGTTTGGAAATATAGTAATGTGGCCATCTCCATATCTTCAGCCCAAAGAAGCAATTTATTTTCAAAACAAACTACTGCTTCCAGTAATGACAAAGCAGTGTTTCCCTTTCCTTGAAGGTTTAGATTTAGTTCGTTGAAGTGCATTGTAACGTTAGTCATAAAATATAACTGTTGTAGCCATTTATCTTCTTTGAATTCAGGATGACCAATGGCCTTATTATTTAGTAACGTAATAATTTTAGCAGACATGAAGAAAAACGCTTTAAAATTCTTGCCTTCTGGCCTCGTGAAAATCATCCTTCGTTATTGTGCATCATTCCAGTAGTAGTTATCCATGTCATCTAATAATTTTTTAAATTGACGATGATAGAGGGCCTTTGTTAAAATGTTATTGGTAATTTTATAAGATCATAACGTCACCTATTTCTTTTGGAAAGGATTGTGGACTAAGCGTTTCCTGGTGAATTATGCAATGAAAAGAAAGTATTTCATGGTCAATTTTACTTTTTAAAATTGAAATGAATCCTTTGTGTATCCCAGTCATATTTTTGGCTCCATCAGTTGCAATGGAAACAATCGTATTCACAATGTCTAGTAGCAGCAATCTTCCTTAGGGCCTAGGGGTGAGACAAATTTTGCAAATAGTGCCACTTGCGCTGTGTCTTTTATGTCACAAGACTCATCTACAGCAATTGATATTATTGAACTCAAATTTGCTGTCCTTCAACTGTTGTTGTGTCACATGTAGGGCCGTTTTAGCAGTTCGATCTTGTACTGTTTTAGCAGATAGTTTTTAGTGAGTTTTTTAGGCAAATAGTGGAATATCTTTAATTTTTTTTACAATTGATCTTCTATTTTTTATGGCGAAATAATAATAGTGACTACTTTTTTTTTTACAATTATATATTGAATAAATTGAGACAATAGAATTTAACTAACAAGCTACAAATTAAATAAAATAACAAGTAAAAAAAAAAAAAGCACAATTGTTTCGATGAATATTTTAAAATTTTATAATGTTGTTTAACACAAGCACTAGTAATTTTTACTTACAAATTTATTTATTAAGGGAGAGAGAGCGAGCGAACGAGTTACGGTTTCTACGTATTTGCATTGGTTAGTTTTAAGCAGAATCTTACCAACCGATGTGGGTAATTAAATCTTCCCGTAATCCAAATTATAAGGCACAAAAACTTACACAACACTCACAAAAATTTAAAAAAAAGAAAAGGGGGTTTTTCGAACGGTTTTAGCACAAACCAAAACACCTCTGGAGGAAAGCTTTTGCTTCCTGTTCTCTAATTTTCAAGCTTATTTTAATTACAAAATTTAACAAGAGAAGTTTGATTTTATTTTTAAGATATGGGAAGGCCCGGTAACGAAGGGCTAACGGGTGCTTTTTCTGTAGCTGAAACGAACTCCGCGGACTAATTAATTCAAAACAGCAATGTAAAGAATTCCGCAGCGATTACTAGTTTCGCCTCTCTGTACAAGAGGGCGCAAGAATGATAGTTGGCGTTTTCTGAAACTTCAAACGCCCTTCTGGAGAGTAATGTGGGATTCGCTGGTCAGCAATTGTAACATACAATAGACAAAGTAGTAGATAAAATTTGAAATAAATACCATTTTATTTTAATTACGCGAGACTTAAAATAAAAATAGACTATTATTTCCTGTGCCGGCAGTACGGCTGAGAAGGAAGGGTGCATCATTGCCAATCTTGAAAGTCAAGCAGCAATATGCGGTACTGGTTGTTGGTTGGGTCACACCATTCGGACAACACTTCTCAGTGGCTCGGTATGTTCCGGCACTCTAGCCAAGGGCCTTCAAGGCCTGTAGTGCTGAGTTATTATTATTATTATTTCCTGTGAAGTAGACGCTGCTTCAGCAAATGCCACAGTACTTATCATCAACGTATTAATAAAATGAATTTAAATACTTCATATTATACCGGATGGAATTTCGAATTCTTACACATTACCGCAAATACTCAGGGCATATAACTTGTCTCTTAAAAATCTACTACCTATTTCTTGTTATATAATTCTTTTCTATATACCGGAGTGGGAGCAGGTAGCGTGTCACGAAATATTGAATTGACGTTCAGTACTGATTTGTTTGCCGTTAGGATTATTATTATTGTCATTGTTGTAGCTCTTCTCCATATAATATAAAGGAAAAATTAAAAAATCTTTCAATTTTGTGACATATGCCATCACCTTTATTGCTTATTTGAAATTATTATTTCTTTTGAATTTAAGAAATACTTCAAAGGTTCCCAACCAAAATACCTTATTAAAAGAAATTTTTCAACAACAATTAGAAGAAAATGATTGTTATATATTTTTCATCGACGACACTTTCTTTGTAGCAACTGCTACAAAAACTATTGGTCTTAGGCTAAAACGGAAAGAGTGTTATATAGCGCTAAAAATTGGTTTATAAACAATAATTAAAGTTGAATGAAGAAAAAAGTTCTCTGAGATAAATATGACCTCAATGACCGATACCGTCAAATACTTGGGATTAACCTTGGATGGCAGGTTCACGTGGAGGGTACATATTCACGAAGTAGTGACAAAACTAGCATCCGCTATATACACATTTCCGGAGGATGAAAACTATTGCAACTCATGATGCGGTTAAAATGGCTTACTACACTAATTTTCATAATAGGTTGCTCTGCGAGAGCTGCTATGAGGAACATCGCCACAAGCATAAAGCATATTTATTTTTCATAAAGGGCCGTGGAAGCTCTCTACCAACTCAGGGCAAAACATAGCCGCAAAATGTATTTTCAACAAGAGAAAATACTCGCTACCATAGTTGTATATCCTCGCTGCTCTTAGGTATGATAGACAATCCACGGAAGTTCCATGTAAACGGTGCCAACCACGAGTAGAAAACTTGAAACAGAAGTAACATCAGAATCCCGCAGTATACAGAGTCCATCAGAGGTCTCAGCGCTATGTTAATTATTAGTTTATTAGGGTCCAAATCCAAAGATTTAGAACAATTTCAGATTTCCTCATTCCTTTGATGCAAATAAGATGTTAATCATACCTAAATAAATTCTACTTAATCAGAATTACTATTTTCTTGAAGAATTCTTAAATTTAAATATTAGTCAGTATGTATAGTGTCAACAATTTTAATCTGATGTTTGTTGTAACTTGTTTTATATATACATTTTTTTTGTTAAATTAAAACAAATATATCTCTCTATCTATTAAGTTTTTGTTACCAACTGGTCTGGTGTTTGTACAACTGATGGTTATGTCATAATCAGATCTATTCTGTATAAACGACTTACTAGATCGTTAAATCGTATCGTTTAAAAATCTAACCATGATCGTTAAAATGTTTACGATGTGATACAGAATAGGCCCGAATATTTGTTTTAGAATTGCAAAATAACTATAACTAACTAAACTAATGCTTTTGTATTATCCAGATTATAACTAATAATTCTGTAGTGTAGCTAGTTTAGATTGTTTAGCTTTGGCATATAGTTTATTTTAGATAGACCATTATTCAAACTTTTAATTTTTTTTTTTTGTATGTATAAAGAAACGCATCTGTATATATGCATTTCCGTCTCTAATATTACTACTTAATTTTAATGTAATCAATTTTGCTTCCAGACATCCAAACGTTTTGAGAGACAAGCAATGTCAATGCAGGAATTAATTCGTGCAAGACGCCATCTTCAAAATCGGGGATATATATGAGATGTGATTATACTATTTTATATATTAAATGTGGTTACATAAGTAAATACATAGAAGTTTTCGCTTGATGATTCTTGATGTATCTCTCTACATATATTCAATATATTTATCTAAAAGCGACTCGAGTAAACTTAATCTATAATTGTGGCACAATATTTAATTGCACAATGCAACTATAAATAAAATAATCTTGTCCGACACTAATCGACCTAGCACATGTTTACAACCGGCAGTCATACTGATTGTGTGTATCAGCAAAACTAGTTTCAGTTCTTATTTTACTTTATTTTCTTATTTAATATAATTTTTTATGATTTAAAGGTGGTGTTAACCTTTTTTCCCCCGCACCTAAATCTAAAAGGATTTCTATTAAATTTTCTCACAAGAAAATTTCCACTTTAAATAAATATCTTTATATGGTAATCTCAACCAAAGTTATTGTTTTTGACGAAACTGATACCAGTTGTGACTGATTGTCAGTAAAAGTCGAAGCGTCTGGTTTGCTATGTCGTTCCAAACAATTTAAATTTTTATATTCAATTGTGATTAGATACCAAATTTTAAATCACACTAATCCAATTAGCAGACTTGTACAATCTTAAAAATATGAACTATTTTTAAATTTTCTAAAAAATCTTTTCTTTTCGTCTTAACTCTACTTTCATCAAATTATTATTGATGCAACGAAACGTACTTTCGTTACGAAAGACGAACCAATCGAAAATGTTAAACAAAATTATGTAACAGATTTTGTTTAACATTTGATCAACCAATCAATCCCTTAAATTCCCGGTTCAAACTTTTAAACGTGCATAACCTATATTTCGAATTCTTTTCAGACATATATAATCTAAAAAAAAACATATCACATTGTAAAGATTTACAAATTGTTTGAACTCCAGAGGATTCTTACGATTTCAACAGAATAAAGCAAAAAAAGAACCTAAAATTGTTAAAATTTATTGCTAAATTTTACACAATTGCGTTAACATGCATGATATTATTTAAAGAACCATCAAACAACCAACACGTACTCAACCAAAAAGGTATGTAATACCAATGAAAAATTACACCAAGTCAATGAATGATAGTTATAATTAGTCCAGTGCACACGCTGAATGAGCTAATTAAGCAGTGTAAATTAATGTATTATTTTGGTTTTCATGAACAACCTCTATTAGTGCAAGTGCTTGTATCGCTTATTTAATAAAGACTATTTTTAACAACAAACGCTTGTTGTTGAAATGACCAAAATATTAATTGATCAATACGTCAGCTTTATTTTTTTAAGTAACAATATTTATGTTGTTCAGTATATCTGCTGATGATGATAGCTTTGCTATCGAAACGTACGCCCAGTTCAGTGCAGTTTGTGGTACGGGGTCTAGGAGAAGTTTGCAACAATATTTATAATGTTAAAAACTATGGTATGTCTTGCAATGTAAATTGTTAATTGATCAATAAATCTAATTTATTAGTATAATCAACATTATTCATAATATTAATAATTTCCTTATTTCTCACAATGTATTAATTATCATAAATTCAATAAATACAGTTCTTACTTTAATACCCAATAAGTGTAATTGAAATAACAGTAAATAAAAAAAATGACTTTTATTTTGAAATGAAACAAAAATACAAGTACATATGCATCTCCACTCTTATACTACATTCAATATTCGAAACTAAACTCTAATTAAAAAGTCTATTAAAATAATCAAAGCTACCGTTAAATATTTTTTAGGGGTAACAAAATTTAAAAAAATCTAAAATAGCTTACAGAAAGGTACGAGTTATACATACAGTTGTTTGCAAAAATTAGAATATTTTGGATTATGTAAAGGTGTCCTGTTGATAGAAAACCATAATCGCTAAAGAAACAAAAAAGTCAATAATCTAATACGCAAAAAAAATATTAATTGTAAGTCCGACCAAAAAAGGGTAATAAAAACATTCAACAAAATACTACATCCTTAGTAGAAGTATCATTCTGGCATAAATATGGACAATAGCCTCGCCCAGAAAGCAAGGGAAGCGCCTGGCGTCAAAGCGCAAAGCTGCCAAGGACGCCCGACGATGTCAAAACGACAAGTATGCCAGACGGCGTCAAGTCAACTAAAACGCCAGACGGCGTCCAGCCGACAAAAACTAGCTAGAGCCGTATCAAGGCAACAAGGACGTTGACGGGCGCTATAAGACATTTTAACGCTTTTAATTTGGGTCGTTCCGTTATAATCATATATAAAGATATTTATTGTTAGATATCTTCGTGTTGCTCTGTTTCTCTTGAATGTTCACATAAAATATAGACTTTTAATTTTGAATCCTTTGATTAAAAGTTATAGAAGAAAGTTTCTATTAAGCTGTAAAACACTGAACATTCTGGAGGAAATTCCAAATTGAATAAATAAATTATCTTGAAAGAAATATCTCCAATTCTTAATACATTTCTGAAATTATATCGGAGGTCGTCGAAGTATACCCCAATGTCCTTGATATTTAAAATATCTTTCGTTACACAGTACCCAAATGGTTGGAAGGACAGCTGAGCACCACTGACGTAGCGAAGTGGTCTTCCATTTATTGAGGGGGGGGATTGCCAATTAACATAAGTGCTTCTTGTGAACCCCTAATTATTGTATATTTCTTGCTAATTTGTTTCTTTCCCTTTTTCGTTGTATATAAATATATAAATAGTTATTCCTTTTTTTTTTTTTTTCCTTCGTGAGGGTAGCGGCTAATTTTTATGATGACTTAAAAAGTTAAACAAATCATTTTTTTAACGTTTCGACAATCTTTATTTTTCTTGTCTTCCTCAGAAACAGTATATTTTATAATTTAACTTGTTTTATTATTATTATTTTTTTTTAAATTATATATCTAGGGACATTCACAAACATTTTAAAAAACATATTTAATAGTTACATTTTTAAAACAATTTTACAATGTTAATAACAACTATTTTAAATCAAACTGTGTTTCCATCAAGCTAATCACAAACTATTAGTCATTGCTGTTGGACCATTTGAGTCATGTTGAGAATTATATCTAGGCAACTGTGATTATACGAAATAATCAGTTGGTAAGTGTCAGCGACTGCTTCTCTGAAGAAGCCTTATATCAATAAATCACACCAAATAAAGAAAAGAGTTTAAGTTACTTACTTAAGGTTAACGGAAATTTTAGCACTTTTAGAGCAAATGTCAAAAAACACCTTTTAAATAAATATTGTTATACAATAAGTGAATTTAATTTAATTTTATATGATGTTTGAGTTTCTGCAGTTTTAAGATTTTTTTTCTTTTGTTTAACATACATTTCCAAATTTATTACTATACCTATATTATAAGAAAAAAGCCTAATAATAATAATAATTATGTAATTTATTTTTGTTATTTGGATTATGTTTTTAATTTAGTTATTACCCAATTTAGAATTACTCTGTTTATGTTTATGGAACAATTTATTTTCTTACGAATATTCTTTTTGTTTCTTAATTCTTTGTAAATTACTTCCTCTTTTTTTTATTATGAGTTAATAAACGTTACTTACTTACTTACTTAACGTTATTCAATCTAAGGTATCCAAACAGCGTATGCTCCACGTCATCAATAGTCTATAATATGGATACTCGTCCATTTCCGATCTGCGTCTTAGGTACAGACAGTGCCTGAAATAGCCGTGGCAGGAAAGGGGCTGCGTCAATCAACATCACCGTAGGGTTGGCTTATCCATGGTTGCATATCCGATATCAATTTCTGGATTCATCATATGTTGCCTGTTGTTCTACAGGTTAACGGAAATTTTAGCACTTTTAGAGCAAATTCCAAAAAATACCTTTCAAATAAATATTGTTATATAATAAGTGAATTTTAGTTTAATTATATACGATGTCTGAGTTGCTGCAGTTTTAAGATTTTTTTCTTTCGTTTATACTTTTAGAACAATTATTTTGATTTATTTTCTTATAAATATTTTTTTATAAATATCTTTCAGGCGGAAATACACGCTATTGAAAGATGCGTCCAGTTCAATATTGATTATCGAAAGCAGGAGATTATCATCATGTCTGATGATAATCTCCTGCTCCTCTCTGATAGACAAGCAGCCATCGAGGCGCTGAACTCATATGAAATCAGTTCCAAGATGGTCTGGGAATGCCTATGAAAATTAAATGAGCTAGGCAAAAGGAATAAAGTAACTCTCCTGTGGGTTGCGGATCACACAATGGAAGGAAACGAGATAACGGATAATCTCGCAAAAAAAGGGACCGAAATATCTTTTGTAGGGCCTGTATCCTTTTGCGGATTAAGTAGCAGTACAATACTAAAGAAACTGAAAATAGAAATGGAGCAAAGAAAATCCAGTTACTGGAAAAATCTTCAGGTAATGAGGCAAAGTAAAATTCTACTGGGAGCCTACAACCAGGAGAGGTTTACAGAATGCATCAACTGAGTAAGAACAATGTTCGCATATTAACAGGAATACTTTCAGGCCATTGTAAACTGAAAGGACACCTGAGTAAGCTTGGATTCGAAAAGGAATCTGAATGTAGATTTTCTGGGGAACAGGATGATACACCCATCCATCTCAACTAAAGGCCGTTGCACCTGGGAGCATGTGAAATCGAAGCAGCAGTCAAATAGGAACTGCGTAGGGGGGCAAATGCGTTACCGTTAGGCCGACGTATTCATGCCATTATTACATCCAGTTATTGGTGTACTTTTGCTATAATTAGTTATGTCGTGTATTGATTGCACATTTTTATTTAAGCACTTGTTTGGTTGGAACTAATATTGTTTTCTCTATTTTTGCCTTTTCACTTGTTTTATAAGTTCTAATCACAATGTAGCCGGAGACATTTTCATTACTTGAAACTTATTTTAATTTCCATTTTCGAAACCCTTTTGCTTTTCATTAAAAAACAATTTCAAACAAACACCAATTATTGTGCTGACGTTTACTGAAAATAACAGGGCCAATTACTAACAGAAGTAGATATTTAAATATTACTTGAAAAAAACAAAAGACAAATAATTTATTAGTGACTATTTCGAATGTTGGATATGCGCTTATTTTTTTATTTCTAACTAGATAGGTAGACACTACATAAATTTTGTAAATACGCCCATCCTGAATGAATGCGTTGCGTTTCCCAAATCAGACTACCTCGGTACATTTCGTATCGTCGCTTCAGCCAGCAGAGCAAATTCCAAAAAATACCATAAGAGCATAAGAGCGGCGCGCTTCGGGAATATTCGGGTGTTCGTATTTAGAGTAGCGCGTACGGTACATATATACAATAATTGGCATTATAAAAATGGGAGAAATATTTGAAAAAAAAAAATTAATTTTGAAAAGTTCTTTAAGTTAATTAAATTAAAAAAGCCAGAAATTTTTTTAATGAAGGTCAAATGGTCACATTAATTTGGGTGCATATTAACACAGAGACAACTGTGTTAATATGCATCCAGTCTGAGTCTAGACTAAATTTAAATTAAAAATTAGTAAAATTCTGTTGGATGCAACTCGCTCTCTTTTGTCTTCCTCGTTCAACAAACAAAAATCCTACAGAGTCTCCAACAATTTCTGGTTGAAATTGTAAGTAACACTTAAATATTTTTGTTTTTGTTCTTTGGTTAATTTGAAAATTTCTCCATTCATTACTGTAGGTCTGAAGAAGGATCAATACCCCGACCCGAAACGTCACACAAAGCTTAAATAGCAAACTTTAAATAAACCCCTATCCTGTATAAAAACCTTGTTTTTACAACAGTAACCTCATTGTACCAATAGAAGAAGCTTTCAGTAATAGAAACTTGGACTATTTAAATATATACATATACAATTAACTTTATAATAATTTTTGATATAGTCTAAATTTAGAGGTACTTTATTCTAACGCAAAATTCATGTTTTTGAAAAATAAATAACAACACTTCACCAGTGGCTCGATGTGTTCCGGCGCTTTAAACCAAGGGCTTCAAGGCCTCTTGTAGTGCGCGTCGAGTTATTATTAAATATGAATTTAAAGATATGACAAAATTCATGAGACTGCAGTTTAAGTTTTAGATCATGTGCAATTTTTAGCGAAAATTACTTTTTTTCCTAAAACTAACAACAAAGAAGTTTCTCGTATGGTTTCAACTTAAGTATACTTATATATAACTTATGTATATGTTGAAATACTTGGTATTACAATAATAATTTAATGGTGTGTGTGTCTGGCTATTCCAACGTAAACTGTGAAGAGAAAATAATAGTCAAATAATAGTGAATACATACCACATTCCTGCAAATTAGCTATATAATTTCACAAAGAAACCGCAGATGTTTCACCGCATCGCGGTTTATTTTTCACATTAATATTATAGTGTTTAATTGACTATTTACGAACTTGGATAATTCCAGTTTTCTCCTTCCCATTCTTTTTTTTCTAAGTAGATTATGTTGACTCATAACTCATAACAATTAAATAGATAGTTTAAGATCTCTCATTGCCGAAAAGAAGGCTGTGTAATTAGTTAGTTTATAATATCTGTAAAAAGCAAAGTCATAGAATGTTTAAGAGGCTATGACTTATTATTAAAACCGATTACAGCGATAAATAATAAGGTTATACTATGTATGGTTATACCTACTCATTATGAGTTATTGAAATGAAGAAAATTTTTAATAAACGACATGCAACCTATTTACTTGAAATTGATTAATGAATACGACACATTGAGCAGTTTAATTTAGAACAAAATTGCTGGTTTGTAAAGCTTGTAAGGATCGTAATCATTTATGAAAGTTTTTTTTTTGAAACGCAGGTAGTACATAATGTCTAAAATCTCTGCAGCAGTTGTCAGTTTTATTTGAATATATATGTAACACTTATTATTTTATTGTAAAATGGAATTTGTTACCGAATACAACATCTCAAAAAATGTCAATGCTAGGTGCTAATGTCTCTCTTTATGATGGAGAATTAGTAAGAAATTAAGAAATTGATAGTGTGTGTAAACAATAATAAGCGTTTATATATACTCTGTAAGTAAGATTTATGCCTGTGCAAACCGATAGACGCCGAACTGTCTAGACATCCAAGGACCGTAGTTTTGATATCCTCTCCGTCACAAAGAGAGACATTCATTAAGACCACCACTGTACCTGGATATGTATTTCAAGGTAAATTCGTTTTACCAATGCAAGCAAGATAAATAATCATTGCTTTGCTCAAGTATTAATAATAATTATTCTAAAAGAGATTCTATTGTTTTTTGAGATGTGATATATTTCTGATATTAATGTATCATAACATGATTATTTGATAAAATGTTTCAGTATTTATTTGAACGAACAATTGATTTGGAAGTATTATATTGACCCGGTGTTTGTTAAATTGAATAGGGCTTACTATGTGATTTTGAAATTTTAAAATTCTGTATCCCTGTCTTCAAGGAATCACTTTTGTCTTCCGTGAAATACACTCGGCAAGTGAGAGGGAACATATTCAAATTTCTGCTTTGAAGGTGAATACCCCAGATATCAAGTTCTTAATGAAAGCATGAACTTTGTTATTAATAAAATATTTTTATCACGTTCTTTTAAATTCAGATTCAAGTCATTCAAATGCAAAAATACATCAGCTAAGTAAGCCAACAATAACATAAACTAGTTATTCTGTAAAAAAATGGCATTTGCGTTCTTAGGTTTTTTCAGGAATCCCAAGCTATAGTAGTTTTTGATTAGCTGACTTGTTGATCTTTTTTCCATGGCGCATGTTTATTTCTGTTTGGTGTACAGTGATATGTTGTCCTACTACCACATATTCTTTGTTATTAAGGGTTTCAGCTGGTAGGTAACCAGCTCCAGAGCGTGTGATTCTTTTGATCTATCTGATGATATTGATTTCTGGTAACCTTCGATTCAAGAACCATTTTTAACAATTTAGTGTCGACTCTCGACTGAATCGTGCCGTTTCCTTATGGAGAGTTGATTGTTTTAGGCCATCCAGGTTTTTTTTTTTTTTATTTTCGTAAAGGGAATTAGTGTTATTTCACATTATTAATCTTTATTATTATGTATTATTTATTTAGATAACTAAGGTCGTTCAATGGGCGCTAATATAATAACTACTGATAGCTTTTGGTTGTTCACATATTTCAACGTTTCGTGCATAAAGCAGTATTCATATAATTGCGAGTCTACTGTACTATATTTTTATTATTATTATTATTATTATTATTATTATTATTATTATTATTATTATTATTAACAATCATAGGAAATTATTTAGTTAGAGTAAGGACTTTTCAATTCTTAAGGAATCCATATAATATTTCGAATAGGTCGTCTCGTGTAGTACTTTTACGTGGAGCACGCGGTTTAGGATGATTTGTAATTATTTAGCTTTTCATAAATAAAGTATTAATGTTTAGGTTTAGGATGTTTCTTTATACACCACCCATCTCTTATTTTCAAGGCCCTCTACATGAGTTCTGAAGTAAAGGCTGTATCTTTCCCTATTATAAGTATTACAATATTATTTGTATATCTCTGAATATGGTAGCTTGAATTATTTAGGGTTACAAACTGCCTCTTATGAGAACCTCTGCGTGTCGAGACCTATATTGTTTCACCCGCGAGCGATATTTAAATGATCATTCCTTCCAGAATGGCTTTCGTCCACTTACAAATAGTTGCTGGAAGTTCTTTTTATTGATTCGAAGGAAGTATTATCACCTGTTCCTTCTATATTTAGGAATGTTACTGCACAGAGAAAAAGGATTCTTTAGATCAAAGCAATATTTCTTTCCCACAATTTAATAGTATCATTTTCTACAGTTAATTCATATTTCTTTCGATTGAAATTGATATCATTTCAATGAAACAAATACGTGTTGACTACAAAAGAACTATCTAAGCTTTCTTCTTTATTGAGATAGTGCTATTATTTAACTTTACCGTATTATTTTAATGGGGATTTATACTAATGTAATAAATATTGTTTACGTTTAGTTGTATTTTCTTTACCATACACATTCAAAAACGTAAATATTGTTCGATAAAATAACAATTTAACTGTGATGTTGATAATATGTAGTTTTAGAAATTTTAAATTTTTAATATGTTTGTGGCGTAAACTAAATATCTATAACATTACAAATTTATATTAACAAACATGGAACACTTCTGAAAAAGACAATAAAAATTGTCCAAACGTAAACAATATTTTATTAGAGATTGTACTAAGGAATTGGGTTTGAGTTACGCGTCAGTTCAGAGAACTTTAAAAAAGCATAAGTATATCCCATTTAAGTACCGAACCTCACAAACATTACAACCAGGAGATTAGAACAGGAGGTTTCTGTGAATGATTTATTAATTTTTGTGATGAAAATTTGAATGGAGCACAATGTATTTTATGGAGTGACGAAACAAATTTTTCCAATAGAGGAATGTTTAATAAGAAGAATGGACACTACTGCTCACAAGAAAATTTATTAATAATGAGTCCACATGCTGCATAAATTCGATTTAGTTTTAATGTCTGGTACGGATTAATTGGTTCGACAGTCGTTGGTCCAGTGTTCTACAATGGTACATTGACAGGAGAGAGGTATCTGGAATTTATTCGTACCGCTCTAGAGAATTTCCTTGATAACACCAACTACTGATGCGCCAAAATTTGTACTTTCAGCAAGACGGTGCTCCGGCACACAACTGCCGCATAGTTTACAACTATCTGGACATCATCCTTGCCGATAAATGGATTGGTACAAATGGACCAATTCGATGGTCTTCACGGTCTCCTGACCTTTCACCTTTAGTCATTTTTTCTTTGGGGATATTTAAAATATCAGATATACAGAACCCAGTACAACGTGAACGAATTGCAAAATAAGGTTAGAGAGGTTTTTCGCCAATTGGATGGAAGGACAATCTTAAGAGCTACCCAGAGTGTACTCAAACGGGCACGAAAACGTATTGAGGATGAAGGTGATACCTTTGAGCAGTATTTATAAATTATGCATTTACTTTTTCCTTTTCAATTTAATTTCAACGCATTATTTTAAGATGTAATATGTTAAAATAAACATCAACCACAAAAGGTATATATCTGCTTTGTTAAAAGTTGATTCTTTATACTGCTCTACATTTTACAAAACAAAAACCATCATAACTTCTTTATTATTCGTTTTAAGATTTTAAGACAATATTGTATCGATACTTTTGCATCATAAATTAAAATATCTTTCGTTTTTTTAACAATATACAGTGTGTTACAATTTAAAAAAATATAAATGCAAAATTTCTTGGAAACGTGTCATTCAATTGTTTTTTCGTATATTGCATATTAAATATTGCAGCGTTAAGACCCTAATACTTTGCTAATTTAACGTACTTGCTAGAATCAATAATAACAGAGATAGTAATGCTGCCCACTTAATTTGAATCAGCCTGTACATTACAAATATATTACATAGTATTAAGGAAAAGACAACTACACATTACCTAATTCTTTAGCATCTATTCCTTACTATAAGAATTATACAGCTTACTGTACCTAATTATCATACCACTAATCCTAGAGTTTGCTGTCGCTATCTTTATTATCTATTTTTTTCAATGTAGCAATTCTCCACAGGAAGGAGGATTTTTTATTACACTATTATTTTCCACACTAGACAATAAAATTTTTCTGTGTATGAATAAAACAGATTTAACTATTCACATTTTAATGTATACAACAGGTACCTATTTACATTGAGACATATGTATGCTTTCTCAATGGGCAAATAGATTACGTTATTTGTCAGCTGATTTTTATTTAGAGTCTAACTTTCATCTTTATAATAACTCTACTGTATATTAAAACTTCAGATAAAAATCAAATCAATTCTGATATGTTTATCTTTGCAACATTTTCTATTTAATTGACCGCAAAACAAACAAATGCAACTTTAACTAATTCAGTGTGTAACGTATTACGCTGATTAAAGCAAATAGCTACTGCATTTCGCCAATAATTGCCCGTGACCTTCAATAGATTGATGAATAAAGAGCTAATATCTTCTGTTTACAGTAAAGATTTTAATGTATGGTAATTACCTCACATCAATTTCTCATGAAACTCGGTATTATTATAAACCTTTTCGGTATCTTCTGTACCCAAAGTTTCTTACCGAAATTAGTATATACATCTATTATATACATACATACATAATATATTTTGTATTTATATGTGTATTCATATATAGATTAGCCTTCAGTAGCATTCTTTGCTTACGCTATACAACATATAACACACAGTGATCGTGCGTGCAATATAAAGTACTACTGAGGGCATAGGCTAATATTTAATTCGCAATGGAGCAACCGTCTTGGATAAACGAGGAGTTACTTGAAGTTTCCTTACGAAATTTTTTAGAGAGCGACAGTCTCAAAATTTTGGATTATTCTTGCAAATTAGCAATTAATGAAGGAGAAAATTACACCACTCATGTATATAGAATTAGTACGGACTTCATCAGAAACAAAGGATCAGGGTAAATATTTAAATCTCTCTTGTTTTATTGTTTTATTATAATTTTAATGGCACTTTTTAGAGAAGAAAATATATGCCTAATTATTAAATGCATGCGCGAAGGTTTGATGTCAACTTTAGCCGAACAAATGGATCTCTTCCCTAAAGAAATCGATATGTTTGTTAATATTTTACCTGAGATGGAAAAATCTATGGTAATGCTATGTCTTTCTTTCTAATTACAATCGGTATACAACTGGTATAGCTCTAACCAGTTTGCATCAAATCTCTAAGTATAATATACATAGGTACTATACTAATTATAAGTACAAGAGCAACATGTAAATTGTGCTAGAAGGAATCTTATCGTTATAGATTAGAATATCTGTAAATTTAATATATTAGGTGTTTGTGAAACAAGGGATGAAAATAATCTATTTTATCACTAAACGTAAACATTATCCGTTGAGTCATAATCTAGACAAATAAAATACACCGCATTAAAATTCTGTGTTGATTTGCAGTTTAAATATTTTCAATTAAAGCACATCAATTTAACACAACACCTTGCAATAAATCATATGTCGACCTCAAATATCTATAGTGGATGAAATATTAAAATACTAGTTTAATAAGACATCTTTTAAAACACGAATTCAAATTTTTAATGAATGAGTGCTTTGTCTTATCAAGGGTGTTTTTCTTTATAGGTACTATTTTTTTTGCAATTTACGTTTTTAATGGCTTTTTAATAAAATAAGGGAAATGTGAAATTATGTGGCGGTTAGTAAAATCGTAAGTCATATATGTTGTCAACCTTGCAATCCATAAATTCCGTGCTCCAAATCCAAAATATTCCCTAAGATAATATTTTCCTATTAAAACACATTTAAAAATATGTAAATTCTTCTTCTTTTGGGAATTGGTATATTAAATCAGAGGGAAAAAAATGGATTTCCAATCCTATTTATTCAAGTATTTATTACAACATGCTTCGGTTTTACAACCATCATCAGGCAACTATAACATGAAAAGTTTATGTAATTATTAAATAATTTTACTATTAATTTAAAATTTTTAAGAATTAAAATTTAAAGTTCAAATTTTAAAATTTTAAATTTAAGTATTTTCTAATATTTACAATAAAACTAAGTATAATGTCAAATTAAGAATTTTTCTCATCAAACTATAATTTTATTTGACATCATTTTATATAAAAACGAAGATTTGACGTTAGTAAATATTTTCTATTAATAGTTTTGCATGTGTTGCAATAAATACTTGAATAAACAGGATTGGAAATCTAATTTAATTCAATTCAATTTTATCTTCAAAAAATCTTAAAAAATGATTTAATAAATGTTTATTTTAAATGTTGGTTTTATTATTCGGTACTATTGCGAGTATAAAAGAATAATGTAAAAAAATATTACATTTTATTCGCTTAAAATGAACGCACCAGAATTGCTATCCTTTACGGCAAAACTTTAAATTTCGATTGGTACATGTTCCCTTTCTGAAGATGTGCTACAAGTCATGTATGACGATGCTAATTTAAAACCTTAGTATGTCAAAAAATAGCATTTAGGTATTTCTTTTGACAGTGCCCAACATGGAAACGCGCTTACCATTTTCCAGTCACTGCGCGCGCCCAAATGCGTGTTCTAGTATTGTCTATAGTTCGTTGATTATGTTATCTTCATGAATATGACACTTTGAGATCATCTTCTTCTTCCTTGATTTTTGTATATAATTTACTCTATGATTCTATCCAGCAATACATAATTCCTTACAGCATCCAATTGTTTTGCTTTTATTCAGGGACGTGTACTAAGGAGGGGGGAGGGAGAAGGATAAAGGGATAATTATCCCCCCAACATGAGCCAGCGAAATATAGTTGTAAATTAAAATCTTACATCTAAAGAAAACAATCATCCTTCTTTTTTTCCTTTTTTTGTGTAATTAGCCCTCCTATGATGATACTATAATTTTTAATTTAAAATTAAGTATATGTAAAAAAATCAACCTTTTTTTAGTTAAAATAGAAATACCCATTGCACTTACTTGATAAATAAATATCGAAACTATCGAAGATGATTTATTCTTCGAAACGTGAAAATGGGAAGATAAATAATAATAATGTCTTATTTACCTTTAATAATAATGTGTAAGAAATGGAGGTCGACTGAAGGTCAACCCCATACTAAAGCGCTAATAGGGGATAGGGACGCTAGATTCTCCGATAACCTGCTCAGACGCAGCAAGAAAGAAGCTAAAACCATTACTGGGCTGATAACTGGACATTGTCCCCTGAGAAAGCATCTATACAACACAGGCCTAGTAAGCGAACCGTGGTGCAGAAGATGTGAACTACAGGAGGAAACGAGTTTATATGTAATCTGCACATGTGAGGAATTGAAGGTACTAAGGCAGAAATATTTCGGGAAGGATCTATTGGAGCCTTTGAGGGTTCTCAAGTTTTCACTGGGCAAGATACTGGGGTTTATAGAGAACACCAAGCTGCTCGAGTGGAAGTAAGAGATTTAATAGGGACGGTACAGTGAACACCTAGCTGAAGTGCCCGGACTATGTCGGTCCAAAAAATAGTATTTATGCGCATATCCGGAAAACTTTTCCTGACCTACACTTAAAACCGATTTATTTGAGAATACCAAATTTTGTTTAAGTTAAGTAAATATTGAGTTAAATATGGGCAAACAAATATTTTGGTTGAATTAACAACCAAAATATTTCTTCATTTAATCCTTTATTTATTTGAAATAACTAAATATTTTGTTAGATTGACTAAATTTTCATGATAAAATTTGTTCGAAATTATTTTTTTTGTCCTGAACAAATTGGTTTTTCCGTCTAGTGATACAAATAACATATACCTATGTGAAAAAGTACTAGTCGTTAAATCGTATCGTTTAAAAAATCTTCTGAAATGTTTCCGATGTGATACAGAATTGACCCGAATATCTACAATATACGTCTACTTATTCAATTTAACCTCTTGTTTCATAAATAGCTAATTATTATACCTGTCATAATTTGATTTCATTATTTTTTTACTTTTACATGTTTTAGGAAGCAAAAACATTCTGTCAGCAGCCTGCATTAATGCATCACTTGAGCCGCACCAATTCATAATTTTGCAAGATATGTGTGCATTTGGTTATCAAGTAAAGCTAAAACAATCCGGTCTCGATACGGAACATACGCTGAAGATTTTAGAAAAGATGGCAAT
Organism: Protaetia brevitarsis; assembly: GCA_004143645.1. Taxonomy (NCBI): domain Eukaryota; kingdom Metazoa; phylum Arthropoda; class Insecta; order Coleoptera; family Scarabaeidae; genus Protaetia; species Protaetia brevitarsis. The sequence continues at coordinate 500,158 of RXPK01000118.1, forward strand.
ATTTCACGCATCATCGCGCGTGTTGTTGGAAAAGGTAAATAGTTTTTAATAATATACGCGGTACCATCAAAGAGATGAATGATGTTTGACTTTATCATGCAAAGGTCGCCACCGTTGACAAACATTTATTTGTACTATTTCTGAAGGTGAAGGGTGCATCATTAACATTATAGTTCTTATACAGCGCGTTATCATTTTCAAAGACACAAACAAGCAACAACAATTACAAACTCTAAAACTTATTTGTGTTGTATTTTATTGACTTTAAAGTAATAATAAAAAAAAAACTTGTTAATCAGTGTATATGAGAGCTATCTTCATAGCAGCAATTAACTAAGATAACAAATAATCATATTTATAGTGGTTTTGTTTGTTTGCTTACATGAAATGTGAACGGCCAAGATGTTTTATTTTTTACAAAATTTATGTCATGATTTTTAATATTTTGTGTAAGCAAATCCTTGATTGTTGCTTACAAAACTACAAATATTGATAACATCCACATAATTTCATGATAAAATGTATACTGGTTTGGAAAGACTAAAAGTAAAATTCGCAACTACATATGGCTAATACAATACTTGGAAGGTATTTATTAATGAAAATTCACCTTTTCATTGTGTCCTTTGTTATCAATTAAAAAATACAAATAACGTCTATATAGGCAATCTCAATTTACCTGTTTTGTTTGGTTTACGTATGGCACAATGTATGCAGTGCCGTAGATAATAAGCTTGGACCTAATGCTTATGTATTCACTAAAGATATTTGTACTGATATCTATATAAATATCGTTTCTAACTTGGCTTCGCAGCAACTTCAATTATTACAAATTTTAAGGTGGCAAACATATGTAATTTTGTAGCAAACTTATTTCACACTTCACAAAGAAGTCAATACTTAATATATTCATGGATTCTATCTATTTGTGATCAATAAATTCACGAAAAGCATATATTTATTGTTTAATATTTTCTTTTGGGTATACTGTAGTAGGAATATTTAAAAGATATAACAAAATGTTTAATATACTGGGTGCGCCATTAGTGTGTCGGCGGAATTTAGCACGAAGACTATCAAAGATAGGAAAGTGAGATTTTTTATACATATATAGTATATCACTGCCCATCATATAAAATTATTTACATATATACATTGCAAATTTCCGCAGCCACCATCAACATTTTCATTTTAAATGGAGTGGCACATTTTTTAGTAGATAGTTTGATAGCCGCCTAAAATATCTTTGCAATGATAGATGGGTATATCCACTTCCGACATTTAGTTTTGGATATATCGCAAATTTTGTCAACATTTTTACGAATTCAGCTTCTGACATTTTAAGCTTTATTCTTTTTGCGCCCTCAGGGAAAAGGTATGGCAAGCTTTGCTCAACAAAGAAATAAGTAGACAATTGATAGATGGGATAAAAGCTATGTACAACAACTGTAGAAAATTTGTGAGAACCAATAACAGGAATTCAGGGGAATTTGTAACCAAGAAAGGGGTGAGACAGGGAAGTATCCTGAGTCCGGCGTTGTTTACTGTCCTATTAGACGAGATGGTACGTGAAGTGGAGGGTAGGGCGCAAGGAGCAAGAGTGGGTCTGTACAAGCTGGATCATGTAATAATTTATGTATGCAGACGATATGGTTATAGTAGGTGAAACAGCGAAGCAATTGTAGAAATCGGTTACAATCTGGAGTTATGTTCTACAAAAGTATGCCTTAAAGATCAATGCAGAGAAAACTGAAATCACGACAACCGCGAAAGATGAAGTTCTGAATATCGTGTTAAACAACTAGGAAATTAAGCAAGTAAAAAGTTTCAAATATCTCGGTACAAGACTAGGGCAAGAAGGGGATATGGATTGCGAGCTCAATAATAGAATTAATACCGCAACTAAGACATATATACAGGTTGCTAAATATGTAATCTCATATTGATCAAAATTCAAACGCTTTTTTTCGATTTTTTTTAAACGGAACCTATATTTTCGATATTGTCAGTAAATTCCTGTAAAATTACATTCAAAATACATACAACATAACATTTATTTCCTGTATTTTTGAAGATATTTCAATTTTAAGGAAAATACGTTTGCAATATTCAATATGTGGGGCACCCAATATGGTTAGGTGGCCATGATTTTCAAACAAAAATTAAAAATCTAACGATACGAATAAATATTAAAAAATATAGGTTCCATTTAAAAAAATCGAAAAGAAAGCGTTTGAATTTTGATAAATGTGACACATATTTAACACCCTGTATATATTTTTACGTTGCATCACTTCGAAACATATAAAGTGTTAGACCCCCAATTAATAACAAAAGAATAACGTGCGACAATACATCAGCTTTTGGGATAAAGCTTAAAATCTCCAGAAGCTATAATCGTAAAAATTTTGACAAAATGTGCGATATATCCAAAACTAATTGTCGGAAGTGCATATACCCATATATCATTGCAAAGATATTTTAGGTGGCTACCAAAATATCTACTAAAAAATACAGCAATCCATTTAAATAAAATAGTTGAAGGTGGCTGCGGGAATTTGCAACACCCTGTATATTTGTGAATAATTTATATGATGCGCAGTGATATACTATATATGTTAGAAAATCTCACTTTCCTATTTTGGATAGTTTTCGTACTAAATTTCGCCGACACACTAATGGCGCACCCGGTATAATTTATTAAGTTTATGTTTTGGATCCTTTTTTTATTCTTTCTCAATATATTCATCATAGTATTCTGCTTACAATGAAATACATATACAAATATTTTTTTTAAAACTTTAAAGTTTGTGACAATTTTTTTTTTATAAATTAATACAAATTTTTAAATTATTTACCTTACAATATTAGGGACATTTCTTATACCTTGTTGGTTTATTTATTTACATATTTTATAATTTGTTTTAGTTTATTAAACAGTAACTTATTCTTTATGGAATTTAAAAATCTATACATTTAACACAATGACAATACAAATACGTGTACACAGTTTAAACGATTCACAACATTTACTAAATGCAGAGTATGTGGTAAATGTTGTGAATCTTTTAAACTGTGTACACGTATTTGTATTGTCCTTGTGTTAAATTCCATAGAGAATAAATTAGTGTTCATGAAAATAAAAGAGATTATAAAATATGTAAATAAATAAACGCGTAAATATTTTAAAAATATGTATTAATTTAAAAAAAAAAATTGTCACAAATTTTAAAAGTTTAAAAATCGTTATTTGTATATGTATTTTATTGTAGGCAGAATACTACAATCGATATATTGAGAAGGATAAGAAAGGATCCGAAACGTAAACTTAATAAATTATACGTTAAACATTTTTTAATATCTTCTGAATATTCCTACTACCGCATATGCAAAAAAGAACAATAAACTGTATAGGCTGGGCCAAATTCGACACTTTTAATAGGGAACTTATATTTCTAAAGGAATTATACAAAATCTCACCTATGCTTCTGGAGTTCGATTTTAAAGAGAAATCGATTAGTGAAATCCGTATTTTTGTATCTTTCATAGTATAAGAGATACAGAGGGTTTTCGTATAATAGGCAATTTTTAAAAGCCCTTGTAACTTTTTAATTTGTGAAAATGCTTGATTTATATAAGAACTTTTTTTAACTCGTATTTTAATGAGATATTATCAAGACTTTTGTTGTTTTTTTATATGGAACGCCCTATATATTTTTACACTATTGAAAAGCACACAAAAATGCCCTTAACATGATATAACACACTTGATATTTTATTTAAACAGTTTTTAAATTATTTGACTTTTTTTTTGCAATTTCACAGTATTTTAAGATGGCTATGAATGGTATACTGAACGCTGGACGATTCGAACACTTGCCATAATTTATAATATTTACGCATTTTTTTGGCATATATAATGAAAATTTCGTTTAAATATGTAACGCTATTAATGGTATCTTTAATTTAGTTTGTTGGAATTGTTATTTGTAACAACAACATTTTAATATAAAAACATGTTTTGCTGTCTTGTTGAAAACTTGTATTTGTTTATCCACCACCATCTATAGCCATCTTAAAATACATAGGGTCTTCCATATAAAAAAAACACAAGTCTTGATAATATCTCAAAAAATACGAGTTAAAAAAAGTTCTTATATAAATCAAGCATTTTCACAAATTAAAAAGTTACAAGGGCTTTTAAAAGTTGCATATTATACGAAAACGCTCTGTATCTCTTGCGCTATGAAAGATATAAAAATACGGATTTCACTAATCGATTTTTCTTTAAAATCGAGCTCCAGAGACATATGTCAGGTTTTGTCTAATTCCTTTAGAAATATAAGTTCCCTATTAAAACTGTCGAATTTGACCCACCCTGTACATTAAACGGTAAATAAAAGAAAAGAGGTTTCCTCACACAAGTTGAATTGAAAGCATATATAATTATAAGTTCATTTAATTAAAGTATTTATGTGTTGTCTAAATAAATTCGCATTTAAATATGCGGAATTTGTAAACTGGGTTACTGACGGCAATTAACATTAATCAAATCTAACACTATAATACAATACAATAAAGTTCTTTCTCAAAAAATACTTTGCAATCATAGATTAGCCACCACAAGTATTTATTTAAAAGTTAACAAACAGCAGCTGTAGTGAATTTTTGAAGTTTCACTTTGTTATTTCCTGCTTCCTGGATGTTTAAAATAACAACAAACAAGAGGCTACATTCTTCATTTCTTTTCAAACACCTTATATGTAAAATGAGTAAACATCACAACTCAGTTAATCATCTACACATTCACTTAATTAGTGTTAAACGTAAATATAAATCAGAATTGTCAATAGCAACCCAGCTGGAAACCAATATTTCAATAATATAAAATAATTCATTTAAATTCCAATATACAGGATGTACACAAAGAGTCTTCACTAACCCAGAGAAGAAAAAATATTTGAGTTAACTATTATTTATCGGTTACTAAGTGCAATTAAAATGCAATTTTGATCTCAGTATTCAGTTTTTTCAGTATTAATTTGACCTTTTACTAGTTAGAACAATTTCTAACATTAAAAACTGCAGAAGATGTTGAAATAACATTTTCATTTCTCTCAGTATACCTTACTAATACTTACAAATTATTTAGTTTTCATGTTTACAGAAATATATATTTTTTTTATGAAAAGTTCTGTTTATTTTGAAAAGTCTTTTATGATTAATTGAAATGATTTAAAAAAATTAAAAAAACGCGAAATTGTGGTAAAACTACAAGTTAGTGAAGAGTAAATTCAATATAGCAAAGTAAAAGTTGTTTGATATGTATATTAACAGAACTTAAGATATGAAATTTGCAAGTTTTCATTGTTAAAATTTTTGCTTTATTGTTAGATCTAATTTCAGTTTCCGTAGCAAGATACCATATCTTTCATGGTAAAACAATAATTAATATATTACTTTTTTATTTAGTAATTCCTTTCGTTAATACATTTCGGAAACTGTTAATAATGCCGACTTTAGACTAACAAATTCATTTGTTGCATAGCTAACATGCAATTTATTTTTTTAATAAAAAAGTCAGGAGTAGACCTTGCTTATGTACAGTCAAATTCAAAACTCATGTCTCCCTAAAATATTATTTCTTTCTATTTTATTAATATAATGTTTTTCTAAGTTTGCTTAACATGTGGCTCTTGTTTCATTAAGGGCTCAAGTTTTTGTAGAGTGCTGCTTCAGATATGTTATATATATATTCGCTCACTAAGAAATTTAAGGAAGACGTGAATTTTGTATTTCATTGCAGTGTACATTCAATCGTTGCTAAGAAGTTTTGACACAACAAGAAATCTAATATATATTACAAAGAAAAAATGTAATTAGGTTGAAAATGATGCATTGTTAACTATTTACTCCGTAAGAAGTCATTTAAAAATAACCCTCAGGCAAATGGCTCGGTCTTTCATACAATTTGACCTGTTGAAAGGCGAATTAATCACAAATAATAGATTTTTTTTATAGAAATATTCTGTTTTCGAATGATTGTACATTTATGGCAAATAAGATTATTGGCTCCCAAAATTGCAGATATGTGGTCGAAAAAAAAAATACACATTTTAAAAGTGTCGCAATGGTTATGGCGTTATAATAAAATGAATGTTTGGTGTGCTATATGTAGGAAAACATTATTGGTTTCTATTTTTTTCGAAATACATCACTAAATCAAAAATTCTCTTGAGGAAATCTGTTTTTACTAAATTTAAGAATTAGTCGTAAATTTTATTTTCAACACGTTTTAAACACGTTGGAGATTAGTTAAATATGCGTTTTTATAATAAATGAATTGCGCCAAACAATTCTATAAGATGGCCTCTAACATCTACAGACATTACCCTCTATGATCCGTATTTGCAACCCATGGCGCTCATGTCCAAATGGCGAGAAGTTTTGATAATCACTGCACTAGGTGGCGACATCATAGGTTTGTTCGTTGGTGCTGCACTTTCTACACTGGCTTGTGACTAAAATAGGATAGAAGGTTCATTCTTTACGTACCTGAGAAAGATATAATATGCAGCAGTGTAATTGGTGTAACATCGACGAACAAACCTAATATCTGCCAAGCAAATGTACAGTCACCGACATTGACATTTAGCACCATCAAAGCTTCGAGCACACTGCCATAATTTTCAATACAGAGAGAGGTGTATAGTGAGTCCAGACTTCCTCTTACGACGACCAAATAGCGATGCGCGATTTTCCGCGCACACAGACTAAGTACTAACCGGGATGCAGGTATAAGGCAAGCTGAAAATGCACACGTGATTCAAAAAAAAATGCTTTTTGCAATGAGTTTGTTGCAAGTATTGTTAAGCGCACCTATTTAAATTTTGAATTTGAGTTTCCAACAGATCTCGCGCCATCCATATAATGCGGGGATCATCGTAGATAATTAACTGCTCATAGACAGCGCTGTAATACCAAGAGCTCATTTTCGACCTGTCAATTGCCGTTATATGAATAAAAGGAGGATGAAAATATCATTTCTATTCAGTTAACAAAGTCGAGAGATACGTATGTTATACTCGCTGTCTACGTTTTAACCAACGTCATTCATGTATCATACGAATAAAGACAATCTTCTGATTTGACTATTTTTCTAAAGTATTGCTATTGAAAAAAGGAAGCAAAGTTTCCGTTTGTCTCACAGAAAAAGATACAAGGATTAATTTCATCGCTGGTTGATCGAGTCATCTTGTCAATGCTCGGCACTGTGCGGAAAGGGTCTCTCATAATCACGGAAGGCAAGCGTGTTAGTCAGACGCAGACGGTCCAGTCGCATACGGACTTCGGTTTAGACGCTCTCCGCAATAAAAATTTTGTTCAAGAATATTTAATATTTATTAATTATAGTAATAAAGTGTGGGTATTAGTTTAGTTTTGTTTAGTCACTGCTGTACCTACACAAAATATTGCTCTTATGATTTCGCTAACAGCGTGTAATAGCTATGGAGCCCCAAATCTTCGGGGTTAATATCTTTTTATGTAAAATAATTGTTTTACTCTATATCAATTGTCAGTAGATCTTCATAGACACATGTGTATGTGAATGTACTGTAGTATATTAACTGTTATCTGAACTGCTTGTTTGTTCTTGCTAATCCTCAACTTTCGTTTAGCCACCTAACTTTGGCGGGTAGCTTTATCACAATACAATAATGAAAATATTTTATTTTCCAGAAGCCTTCAATTCTGAAAGACATGTATTTCCAAGGGATCTTTCGCGATATAGAAGTATAAGAGGCTGGCTGAACGTTTGTTTTGATACGATGACAGAAATGACCGAGAATTTTAAAGGTACAGTATTTAATATCATTTTATAAAGTGCTTATTATGCATTTTAAGATTATTACAATATTATAAATGCAAAAGAAAGTGGGTGATTTGCCTCATTAGTCCATAATGTTGCTACAAATACTCGTGATTTTTTTTGTCTCCTAGATCTTTTATTTTAAAACTAGACATCGATAAACATTGTTTACCTTGGGTGATAGCATTGTACCTAATTATCGTTATTAAGCAAAAAAAAATATTACGAAACACATAACTATGTTGTTTCCGCGAGTTGCCGAATAGAAAAAATTAACCTTCTACGCCGCTCACCTTTACACGTTTATTTGATGGCAAGGCATATTTTGATTTATAAAAGTTAGTCGATAGTCGAAGAGCAATTTTGTATTCCTACGGCGGCTAGGTTTCGTTGAATCGAAAATGAGATATAATTTATTTGAATATACAATAAATAGTAAATGCATTGTTTATTGCATATTGGATTATTAAAATATAGTACCCGTATATACTTCAAATTTACATATGGAATATGAACAATGTGAATCGCAGGATGGCTTAATAATATTAGTAAAGTTTAAATATGTATTTATGTATATCACGCATAAAATGTTTCCGGCCTTGATAAATGTAAATTTTCGGTGGTATTCTTACTTTATTTATTAAAAGCTAAATAATTACAATTCAACCTAAATTTTAATTGACACGAATATGGGACTCCACTGTATTTAAAATTAAATTGAATCCAAGATAAATGTATCAATATAAAGGAGCCTCACAAAATAAAATACGTTTACATCCGAAAAAGAATTTCTGTTGTCAATATTAAAGTTTTTAATATAAACACAATGCCTTCAATATATAAATACTAATTTTTTAGTTCAGTTCGGACTCTAGGTAACATACTGCTGTGTACTGATGGTACCAGCATAAAAATGCAAAGTGAAATAAAAAATGAAAAACCAAAATTTAATTAACTAGCTCAGCCGATACAAATTTAAAAGGGCGCAAAAGAACTAATAACCTCAAGGTTATTTTCAGAATTAAACTAATCATGAAAAGTAAAATGTAGGTGAAAGTAATCAAAAATAAAAGAACAGAAATTTTGAATGACGTTAACAATCATTAATTTTTATTATAAAAAAAAAAAACATTTAATTACAATTATGCAGAAACAAAACCATGAATTTAAGATTCTGGCCGAAAACAAAAAGTGCATGAATTTACATTTACAAAAGGACATACAAATCCTTTAAACAAACAAAGGTAGTTTTTCTAGAAGAAAATCCTATTACACAAAAATCCACGTGGTTTCAAATTTAAACCAACAAAATTAAATTTAAACGTGGACAAACAAGCAAATTTACACAATCGAAATTTAATTACAAGCACAAGGCTTCTTTTACCTACGCGAGATGATTAAATATTAAAAATCAAATCAGTAAACTAGAAACGGAAAAATTTAAACTCTTTAAACAAAAAACAATATTCTCTAGAACAAATTAAAATAACGGATCTTATATCTAATATGTGCACAAAAATATAATATCAATATTATTTACAGAGTTCCTGATTGAGGAAATAATTTCAAATTAAACGCAAACAAAATTTTAAATTAAATGAAATAACCAAAAATGCAGCAACGAAAACAATATAACATGTACTTACGGTATCTTTCAAGGAACTGCCCTTGAGAGGCCCAAACCTCGCATATATATAAAATTTACAACTGCGTGCGCTGCACCAAACACACAAAGATCATAGAAATCAACTACATTTAAGAAGGACATGAGCTAATATGAGTAAACACTATCAATTTAAAAAAGAGTGAAAACAAATTAAATAACTGAACATTTAAATTAACAAATTAAACAAACAAAACAAATCAATTAGAAAAATCTTATTTAAAAATTAAACATTAACTTCTGAGAGAATTGGCCCGCAACATTGACAAAAATTGATCTCAATCAATTAAACACAGAAATTAAGAAAACCGGGGTGCCAGGCCACAGCAATACATTGGTTTATCGCAGCCAGTTGATCAATTCAAAATGTTTAAGGCACATGGAAAAAAAGAAATTTGGGTGGATACCGTAACAATCATATTTTTTTTTAATTATTAGATGTACAGAAATATTTTACAAAACATACGTACCTTTCATATGTCTATACCTTTAAGCTTTAAGCTTTCAGATTTTATATCATTTGCAGTGTGCCATCACTAGTAACCTAGGAACTCGGTTGATACTTTACAAGCCAGATTTCGTGAATTCCTATTGCTAAACAATTTTTCGCAAAACAAAAGTGGGTTATAAATAGAGTTTAGCAATTGCCCGGTGGAGTAGAGACGTATTGCGACGCGGGCCTCAAATAATGTAATATATATAAAGAAAGTAGATCAATCGTATTATTGTAATTTAGTGTACAACATGTCATATTAATAAAGTTGTGCAAATTATCCATGGGGACAAAATCGGACAAAGCGGACGAACAATCGGACCACCTTGCGATGCGTTCGCATTTTATATCACTACATATTTAGATAAAATAAAAATTTCTATATTTTATAAGAAAAACAGGCACTGTTATTACTGACTTGCAACTCTACGGTTAAGCAATAAACCGTATTGGAGTACAAGAATTGGAGCGCATGTTCTGAATACGTACCTGCCGCGCCAGAAAATTTGCCCAACTCTAGTTATAAAGCATTAAAACCAACTTACCACAGATGTACAACAGTTATTCATCTTCAAACAAATTTGTAATCGAACTAACCACAATCACTTTACGCAGAGAATCGCACCATCTGACTATAACCTTTCCTTCTTTGACAAATCACAAAATTACGCGTGCGCGCTTGACTTTCTACAATTAAAAATGTTTCTGAAACATCACAAAATGATAAGCTCAAATTGTAATATCTATACACATCAACAACTTTTTTTTTGGGTGTTATATTATTAACTAAAATACGGGAAAAAAGAATTGTTTCATTCACATTTCATGTTTATTAATGGGTGGATTCCATAACAATTGAAATATTCCTTACTCTAACTAAAAAAATACCTAAATAATTAAATAATAATAAGAAAAATATACAAAGTCGATCAGCTATTAGTTCTATTATGTTTGCGCCCATGGAACGACATTAGTTATCTCCCAGCATTCGCCAAGGAGTAAGGGACACCATGAAAAAACCTTACTGTGGGAGTAGGACCTGAGAAGTAGACCCAGACCTTATTACTGATAGCCAGCAAATTGTTATTATTATCCTTCTGAGTTTAGAAGAGGCAACCTTCACGTCCTTTCAATTCCGATACATGTGCCGTCTGCACTGACTCCTCAGCTCTTCATGGAACATGAAGCTCATGACTCCTCTGCTATTGAAAAGATGGACGGTCGTAATGAGCTGGAAGCATATAAAACAATAGCAGTACCTGTTCTAGTATTTAACAATAACTTAATCCTAATTACTCTAATCAATAGTAATTAAATTAAAGATTTATATTTTAAATATTTATTTTACACACCCGTACTATGCTAATAATTTAATACCAATTCAAACCACTAAAAAGTATGAAATATTCATTTAAAATACGCACTACCCTACTATCATGCCGTAACCTATTCTTTAGTAACATCACTAAGACATTTTCACTATTCGACCGACTCGTTATTTCTCACTTCCGCATGCGGCCACCACTCATCCGTGAGTAGACATCCAAACACAACATGCGTCGCTGTATGTGCCTTTCAGAATGCGAATCATTAACCTCAGAATTCTACATAAATATAGCTTAAAATTACCGTGATCCATTTAATCCAAAATGTGTTCGGACACCGTCATGTAGAACACAATATTTCTTCGAATATTAAGTGGGATATTTTGAAGCAATTTTGATGTATGTTCGAGAAAATGCTATACATATGATCATCTAACCGTACCCTAACAGCCAGAAATATTACATAGATATTTTTAAAAATATTTTTATAAATATTTTCGTGAGAGTTTTTGAATATATTTTCATATTTTTTTCTAATATAAATAAATATTCAATTAAAATATTTATTCCATATTTTAAAATTAATGTAAGCGTATATTTTTCTCTAAAAATTTGTGAAATATTTATATATATATATATATATATATTATATATATTTGTCAAAATGAACTAAAATTGTTCTTGTTATTTAGAATGTATAACGTCGATAACGAAAAGTTGAAACATACATAGAGTTGTCTAAAAGCAAGAACTTGTTTTTTCACACTCACCATACAATTAATAATCAATAATTCTGCATCTTTTAAGGCATACTGAAGGTTTATCAAATTAATCACTATTTTTTAATTGAAGTGTTCTAAATAAAAAAAAACAAACGTATTTATTATCATTTTATTGAATAAGCAATAAAAATGACAAATACTCATTTTAAGTCCATAGCTTGGCTGGTGCAGGTACAACCCTATGGCTTTTTTCATATCTTCGATGTGCGCTCTCATGGCGTTTCCTTGTGGCTCTAAAACAATGCCAATTATTAGATCATACCACGAATAAAACATCGTACAACATTATCAACACCTACTAATACATTTGAGCATTTACAATAATTGGAGTGGTAGCTACATCTATATACTTACGATATTATTTTACTTTATTTCATAATATTTGAAACATTCTACGTACAAACAATAAAACAACACAACGTATTGTAACCTCTATTTGAGGTTATGACGCTTCATCTACCGAGATGAATCTCTTAAGGAAATCAACTAGCAATTTATCTGTAGATGCATACATATATGATGCATAAAATTCCTACAATATATTTATTAACGATTTCTGTACATAGCGATATTGAGCATTCCAATTATCTTATAAATGCCATGATATGTTCAAAGTTTTGCTTACTGTAGTCACCACAAAACTAAAACACACACCGCAACAATTAATTACACTTTAACCCTAATCTGCCCTAATCGTATACTATTATAAACTATAACATGTAACGGACAAACGAATGAAAAGTTATGATACGCACATCGCGTATGCATTCTATGTATCTAATTCATAGACGCAAGCAATACTAAATCATATAACACCGCACCGTAATAATAGAGGTGTAGTGTTGACGTTCGCAACTTACAAATATTACAAATAATATAATACAAAACGCAGATATATTAATAGAAACAGCGCTCAACTTAGATACTATTAAATCATATTAGATATATATTATCTTATTAATCTTTAAACTATCATTTTAAATAGTACATACCACTTAATATTATGCATATTTTACCCATTTTATATTATTCGTCTTACGCACCAATGTACAAAAGCAAAAATTCAATGTTTTTTTTATATGAAATAAATATTTACAGAAATACAAAGCAAAATATTCTTGCCAGAGTTATGAAAATATATGAGAAACACTTGCAATAAAATATTATTAATGCTACATAACATATATATTTTTTAAATGTTTCCTAATAATTTCTATAAATATATTATGCTATTATATTAATATAGCTAATATTCAAGAAAATTTAATATTTTTAAATATTATAAAATATGAAATAATTAGTTGGGCGTGGGGTAGAGACAGTAAATAGATCCGCACTCATATGGTTCAAGAATCCCAGCCCAAATATTTTTTCATCCATTTTGATTAAATTGGATTAATTCTAGCGCCTGACACGACAAATTAACTCGCATTTCCCTGAAACGTGTAATGTTACCGATTTTTTTGTAGTCTTATTTAAGGTAATATTCTATCTACTCTGCCAATCATTATCAAGTTTATCCCTAAACTCTAAAAAAAAGGAAATTTATGGCCTTACCGTAACATTGATTAAAGCAAACTCCTCCTTCCTCCAACAGTGGCCCATGTTTTTTATTCTTAGTAATACATATTTTTTTTATTTTTGCTTTACGTTTCGATGACGACATACTATTCTTTTTCAAAAGACTTATATAGTAACCTCGGAGGAACTTTATTTTATTTTCCAAAGCATATTCTTTCTGTTCTGATTAAATATTTAAATCTTCAATTAAATTGTTTTAATTGAATCGTTAACAAGTAATGTAAATCGCAAACATTTAAGGAACAGGTATATCTGCACTGGACGTTTATATATATATTGCTTGAATATTTAACGTAACAAAAAGAATATGCATTGTAAAATAAAATAAATGAAAGTTGTCCCGAAGTTATTAGATAAGTCTTCTGAAAAAAAATCTACTAATATGAAAGTAAAATCATCGAAACCTATAGCAAAAATAAAAAAAACATAATCACTAAGAATAAAACATAGGGCATTAACTCAGGAGTTGGTGTTTTTTTTATGCTTGCAACTTATAGGCGTGTTGGCTTCTATGATTTATAACCTGGAAAGATGTAAAATAAAATCGGAACAATAAACTCATTAATAATTATTAACGTAAACGAATATATAATAATGATTTATCTCTCCAAACAGTATTAGAAAAATACATATTTATACACTACAATTATAATTATCTATATTACCGACTGAAAATATAATAGTGACATTGTACTATTGAAAAATAGTGATGTAACAACAATAAAATGTTAAAAACATTTGTAATTTTGATTTAAAATTTAGTTACCTCATTCTTCTCTACTTTAAAATGAAAACATTAACTGAGAAACAGTTAAGTGACCCATTTTTCTCTCAGTGCAGTATCTTTTACCTGGTGCCTATATTTCCGAGAGAATTTATTTGTGATTAATCTTAAATGGAATTATTGAGAAACGATTTACGTACTTCCCCGAAAATGTTGGTGTAATTATATTAACATTACAAATATATAGTCAGCTTGTGTTTGCTAGATTGCTTGATTTTTTTATGTCTTTTAGATAAATAAGTTAACAAGGACGCCTACCATCTTTTAAACAGATTGAAAGAAAATTCGCCTGCTACACTACGCCTAAAATGTTCTTGGCATTATCAATTTCCTGATGCGTAACAGGTAACAGTTCTGAGTTATCACGTGTAAGAAAGGTCGGTGTTTCACTTTTGATGAAGGTCATTTGACCAAAAGCGGAAGTGTTGGACAATAAATAAATATATAAAGACAAATAGGAAATACTTATTCATCATCAGTCAACTTATAACTTTAAAATTTATCTTTGAACTTTAGAAAAAGCGGTTTTCCACACATAGCTTGTTTAGGGGTCACTAGAACAAGTCAACACGTGGTTTATTTTCAGTTTATTTTTTTAATGAAATGGATAAATACCATGGAGCTTCTTTCCTAAACAATAGCCAATTGCTGATAGTAATGACATCAAGGATAATTTTGTTAAAAAATAGATAAACGGGAGGCCTGCAGCACGAGAATAAGGATAAATTAGATACCTAGATATATTTTTTTCCGAATTTCCGAATTCTCCAAAACTATTTATCTTTGTAAGGCTACTTTCTTTGGTTGATATAATTATTGAAAAGTGTTAATTGCACATGTTTGTAAAGTGTTACACTCAAACAAGAAAAATTGTCGAATTAACTAAAAAAAAGTAGGTACCTATATCCTATTAAAAACAAAAGTTTTAAACATTTCTCATTGTTATCTTAACAATTGGGTGTATTCATTTTAATCGTTTTAAATTACTTTATGTATTGTAGTGTTTTACTCTAATGTAGTAAATGTTCAGAATAAAAAATAAAACTTTTTCAAAAATCAAAATGAAGATGCAATACATGAAACTACAAGTTTAGCTTCAAACTTGGGAAGAATTATTCTTACCATGTGTTGAGAGAGCGGTAGCAAGGAACGTATAAGCCAGAATGGATAGCTAGCAATGTGCAAGTGCAATGAATCGCTAACTTTTCTGAGTTTGCTCTAGACGATAGGAAGCCAAGCTGGACTCTTGTCAAAACAGCTCTTAACAGTCATTTGACAGTTTACGAGATTTTTATATTCTATGAACACACATTCAAGCGAATAAAGGCTGTGGTAAAGGAATATGTTGATCTGTCAGCTAGTTAGATTTCCCATTACTAATTGACAGATGAGGTATGCTTTACACAAGATGGTTATTTTAATATACACAATAGTCATAGAAAATCCTCATTCTGTTTACATTATCAACAGAAGCTTTCTGTTAATATTTGGGCTGGGATCCTTGACCATTACGTAGTGGGATCATATTTACTGTCTGCACGGTTAGATGATCATACGTATAGCATTTTCTCGACATACTCTATCAAAATTGCTTGAAAATATCCCACTTAATATTCGAAGAAATATTAAGTTTATAAGAATAAATAACATGATGGTGTCCGAACACATTTTGGATTAAATTGCCAAATTCCAAGCAATAGGAAGAGAGGGGCACCGATTTTTTGGCCCTGCACGTTCACCAGATATGACAAGTCATACTAAATCACTGGTTTATAAGGCACTAGTTAATACAGAAGTAGCATTAGTGGTTCGAGTTATTCTACGGTTTCATGATATTCGTGAACATCTTCAGCTAATTCGAAGAATTTAGCATTTGATTGCAAATCGCCACAACTTGTGTGTATCGAAAATGATGGTTGTAACTTCGAGCAATTATTATAAAGTTTAATGGCGTATTATTTCTAATAAAATGTTCCTTATCTCTTTCCTGTTGTAATTGAGAAATTTCCAAAAACTAGTTTATTAATGGAAAAAAATGTTCCTTATCTCTTTCCTGTTGTAATTGAGAAATTTCCAAAAACTAGTTTATTAATGAAAAAAAATGAATATTTCAGCGCCCTCTATTATTTTCAAAAATTAGGAATAGTTATTCTATGACACCCGGTATTCATTATGCATGCCTAATATACTATATTTGGCTCACATTAATTACTACATACTGTATTAGTTACTGTTGCAATTTCTATTTTGCATCTTTTTAGATTATAAGTAGAGTGGTCAGACATGTCTGCTTACACGGGCCGCACTCGCCTCGCGCTATGCAAAACGTTTAGCCATAATATATCTTCAAGCAGTAAAATCACTCTCTCCGATCCGTGTGTTTAATATCTAGTATCAGTATCAGTCGAATCTTGATGCGAGATAGTACAATTCTCCGTTAACGTTTAACGTTTATCTTCACTAACGTTGAAAGTTCAACTTATTCAACTGATACAATCAATCTACATCTCTCAGATCATTATGCCCAAGTTCTATCTTGCAGTATTTCATTTGAGGAGGTACCTAAAAAGAAAAATAAAGAAATCAGATGCATAAATGATAGCAATATACTCACCTGTAAAACAATTCTCGAGTTCGATCTCGAAATACCCACGGAAATGCCAGAAGCTGAGAAATCATATGATTATTTTCATGATATATTTATGCAGCACTTTGAGCAATGCTTTCCTGAAAAAGCAAAATTATTGCAACGTAATAAACCATTATTATGTCGAAATGGTGAAACAAACAAAATGAGAAACTTACTCGATACATGGAGTCTAGTAGCAGTAGTAACAAAAGATCCGGCCTACTACAATTATTGTCGGGATTTGAAAAAGGAGTACCTGGAACATGTATCAAACCTTAAACGAAACCGAAACCTGCAATTTATATCAAATTCTGATAATAAAGTTAAAGCCATTTGGGAAATCATAAATAGCGAAACCAGACGTACCATTTTCAACAAATGTAAATTCTTCAATGTCTCCGAAAACCCTAAATAAGTACTTTAGTAAGATCGGTGAAAGTATAACAGATGGAATCGTTGATACGCGATCATCATGTGAATGCTAGGAAAGTTTAAAACTGAGCAACGTTAAACCTTCTTCTTCGCACCCATCTCTCCATCAGAAATAGAAGACTATAATTAAAGGTTTCAAAGCCAAGTATACAAGAGACGTATATAACATTTCTGTCATTTTACTTAAAAAGTCGGATCTACTACTAGTACCCCCCTCGGCCGATATATTCAACAAATGCGTTGCTCAAGGCATCTTTTCTAGTAAACTGAAAATCGCCAGAGTATTGCCAATTTTTAAGAAAGGTGACACTAACATGCCCGAAAATTATCGTCCCATAAATATTTTACCGGCCGTGTCGAAAATTTTCGATCAAGCTATTGCTTGCAGGCTGGCAACTTATCTGGAAAAAAAAAATTACATCACTTCCAAACAATACGGATATCGAAAAGGACGCTCAGCTGCTGTACGGAATATTAAGCGTTATCCAGTTTATACTAACGCATTTGAAGAATGGTATGTATGCTGAAATGAAGCTATTAGATCTTAGCAAGGCATTTGACTCTGTGAGTCCGGCAAACCTTCTACGGAAGCTGGAACTTTATGGCGTTCGAGGCTGCCCTTTGGAGTTACTGAAGTCGTACCTGCATGGCAGGCAGTAGGTTATCGAGTGGAACGAAAGCCTTTCTTCAGTCTCCGAAATAAAATATGCCATGGCTCAGGGATCGATACTCGGGCCGTTGTAATTTCTCATTTATGTTAATGATCTTCCCTGCAACATAGATGACGGAGAAATATGTTTTACGCGATGACACTTCCATCATCGTAAAATATGCCGATCCAATGGAATTAGCAAACAAGTCTAAAGCCGCAGTTGGGCAAGCAGAAGACTGGTTCCTAGCAAATAAATTTAAAATGAACATGAATAAAACACATGTTACATTCGTGAAACTTAGTACTGACCTGGCGCGCAGACGAAAGTTGACCACTCTAGTTATAAATCATGGCAGTATACGACACGCTGCAATCTGCAAAATGCAATCACCGAATAAGTTTAAGCATAAAAATAAAATCTTATGTAATGTTATGTTAACCATACGATTGTTAGATTTTTTGTAAAAATTTCAATCTCGTTTTAAATACCGAGAGTTGAAAAAAAGTATGTAAGTACTTATCTTAACCATGCGTACTGCATTTATTCCACTATTTAATGATTACCTATATCAATCCATATGTATGTATTTAAAACTGCAAATATGGTTCAAATGATATTTTTATTTCTTTCATTGTAGAAGCCATCTGACATGTAATCTCTTAAAACAGTGCAGTCTCTGGACTTCTTGTATTTCATTTTCTATTTCTTTTACCTTAACTTATATCAGTATATACTAATATATCACGTTATTAGTATCCAGTACCGACTACTAATTTTGATTTGTACTGATCTCTAATTGATTGGATCTAACTAATTGTAAGCCTCTACCTTTATATCTCCAAAACCTCACATTCATACAGTAAATTATGTCACACAGTCAAAAGACGGTATTCCCAATCTGTAGATCTTCTTTTAATGTGATCCTACTAAGCAGTTCTTCTTTTCATGGTTATGATATTCAATGTTTGCTTCCATTCGCTTTCCAGTTTCAGTTTAATGAGAAACACTTTGAATTTATATAGTTAAATGACATCTGTTTGATACGTATTTAATTTTGAAAATATTTAATTAATAAACATTCTATTGATATACCAATATTGGGTCATGATAATTAGAAAATTAGATATAACTATTTCTAAGTCTTTTAGTCCCATCATTTTTCTGCGCGAAATATGATTTAGAATATTTTCTTCAAAATTATGTAAATGTAAATTTTAGGTAATTTCTTTATCGGACAATCCTCAAGTCCAGTTCATTATATGGCCGACGCCTTTTCTATCAAAACTAGAAGAAAAAAAAGCAAATAAGCAATGTGCACCAATATTTAGAAAAAAAAGTTTTTCCAATTGGTGTTCGAAATTCCTTGCATAAAAAATACCCTACTTGTATTTTGGAAAGCCTTTAATTTGTGTCAGAAAATTCTAGTTAACATTCTACAAAATTTCGTTAAAACCGAATAAGTAGGTTTCGACCAACACTCGAAGTCAAATTAAATTTTTGGTTGTATACATTATCAAACATATTTTTTATAAATAATGAAATTATGAAAGAGATGACAATAATTAGTGCATAATCTTTATTCCAAATAGACAGAGAATGCCTCACGAAACAGCAATTATAGAAGCAGACGATTTTAGGCCAAGGTTCATTTATATTACGTTCCAATCCATTTCTACTCACACCGCAGAAAGCCCAGATAATGTTGCTAAACTCTAGCGATCTTCCTTCGCCTTATCCTTTGAAGATACTTCACGTGGGAAACAATAGATGTGTCTACCCACATGTAGCGTAAAAATTAAGAGTTATTTTAATCATCTTTTCAGAGTACGCGGGATTTTAATTAATCTGTACCTAAATGCACTACTTTTTGCGTTCATTCACAAATTCATTGTAGATTATAACGACTATACCAAATTTCTGAAAACATTACTTTTTCTATATTCAATAGAGATAGAAAATATTTAAAATTTTATGAATTAATTCTTTTGTATTATGAGGTGTATGTTGTTTGTTGATACTAATTATCTATGTATAGGAATATAGAAATTTACAGCAATAAGCGATTTTACGGTTTGAAGGAAAAGATACTTTGTTAACAAATTCTGAATTTCCTAAAGAAAGGACTCATAAAATCTTGCCCACATTTGTATAAACATGTTTTGAGTCCAAGTGAGAACATCAGTGTTTCTAGATATTTCAATTTTTTTGCGAATTTGCGTGTTGGCCTATTCTTATCACTTCAACGAATCATGGTAAAAGCAATCATAGAAACTCTCAAGAAGGTGACGCGTTCGATTTGACTTAACATATTATTATATAAATGTAGGCGAGGTTTAATATGGAAGAACCATCAGACATTAACAATAAGATTATCCAATCATGAATTACAAACACTACGCTTCTAGTATTTCTGTTTACAGTTACTCCGTGGATTTAAATAGAATGCAAAAACGACAGCACTTTGTATAAACTATGGCATATTATCGACTCCTTATTACAAGTACAGAAGTATACAAATGCTTGTAATGAACACCTAAGTAATAACTGAGAATATTTAGACCCTATTTATGCAGTAATTCTGTTTTCAATGTGTGTTGTTATGAATAATAGTAGTAGTAATCTGTTTATTACCACTCAAGTTCCACACAAGGCAACAGATGAAAGAACGTGGCCATTCAAATTGAACCTTCCTTAGTAACACACGTTTGTTATGATTGGTGACGATTAGATTCTTCTTGCTTTATCTCTTCGCTAGTAATACGCCTAACCATAACCTATGGAATAAAAGTAAAATTGCTCTTAATGAAGCGCAGCAACCTAGAACCACAGGAAGATATCTATACAAAAAATTTCAAATATAACAATCACGAAAGCAATGTCTTTCTCCTCGTGATTAGCATTAAAAACTCTTCTGGATTTAGCACCTTTGCACATTGTTGTGGAAACATACATATTATTTGCGTTCAATGCAGGAGATAACCTTAACTACAGTTTTCGAGGGTTGTATAATCTATGAACGTATGATTGTATTTGTTACACTCGTTTGAATGTACATTCAAATGAGTGTAACAAATAAATATGTCAACCTGACAGATAGCTAACTGAGTTTGTTATAGCCAATAGCAGTCAATAAGCGGACTGAAGGTCATGAATATTTTCCGCGTGAGATCGACGCTGCTTGTCCATTCTTGTTAAGTTGAGATATTCCCTGCCATTGCATTCATGATTTTGGCGTTGATCTTGACGTTCATTGGGAGTAGTCGAGAATAAACATTATTCTTGGGGTAATTCTGCGGTGTTTGTAGTTTGTAATTTAACTTATTATTATTTTGTTTATTTTGTACTGTATTTTCTTTTTAATATTGGGAGTATTGTATTTAAAAAGGGAACGTTGAAAGCTGTACCGAGGTTACGAAACACCCGGTATAAATCCCGATAATTTTGCGTTATAGAAAAATTGAATCGGGATATGTAGAAACAGCACATGTCCATATTTCCTAAAAAAGACTTTATAGATGCAGTTCCTAGTTTTAGGAAAAGACGTATATATGTAAATAAATCATAACCTTAATTAATTATTTATTTAAGTCATTAAAACGAAAAAAAAAGTTAAAGTCGCAACTGTGGAATATTTTCAACAATTGTGTTTTTAGACATGTGTTGTTTCTGCATACACCGATTCAATTATAATATTACAACAATTTATAAAAAACTTTTTTCCTATCTGTCACTGATAGAGTTATAGAGGAACATCCTGCTGGTGGAACACTCTATATATTTAAATTAATTTAGCGCTTATTAAGGCATGACGCGCTACGTTAAATATATCAACTTTTGTTTGGTTCTGTATGCGTTCTAGGGCTAATAACTCTTCAATTAGACCCCGCGCGGGGTTTTTTTTTTTTGGCGAAGTATTATTTTTCAATAATAATAATATGTCTTTATTGAACTTAAATGAATGCGTCGCACAGGTTTTCTTAATAGTTTTATTTAGAACGGCTCTGAACGGATACAATTTCTTAAGGTTCCAGTAAGCTAATCTTATACATTTACTAACTTGGTCTCTAAAGCGAAATGTACTGTCGGGTAGTAGACCTAAACTTTTAGCTCTATTCGCAATTGGAATATGTACGCTATCAATATTTATATCGATTTGTTCGCCCAGGGTTCTGCTTAATTCACCATTACCAAAGATTATAACCTGGGACTTAATCGGGTTTAGAATTAGTGAGTGCATAGTGGAGTTATGAGAAATAACCATTAGATCGTCATTAACCTTAGCCACAGCATCTCTCCAATTTTCATATTTAAACGAATAATAGGGCTACAAATCATCAGCATGCTGACGGGCTTTGACATGTTTTACGTTATTTAAAATAGAAATTGTATATAATGAAAATAAAATCGAACTTACTATAGAACCCTGTGGCACTTCTCTACATAACGTCAATTTTTCCGAAAGTGAATTCAATTTAACGCGTTGAGTTTTGTTGGTTACTAAGTCTGTAATTAACTTGACTGAGACCCGTCCAAATCCCATCCCAGAAAGGATACCGAGCAAAGTTTTATGATCCACAGTCATCAGACCCTGATCGGTCGAGGTCAAAACATCATCAGTGACACACAAAAGAGTTGTTGTGCAGCTGTAACCCTGACGAAAACCGGACTGAATTTCAGGAAGCAGTTGAGCTCTGTCAACGTAACCCTTAATTTGTATTTCCATCACCCGCTTAAGAATCTTTGCCAGGACAGGAAGCAAGCTGATCGGTTTGAGATCCTTCAGTTCTTGAACCTCATCTTTTTTAGGCACAGGAATCACATTAGCCTGCTTCCAGTCTGACGGGAACACCCCGTTTAAAAGACATGTATTAATAGATATGGGTCACATACGGCACAACATATGGCGAACAGAGCCGCAGCATCGTAATATTAATACCGTCACTCCCCACCGCTGTCGATCTCATGCTCCGTATGATATCTGCGACCGTGTCTGTATCAACAAGAGAAAAAGAAAAAGCATCCACCTCCGATCCAGCCTCTCCACTCAAGTAGGGCTCCCCGCGGTGTGAGCCAGTAGGCGTGGGAACATTATTTACAAAAAATTCATTAATGTCTTTTAATGCCTAGGTAATTTAAGTTGGTCCAAAATGACTTTTTATCTTTGCACCTCGATATATAATCAAAATATGATCTCTTTTCTAATATAAAGGTACGATTACTTACTACTACAATCTCTCTGATTTCTGGATCTACGAAATTTATTTTTGGCTCATCGCGTAGCTTCTTTAACATTTTTATATTATCCGTTAACCAGGGAATGTATTTTTTTGTGAATCTATGTGTAAGCAAAGGGGCATGTTTATCAAATAATCACAGAATGCATAAATTGAAATAGGCAATTTTTCCTCTAGCTTATTTAAACATAACAAAAAATCAAAATCGGTTTGATATAAGTCTAAATGAAAATCGTGGGGCATGATATTTTTGTAATTTCTATAGGTGCGAAAGATAGAGCAAATATTATCACAAAATACATAGTCGTGATCCGATACCAGGCAACTAATAACTCCACTATTCACTATATTCAGTCATTTGTTACAAGTATCTAATCAATCAGTGACGAAGAAGTTAATGTAATTCTCGTAGGATCAGAAATAATCTGTTTTAAACCCAATCCATCCAAGAGAGTATATGATTGTATGTATGTGTATAAAATATTTTTTATACGCATTTACTGCGTAATCACCTCTTTACCAATCCTGAAACTTCTTGCAAACGGCATTTGTAAACCCCTGCCTAGTAGAAGATAATTTATCTTATTTTTTGCTTGGGTTGGTTTAAATTAGGTTTATTAAAGAAAAAAATAAGAAATAAAAATATAAATATTTCTAAAAAAAGCGACACTTTTAAATAGTAAAACTATCATCGTGAGCAGCAACACTGAATTAAATTATTAATTAACAAGGAACATTTACTTACTACTGATGATGACAGCTTTGCTATCGAAACGTGCGCTCAATGTAGTGGAATTTGTGATGAGGTATTTTGAAGTGTGTAGTTAAACTAGCGATAGCACAAGATTGGGGAAGTGAGAACCGTTTTACAACGATTAGATATAAGTACTCGTGTTTTGTCGCCTCTTGAAAAATCGGTAGGCCGCGCTAAAACCCCCACTAATTAAACGAATAATCACATATCTTATTCTGCTCATTGCTAGGTTAAACCAGCAAATAAATTGCAGACAACTATTGCAGATATACGTAATTATCGCCTGCTTTTCTGTCAGGGGTATGCTACTGTTATATACATCCGGGTAATATCGTTTTTAAACTTGAAATTTAAAACGATAAAGAGTTATGTCGTGCGTGGATCATTGCAACACTTGATTAGCACATGCTTTTATCACCATGTGATTCCGCATTCGCATACAAATACCAAACATAATCACAAACCTAATCAACCGCCGTTTGTGCTTGTTATAAATCTGTTTTTATATAGGCAAATCAAAATAAAATTAATTATTGAACCTAATCTTTTTGCTGGTACGGGTCACTCATCCTTGATCGTAACACACTGAAGAATATTTGCAGGCGGTTAAACGTAAAGCAAGAAATGGGACATGCTGAAATCATTTGTTTATTTGTTTTGGCCTCCGAGATATCATTTCAAAGAAAAAGAGTCTACCAATAAAAGATACAGAGATATGAACGTTTGAAGTTACTTCTAAATATTGTTCTGCCACAGCTGATATAATTATTGTGGGGAATCGTAATATATTTATGGAATTATAATATACTTATAAACTGTCGTATTGTGTATAATATTGTCTCAAAGCTCCGTTAATAACACATTTGCATAGAACTACATACATTGGTGGATTTAGAGGCTTTGTGTGGAGGCACACATTTTGAGAATTATCTCGAATCAGCCCACCCGGGTCGCCCCATTGTTTAAGATTTTTTTTTAAATACGTTTTTTATATGAAACTGCAGGAATTAATAAATAAAGCAAAATAAACAATTAGTATGGTATTTGTCATTTTAAATAAGCGTATAAGTTGCCTGCATTTTTATTTTTTGCTATTAAACTAAAAAATGAAACTTAACTTCCCTACTTTAAAGCAAAGTTGGAAAAAAATACATTTTAAATGTATCTTCAATATATATGACAGATACTCCCTTTATTAGTATTTTAAGATACAAAATATTAAACTCAAATACCAAAAAGTATCTTACATATTTAAAATATTATCAATGAAATGAAATAGATTAATTTTGAAGAATCAGATGTATTAATTTTTTTTTAGAATTAAATAAATTTAATGAAATCTATTTACTAGGTTAAAAATTGAGTCATTTACCAGGTACCTACATTCACTTACATTCGTTCAATAAACCATTTGCTTTTGACAAATAGGGTTTTCGAAATTTTGATCTTCCATAGTCCTGGAGTCTCCAGGAACGCTGCAAGCTTTTTGTATTTAATCTCCCATTTCTCTTAACCATAAATAAATAAATTATACTAGCCATTCCAGGATGCTATATCCTGCACTAATGTGTACAGATCTCTGGCTGGTTGATCTAACTGATCTTCTTATCCCATTAACAATTTGCACTTGGTATCTCCAGTGTTAATCTCAACTTTATGTAGGTGTCCTTTCAGTATACAGTCTCATGTTAGGGAACCTGTTGCAACGCGAAGATGATTCCTACTGGGCTGCAGTAGTTTTTCGGTCTTCTTTTTTAAATGCCTCGTCACATTATCCTAGTGTTCTTTGTGTTTTTTTTTGACTCAACTCTTTACCTGCTCTTGTGCTGTGTTTTTAGACACTCCTAGAACAGATTCTGAGCCTATATACGAAGCAGATGAGTCCTTTCTTGCTAACTCATCCGTTTTTTCGTTTCTTTGGATTGCCAAAACACCCAGAGCAAAGTGACTTAATTGCGGCCTGTCCGGTTATTTAGTTCTCGAATACATTCCTAGAGCAGACTTGATTGTATCTTAGGGTTCACTACTACCCTCAGTACCGCCTAGCTGTCTGTTGCAATATAGGTCCGCTTTTTATAAGCCCTCTGATTGATTTCAGATTTTCATTTCATATCCCGTGTGTCCCTGCTTGAAAGGCCGCAGCATATTTTCCTAGTGCAAGGGTGCTCCAGTCCCGGTTTCCATTTTTGATCTGTGTATGTCTGTAAACCAGATCAATTCTCCCAATTTGTCTCTATGGTTGGATTTATCCTTTGAAATTGTCGATTCCAAGTACGTTCAGAGTTTAAAATAACACCAAGATAGTTTACTTCCTTTGACAACTTTCTTTCTTCACTCCGGAGTTTTAAAGGTCCAAGCCCATCTAAGTTCCTCTTTCTCGTGAATGCGATTGTAGTCGTTTTAAAGGGACTGATTTAAATATCCTCCTCAATCCATGCTTGTACAACTTGTAGAGCATTCTGCGCACTCAAGAGCTTTTACGCAACAATTATTACTGTCGCATAGAATTTTGTGAATTAATGATTAATAAATCTCCCAAACATGAATATTTTTTCAATAATATACTATTTACCAAGGAATAGGTTCATGATTTACCATTGTTAGATTTTTTAGAATTTATGTTTTTATTTTATTTGATTATTGACTTTTAAAACTCCTTTTCATTATTTTTTTCTTTTTATGTTTTTTTATGAGCTCTGTCACTGGAAATTATAGTTTACATTATCTGCTGCTTCGATATAAAAATAAGTATGAATAAAAAAGAAGCATAAATAGATTTTCATCTCCACTGATGATTTAAAATTTTTAACACAAACAGCTACTTGCGTCATGAAGCAATGTTGCTCGAATCAAAAAGAACCCCCATCTTGCGTATTGCTTCCCACCGCAATACAAATAGAACACAAAATCGTATCGAGGTTCAGCTTAAAGTATCTAGATATTTCGTTAGCATTTCACTTTTAGTATATTTTGTTACTGTGAGCTTTTAAGAGTGCTGTTTTTCATTTATTTCATTACTGTCTTACTTTAGAAGTTCTGGTTTTGGTTTATATTGTTACTATTGTTTTAGAGGTATCTTTTTTCGTTTATTTCACCACTGCCCTTTTTTAGAAGTTTCATTTTTGATTTATTTTGTTAGGTACTCTCATATTTTTGAATTATTCTTCAGAAGCATATTAAATACCAAAAAGGTATTTCACATGATAAATTTGTAATTGATTTACGGTACTAATATCCCATTAAATAAATTACAGGGCCACTTTTCTGTGGGCTTCTTAAAAAATATACCACCCAAGATATTCATCATCTATCGACAATTAAAAAATATTGGACAAAACAATAAATCATATCAGGTCAAAACTAGGTGAAAAACGTTTTCCAAATATTTTACATGTAACATGGGTTATGCGTAGAATACATCGCATTGCTGAACTTATTGGTGAAAAATTTCCCGATATTAATTCATTAATTAACTCTTTTAAAAAGAATTTATTGAAAACATCAACTAGGATAAAGGTACATAGGTACTTGGTTAGAAGTCGCATTTCTTTATGCCCAGCATTTTCGTACTTTAAAACCTTTTGTATTAAAGTTAACACGAAATGCCTCCAGTGTTACAGCAGTCCAAGCACTCATTGTAAAAGAAGTTTTAATCGAGCAATTAGAATTTATTAATGAATATTTCTCAAGCGTTATAAAAACGATCAAGTTTCTAGAAAACAAAAATTTAAAATTAACTGAATCCCTTCAACACTTAGAATCATTGTTTAGTAATTTAAAAACTATAGACGCATCGACTGGCGAAAAGATACGGAACAAAATTAATGCGGTTTTACAAAGAAATCCACATTATGTGCTAATAAAGGAAAGTCCAGTCATTAAGATTGTGGTCTTGATTCATTGGTTTGGGTAATCGCTTTAGAACTTGATTTCTATCTAATGGAATAAGTGCGATGCCAGGAAAACCCTTTTCTTGTATTTTCACTCATTTTCACTAAATTATTAAGCGTTTTGTTCACCAAAGAAGGAAACTATTGTTTAGGTATAGGAGCCTTATATTTTTCTTCCAGTCTTCCAACGCACGCCACCAAACTTTTCCAAAGGCGCGAAAACTGTCTATGAAACAGGCTTCATCATAATTGATAACACAGTTGGGCTGTACATCTTTTAATAGGGTTTGCAAATTGTCAAAATATGAATTAACTGTGTCATGGGAGATCGCTGCTCGAGCTCTCTTAATGTTCTCACATAGCCGTTGAGTAATTCTCCAACACTTGTAGTTTCAATATGCAGCATCAAAATATTAACATGGCTGAGATAAGCAAACCACCCAGTATGTTTACTTTGCGCCCTGACTAGTATCCAAACTGAAAATAATTGTTTCCAATTAATGTAGTCAGTTATTTATTCGAAAACTTATTTGTCCCGATTCACCCCCGCGAACCGATTCGCTCCGTTTGACGGTACCTAATATTATACATACCAAAATATATAAACTGCTATACAGAGTCACCGATTAGTACTGAATCTTGCAGTACAATATTTTGAAAGTATAGGTAATTTGTATTCGGTTTAATAGTTCTCTGTCTTTCAGATCTACAGATTTACCACGAAAAGCTTAAGAAATTATGTCAAAATGGCATCATAGAGGACCCCGTGCCCGTGTGGTCTTCATTCAACGTTATAAACCATGGTGACTCGTGGGTTAACAATATGATGTTTTGCTACGAAGAAAATGGCAAGCTAAAAGATTGCATTTATGTAAATTACCTTGAAAAGAATGCTTAGTAATTTTTCTTTTACGTTTTCTTTTTCTTTTGTGTTACAGCTCGATTTCCAACTGAGTGTATACGGGAGTCCTGTAATCGATTTACATTATTTTATAAGTAGCAGTTTAGCTGATGATATTATTCAGGATGTTGATTATTTTCTAGATTATTATTACGTTCAGTTGTTAAAGGCGCTGAATAAAATGAAGTATAGTCTGGAAAAGGTACCGTCCTTAAACGAACTTAAGGCAGAATTTCGGAAACACACTTCCTACGGTAGGTATTGCACGAAATGACTTTATTGCATTGCATTCTTTTGTATTTTCTATTACTTTTATCATTGTTTTTATCGCTTTCGTCATTCATCTCGCCGATATTTAAGTCTCGAATTTTAGGTGTGAAGACAATGGCATCTACAACAGCACTTGTGAAAAGTAGTACAAGAAGCGACGCCAGTTTTAATAATTTCATGGCTAATGGTGGAGAAGGCAGTTTTCGTCATCATTGTTACAATAATAACGCATATAAGAATGCACTTATTCAGCTATTACCAGTTTACGAAAAATTTGGTGTATTTTCATAGTAGAAATATTAACTTTGTTCCTACAAGAATTCTACTCATAAATGTACATCAGACCCATTCGCATTGCAGTAAACATAGTCCTAGGAATTGCCGCTAATTTGTGCAAAAGGAGTATATGAATGAACCAACGAATCAATTTAACCAATCTATCCACCAATCCTTAACACCGCACATGATATTCTCGTTTATATGCCGTTACAACTCTTCTACAGAAAATCGCTCCCTTCAGCTATAGAATAGAACAATACATGAATAGTACTATCCTGCATATATTTCTCCGAGTTTCATTATAACAAGAAGCGGATTTGCAATCCGTAGACTAGTTTATGAACGCATCAGAACGATCTTGTAGGAACAAATTTCAGCCTTCGCATATAAGAGCTCAAGAGTATTTACTACGTCAAAGTATCAGCAAGTGTAATCTCAGGGACAAAGAATAAAACGTTAGTTAAGTAATAAAATTTACATACACGTGTATCATTTAACTAAACCCTCCTCAATTCCGAACCCTATAGGCATTCAACTATACACGTGCTGATTTATTTTATATGGACTCTTCAATGGATTTCGCTAATTAATACTAGAGTATATATGTATATACTTTTAAGATACTTTCTAAATAAATCCTTTTTTTCAAATATATACATTGTTTTGATTTGATGCAATAAAAAATCTGATCTTTGTCTTATGACCTGGACTTCATATCGTAAGATGCTGAGATTCTCGAAATTTCTGCTTGTTGTTATTTTTTCTTGTGGTGATAAGATTAAAAGTCCCATGTGTCAATTAATAAAACTTTCGCTAAAGTCGGACTGTTTGAATTAGACAAAAAAATATTTATTGTAGCAACTTTGTGATAAAAAAAATGATGTAATATCGTTTAATAGAAGATCAGTCTGGCTTTAATTTAATAATAATTTAATTTAATAATAATGTATAAAACTTAAGTTAATCCTTTTTTGTTTTACTTTCTTAATAAAGTCGTTCGAAAACCTGTTAATCATAATTTGTAATTTTCACGAATATTTAAACCTAGATGCTTCTGTTGTTTTTTAAGTACAAGAATCGGGAAATAACGAATCGTTCAATGTTTCGTATTTTACAATCATCTACCGTCGCAACATGCCAACGTAGAACCTACATATTGCTTTCTGAATTAATCGAGATTTAGTATTAGTATAGGTACAGTTGCCCCGAAGAAGTGGTATTGTCGAATACGTAGCTACGAAGCTTTGACGTAGTGTTAAGATTAATTATAAATACACTGGCTGAAAGGCTACACAAGGTTATATTTACTACTGTTTGGAATGGAAAGTTTTACAGATTTATAAAAGTGCAAACAGTCTCTTTAATTTCATTCACTACATAAAAAAACTGTCACATAACAAAGCAGCAAAATAAACATTTCAAGAAATGTTTAAGCCCAATGACCTTTAGCGTAATCTCTTTCATATTTAAAAAGTTGTTACTGCAGAAACTGCTGTTTATTTACTTTTGTTTATTGCTGACAGATTTTTTTGACATTTATAAACATTTTTACAAAGAAATATATAAATAAAAATACTACTGCAAAGTTCAAAGAACAATTTTTGTTCGTTTCTTACAATTTATACAAATATTTATTACTTTTAGCCACATGACGAATGCACATTTCTCAAAGCTAAGTGTATATGAGTGAATAAACAACTTTCTAGCTAGTAATTTATTTTTACAACCAATGCAAGAGTACACTAGCAAGTGGTGAGGTCAAATATATTTTATATTTAAATATGGGATAAAAACTATATGTATTTAGATCAAATATAATATTTTTGGTAAAAAAAAAATTATGCAAATTAAATTACTATCAAATTGTTTCAAAGCTAAATTAAATAATTTTATAATTGTAAAACACTTGATATTAAGAGTTACATCAAATACGAAATCAATTTAATTTGAATTTTAATTATTTTAAATACACCTGTGTACGTCTTATGTGTCAATTTAATAAATAGTCTGTAGATCTGGCAACTTCTTCATCATACTTTATGAAATTTGAACAAAGAAATGCAGAAGTTACCATTAGAAGCGATTCTTAAACATTTTTTTTTGTAATTGTAATTGCCACAAATCTATACTTTCCATCGTTTCTTTGTTATTCTATTTATATATTTCCCAATTTTTTACTTTAATAATAGGTATGGGTAGATACTTATCAGAAATTATTTAGAATGTACTAAATAAGGGTATATGGGCAAATTATTTTGTATGAAATTAAATTATATAGAGTCTATTTTATAATCAATGGTAATACTAATAAATTATTTCCTTCCTGTGGGTTTGGGATCACACAGGAGTGGAAGGAACCGAAATAACGGATAATCTCGCAAAAAAGGGGCTGGAATACCCTTTTGTAGGGCCTGAACCCTTTTCCGGTTAAGTAGCAGTACAATACTGAAGAAACTTGACAATGGAGCAAAAGAAAAATCCAGTTACTGGAAAATCTCCTGAAATGAGGGCAAAGCAATTAAAAGTTGTCTGTGGAACTTATAACCAGAAGGGCTTTACAGAATCATCAGGCCTGAGTGAAGAACAATGTTCTTCGCATATTAACTAGGAATACTTTCAGGCCATTGATAGACACAGAAATGACACCTGAGATAAGTTCGGATTGAAAAAGGAATCTGAATGTGATTTTGTGGGAACAGGAACAAACACCCATCCACCTCCTCTCAAACTGCGTATGCACTGTGCCAACTCAAGGGCGTTTGCACCTGGGAGCATGTGAAATCGAAGAGGGAAACTTACTTAGACTGGGGCCCTCTGATATCCTACACTTTCTAAAAGGAATAGGATTGGAAGGTCAACTGTAAAGCAGCAAGAATAGGGGACACAACAGATCTTTTAGGTCGTAGTGTAACATTCCCATTTATAAAATATTTAATATATTTAATAATATAATAAATTATTTCTTATACATTGCACAATACTGTAAAAGACTGCAGCGTTTTGAATTTCTTTAACATGTGCTTTCCTTTTCCTCTCAATGATTTGATCAAGATCTGCAGGATTCTAAAGACAAATTTTATTGTTAGTATTCACTAACAATTTAGTAATGTTATTTCAACAGTATTTTGGTGTGTGGTGTCTAGTAGATATAGATAATTTATTTTTATAATCATAACCTTAAAAATAAAATATAAACACCGCAATATGACAAAGAAACTTATTTTATCTAATCGGAATGGCATAAAGAGAGCAACTGCTACTAAAACATTAAATAATATTAATAACATTGCACAAATTCTTTATTTCTTAAAAACAACGTTAACAAGTTTTTTTTTTTCTGTGGCTAATGCGTTTTTTTCCCTTAAATGTCTCCCTGAGTACAATAAGTTACAGCTTCTCTTAGGACAAATTTTGTTGAAATCATTTTATAGTAATATGTAGACGGAACTTTTCATTCATGTATTTCGTATGAAATCAAAAATTTCTGACGAGTACAAGAAATCTTATTCCAATAATGTTCTAGATCCTTCCACGAAAAACTGTTGTACTTTAATAATAACAATACGCTATCACAATTACTGTTATTCTCGTTATTTTCAACGTCATTTAAAAATACAGCATACACTAATGTTATCAAACACTTTTGACGTATGGATGTGTAACAGATGAAACAAACAGGGGTTCTTTGAGTTACTGATTGAAGATGTTACTCCAGAAAAAAAAACAGGTATGGAAGTAATAAAAGCTATTAGCAAGATACAGAAGGTAAGAGAGAACGAAATGTTATATATAGCAATAAACGCAATTTGCTAACTTGAATACTTACATAATATTATAGGCACTTACGGTCCAATAGTTCTATATCAGTTTTTCAGATCTCCAATCAATTAATAACTACGGTACATCCATATCTACAACTGCTTTTATAATGAATACGAATAATAAGAAAACACACAAATATGATACATACAGGTATTATGACTTCACTAAACACTAACCACTTTTAGCCAAGATGGGCGTATTCGAATCAAATAAACAACCACGCAAAATAATGCAGCCAGTAGTATAATTGCTTATCTTATCTTTTTTTAGGATCAAATATTAGAGATGCGAAAAATATATTTTTTTTTTGTTAAAACTTTTAATATAAAAAAGTTGTTATTCCAAAAATGTGTTCTAACCAAAAAAAAAAAACCAATAAATAAATCAAGTTTTCCCACGAACCCATCATATACGAATCAACTAGCAGCGAAAATTATAATATCCGACAGTCTTGCGTTAAATATTACAATAAACGTGTTATTGCATGTGTTGCTACTACAATCTACTTACTACTTACCTTCATATGCACCAGCACGCTATCAAATATTATCCATCCATACATTATCCACGAAGCCGCTGTTATTTTTACTGTCATTATTAACAACTCTCAAGATAACGCCCATTCACAAGAAAAATAACACAACTCGAAAGTGCGCCAGCGACCTTAAATACATATTTTGATTTAAGAACAAAATTATAAAATCTAACAATAAAAAGTGTACTTGCTTCTTCTGAAAAAGTACGTTTTTTGAGTTGCATCAGCTTGTTGTGTACAAGGGTGAAAGAGAATTTGTCAAGGATTTGTGGTAGTGTGAAAAATGGCGTATATACAGGGCATTTTCTACCAAACGGACTAGTCGAGTTTGTGTTTTAGTCGTATTTTTTACTTAACTTAAAAAACAAATACAAAATTGAGATGAACCCATTCTAGCTA
The DNA here is from genome assembly GCA_004143645.1 of Protaetia brevitarsis. Taxonomy (NCBI): domain Eukaryota; kingdom Metazoa; phylum Arthropoda; class Insecta; order Coleoptera; family Scarabaeidae; genus Protaetia; species Protaetia brevitarsis. The sequence goes on from RXPK01000118.1 coordinate 534,454, forward strand.
ACTACGTTTTATTCTAGTTTTCTTTTTGTCTTCAGTCGATTCCAATTAGTTCATAATGAAGTTTTGCTTATTATTATTTTCCAATAACAAACTATGTAATATGTTTAGAGATAAAATTACTTTCTTATTCATTGTTCTGGTTAGCAGATGGTCCATACGTCATTGGGAGACCTCTAACAATGATCGAATTTCTTCGCATAAATTCGCAATATTGTCGTATTTCATACGATAGCATACGAAGAATTTCGATTATTGTCAAAGCTGCCCAGTGACGTATGCACTAGCCGCCACTCCCTATTATACTATTTACCTTCATTGGGAGAAAGATAAGTGAATACATATTTGTATATCAGTAATTTAATAATGATAAAAGAATGCTATTCATTACTGTTACTTTAAGAAAGGAAAGAAAAACGTCAGCATAGATATTTCCTCTAGCCAGACATGAGTTCATATAGTATATAATAGTATATGATATAATACTGTATGTATATACCATAATATAATAATTTTCTGGGTATTAGTAACAAAACAGACTAATCTTTTATAATAAATAATAGTATAAATAAGCCGGCAGTACGGCTGAGGAAGGGTGCATCATTGCCAATCTTGAAAGTCAAGCAGCAATATGCGGTACTGGTTGTTGGTTGGGTCACACCATTCGGACAACACTTCTCAGTGGCTCGGTGTGTTCCGGCACTCTAGCCAAAAGGGCCTTCAAGGCCTGTAGTGCAGTTTAATTATAGACGTGGCCTGTAGTTAAGGAAATATAGACTCGTTTGTAATAATTTTGAAACAATATATCTAATTTAAAAATCTTGCAAACAATTTTTAAATTACTTATAGTGTACTTTTAAATTGAAATTCCACCTTTGAAGCCTTTCTGAAGGTACAAGTAGTTTCCATAGAAAAAAAATGAACACTTAGACAGTTTTTATAGCAAAATACGAAAGGTCTTAGCCGGATAAGTATGGTGAGAATAATTTCATTCCTGTTTGCCCTATAAGTCACACTAGATTGCTATTATATATTTCTCCAAAATATCAACTCTAAAAGGTTTTGGCAAAAAAAAATCGATTAATTTTTAAAAATGAATTGATTTTTCGAAAACTGCTTCTTATAGGTACATTTTTTTTTTGTATGTTGTAGACACATAAAGTGTATTTATATATATCGTTATCCCTTGCCATAATTTTGTGAAGAAGCAATTTTGCACTAACTAATAATACAAATACACGAATCTAAATTTACGATTAGGAAACAAAACATATTTATTGTACAATAGTTTTTTTTAACTAGCAATTTTAAAATATATCTTTGTTATTAAAAAATAGCATCCTTTTTTTTTTAAATTATCAAATACTACATACGTCTGTTGCCGAACTTTTGTCAATTGTATTGTATTTATTTTGAGTGTATTGAGACTTTCAAGGTATTACCACAGAATAGAGAATAATCAGAAATTTCACTCAAATGTTATTCCCTATGGTAACGATTTTATTTTTTGTTGTTATTTATACGGCGCCACGAGTCTGCGTATAGAATTATAACAGTGCGCAATCGCTCCGAAAGAACGCCAAGGGATGATTGAAAAAGGATATACACATCACCCGAATTTAATTGAAAAAGGATAAAATATCTGTCCTTTTAATCAACGAAGTGAAACTTCTGTTATTTTCTATTCTGTGATATTCATTTCATTCATTTCATTAAGTTAGGGTGGGCACCTAAAGTCCGGGTACTTGAGCTAGGTGCTCATTGACCATCCCTATTAAGTCTCTTATTTCCACTTGAGCAGCTTGGTGTTATCTATAAAGCCCAGTATCTTGTCCAGTGGAAACTTAAGAACCTTCAATTCCTCACATGTGCAGATTATATGTAAATTCGTTTCCTCCTGTAGTTCGCGTCTTCTGCATAATGGTTCGCTTACTCGGCCTGTGTTGTATAGATGCTTTTTCAGGGGACTGTGTCCAGTTACTGGCCCAGTAATGGTTTTAGCTTCTTTCTTGCTGCGCCTGATGAGTAGGTTACCAAAGAATCTAGCATCCCCATCCTCTATTAGCGCTGTAGTATGGAGTTGATCTTCAGTCGACCTCCATTTCTTTGTACTCTCTTTATCTAACCAGGTCCAGATCTGCCTTCTTGCGGAATCCTTCGTAATCCCACATACGGACTCTGGACCCATGAAGTGTCTTTTAGAGACCTCTTTGGCTAGTTCGTCGGCTATTACATTACCCTTTATATCCTCATGTCTCGGCACACAAATCAGACACACCGTATAGTCTCGTGCCAGTGTATTGAGGGATTGTTTGCAGTCTCTAACTAGTTTTGACCTAGTTACGGAATTCGAGCCTGCCGTGATGACAGCCTGGCTGTCAGTCATTATAGTAATTTTCCTCCTTATGTAGCCCCCTTTTGCAATCATTTCTGCACAGGCTGCAAGGACGAATACCTCTGCCTGGAAGACCGCTGTATGCTTCCTCAGGCTTAGAGATATCCTTTGATTAGGGCTGGGCCCACAAATACCGGCGCCTGCGCCTGGATTTGCATCCGTCCATGAACCAGTTATCAATAGCTGTGATCTCATTACGTGCCTGGTCTCTGTTCAGTATGGAGATTTTCACCTTTTCAGTGAAGATAATTTCGGGTGTCATGCTGTCCGTGGGCATTTGTAGCAATGGCCCGTCCATCATCGTACCCGTAGTATAAGTGTGTCCTCCCACCCTAAAGTTGGGATGCCACAGGTTGTTGGCTTTCAGTCTAACGATCGCATTCATTGCCTTCGCTCTAACATAAAGCTCCAGCAGGGGGAGGCCCACAATGGTCTCCAAAGAAGCGGTCCCTGAGCTGTTAATTACACCAGTGATTCCCACCAATGCCTGTCTCTGAGCAGCAGTTAATAGCTTCACTGCGGAAGACACTTCTGTCCTCCTCCACCAGACTACTGCCCCGTATGTTATCGCTGGTTATTATCACGGCAGTATATAGCCAATGGATCACTCTCAGCTTTAGTTCCCTGGTTTTACCAGCAACCATTCTGTGGTATTACGATTAATAAGTCTGTTTAATAAGTGTCAAAAGGAGTATGAAAAACATATATTAATATTTGGGGCTGTCGGAGGTAATCCTTTTTCAGCAGCCAGGTATTACCTCTTTCGCTGCCGAGGTTGTTCACGCTTCAGATGTAGAGCCTGCAACCAATCTTTGAAGGTTACTACTCCATGGTACTGCGTCTCCACGCCTTATTTATGAAAAGTTAACTGATTATAAATTATTCTGAACCCCGTGTTGCACCTAAAGGTACTACACGAGGCTACCTCTTCTAACAATAAGTAGGTACTAAATGGATAACAATTGAAATGTTCCCACTCTAACTAAATAATTTCCTTATGATCGTTAATAATAATAACAAAAATATAATACAGTAGACCCGCAATTATGTAAATACTGCTTTATGTGAAACCCTGAAATACCTATATGAACAACCAAAAATGTGTTTAGTTCACATAATCTGCTGTCAATCGGTCAACTATCAGTTGTTATTATATTTGCGCCCATGGAATGACTTTAGTTATCCCCCAGCATTCGCCTAGGAGTAAAGAAAAATTATGGAAAAGCGTGATTTTTCTTTACTCCTTACTCTGGAGGTAGGATTTGGGAAGAAGTCGCAGGCCTTGTTACTGGCAGTCTGGAAATTAGTATTATCTTTCTGAGTCTGGAAGAGACATACTACGCATCCACAGAGAGCATTGTGATTATTACAGTTGTCGAATGTCTTGTTTTCTTGTTACCAGCATAGTCAACACCATTATAGACTTTCACATCAGCCATATATCTGGCTCAGAATTGTTTGACATGTTAAAACGCGTGTAGATGTTACCAATAACCATCTGGTAAACTATCGAAATGGCTCAGTTTTGATAGAAACATCAAAAAATTAGTTCAGCACTTCTTCGGCATGGGGGCGCTGCGATCGGCCATTTGTATATACCAATATATACACACCCTCAATTTCCCACGCACAATCCTGAGCCAATCTGAACTGTTCTATTTGGCAACACTGTAGCCAGTGGATGATTGTATTTATATTCAATTCGTATTAAATTTGCTGTTTAAGAGTTTACTGTTTTTCTGTTGTATGATTTAGAAACCGTTTCTTTTGCCTGGCGGGGTCACTTTTGGGAATTTTGATCCTGCATTTTAGATGTATGCTTTCAGTATATTTATTCTCACGCATACTTTTTTAGTATTCTCACATTATGATCACTTTTTTTAGTGAAATAATTTTGGTTCTTCCACGAACAGTAATGGAAAGGTAAGAAAACAATTCAAAATATGCGCACTTCTTCAATTCTGTTTATTTGAAGGAGTGTGCATGTGTGGAACGATTCTGTTACCGTTCTATTAAATAAATTTAACTATTATTTGTTTTAAATAGGAGGTCGAGTGTTCAACTTTGACAAAAATTATATCAGAAATCTTTGGAGATGCAAATAAATACAGGTACATCATTATCAACAAATACAGTGCTCTCTTATGATATTGTTTTATTAAAGACGGGGTTATTCGAAATAAAATGTGGCGATTATATTTTAAATTATAAATCTAATAAAAATGTAACATTTAAACCTAAAAAATACTTTAACGATGCTACAATATCATTGCATAAATACAAATACTCATCTTTAAACTTTAATTTATGTATCAACTTAGAACTTAACTGTCAACCAAAAGAAAGCAAATTTAACTATAATACCATACGGAAGTGGAACAAACAACAGGCCAAAAACAGAAGGTTATGTTAAACAAAATTATTCGGACAAAATAAGTATAAGCATTTTCAGAAAATATTTCTGATAATATCAATTTTTTTTAATTATGATGAAATACGATCTAAAACTACATCCATGACTATTGAAAATATTGATTGTACTTTTAATAACACATCAGAATTAATTTGCAATCAGACGTGTAATGCTTCCAAACCATTTCAACACATTGTCAGTAGTGTCTGGCCTACGTGTATTCGAAAATGTTAATAGAAAGATGTACTTCCAGCAGCTGGGAGATTATTATTGAAATGAGTTGCAACTGTTTTTATTTGGAATCCAATCTGCATCTGCAATAAAATCTTCAGATTTAAAGTCTGCTGGTCCAGAATCAGTTGAACAATTCGCTGAATTTATAATATTTTTGTTTTGATTACATACAGCACCAACGCTAGCGTTGGAAGGTAACTGTTCATAATCCTTCCGCAGCTCAAAGTACATCTTTCTAATATTTCGGATATAGGTAAGCCATTCAATAGTTTAGAAGCATCATCAAACCTCTTGTTGCAAGTTAATTCTGTGTTATTAAAAGTACACTCAATATTTTCAACAAGTACGGATGTAGTTTTATAGCGTGTTTCATCATAATTAGAAGAATTGGTATTATTAGAAATATTTTCTGAAAGTGTTATGATATTTATTTTGCCCGAATAATATTGTTTAACACAATCTTCTGCTTTTGGTCTGTTGTTCGCTCCAATTCCGTGAGGTCATCATAGTCTATTTTTCTTTCTTTTGGTTGACAGTTAAGTTCCAAATTAATAAATAAATTAAAGTTTAAAGATGAGTATTTGTATTTGTGACATGATAACGTGGCATCGTTAAAGCATTTTTAGGTTCAAACGTTACATTTTTATTAGGTTTATAATTTAAAATATTATCGACCCATTTTATATCGAATAACCCCGTCTTTAATAAAACAATATCTAAGAGAGCACTGTATTTGTTGATAATGATATACCTGTATTTATTTTTTTTTAACTTTTTTTTCAAATATTTAGGGAAAACACGCATTAAAAATCTATATTTTATTTTACATTGGAAGGGGTGAATGAATGGGTGCGTGGTGCTAGTGAACTCTCCCCTTGCCCAGGAAGTGTGAGAACGCTGACAAAACTCCTGCTCATGGTACATGCAGTGTTGGGCAAAATGTAACTGAACTATAAATTACAAAATTAGAACTACAATTAAATAATAATAATACAATAGTTTAAATAAAACCCAAACAAGACATTTACTTTTTATTTGGATCATATTCTAAAGAAGCATTCAATAATAACTGTTACTTTGTGTTGTGGTATCTAAACCTATAGATTCAATCAAAATAAATTTTATAATTTTATAAATATTAAACCACACGCTAAAAAATATAGGTAATTTTTCTTGGTAAAAATCGCTTTTTTTGATAATTTCCGAACTGATTGGGGGTGAATGTACAGAAAATTTCTTAGAAAAAAGTCTCTGGCATTGTAATATTAATATCTCTCAGGAAAAACTTAAAATTTCTTGCAGTGTGGAAAATTACACTTATAAATATAATAATTTTCAAGTGATAAGGAAATATTCTGGTTCAAGCCAGACGTCGGCAGAAATGACATGGTTCGTCCGCACGTGGTTCTGCTTTCTTGTTATTTTGGAACTATTATACTGATTATTAGTAGATGGTATTAATTCATATCGAAAAATCTATTTATGGTTCTTTTAATGTTTTGAAGCCTGTTACGCACTCTGCTGCAATTTTAACATGGAATATCCGAAAAGCTTGCATGCACGTTGGAATTAATTCAGCATGTGTTAAAAGCTCATCGACACAACACACGAATTGTTGGAATTTTTCCCATTTACGTTAATATACATGGGAAAAATATTATAAATTCCTGTTTCTGAGACAAAATCTTTAAACATTGTAATATTAATATCAATTATAATTTTCTTAAAGAAACTATTTATTTTATACGAGACGGTACAGTTACAGACAAAGTAGTAGATTTACGGGAAAACTGTATTACTTAAATCATCACGTCATAATGTCCTAAACATATAATAGTAAAGTTTTCTGGCCTGCAGCAGCAAATACGTAAAACATATTTGACGAGTACAGAAATTGCCCCAAAAACGTACAGGAATTTTACTAAAAATCTTTTAGTGTATATATCCCAGATAGCCCTCAAAAAAAATCCGTGTTGACTTCCAATGCATAAAAATCATGCGTGTACGAAATACCTAATTAAAATCTTATCGAAAAACCAATTATATATCATCTTAAGAAATAACTGTAATTTTTATTTTACTCTGTATATTGGTAAAAATTCAAGATGGTTTCGGATTAATTTATCGAATTAAGCGTCTATTATTTACATTAGACATGACCTTTCGCTTGCCGAAACCATAGCCCGTATGCCCGAAATTGCATAAAATACCAACTCTTTGCCGCTCAAGCCAGTATCAAGGTCTTCCTAAAACGTGATTGAAAAGAAAATTTTTGTGAAGGAATAGGTAAGCATCTTTGGCGTTTGCTGTTTTCTTTATAATTGTGATTTATTGTTATCACGTCTTGTTTTTTTTTTTGTAAATTATATGAAAAAGATTGCTTCTTTGTCAAACTGTGTCAAAAAATATTTTATGTTTTTTTTAGGGAAAAATAAACCTTAAATTTTGTAAATAAGAAATAATAAATCAGGAACTAATGAAATGCAAACCACTTTAACTCTTAATTTACAATAAAGTAATATGTTTTGGTGATGTAGTTAAACAAAATATTCAGTTTTTTTTAATAAATTATCTATTTTTTTCGATGATATCTAGTCTTATTAAAACAAAATTATGAGAACGGAGCATATGTTTCCCATCTCATGTATATATACATAATGCACAGAACAAGCATCGATTATTGTAAAAACACTCGCTTTAAATTAAGTCCAAACCATATTATTGAAGGAACGAATGTTAGTTTTCAGAATCGTGAAGAATGGCATTACCTCAGTGGGTGACCACAGAATTGTTTGAAACATCTCTAGCTTCACATTTTCAAGATAGTAGTATTAAAGTCTTGGATTTTACATGCAAAATGGCAACTCCAACTGGAGAAAACTACACAACAGATGTCTTCAGAGCTACCATAAGATATACGAGCAAACTGACCAACAAGTAAGATTTTCAAAAGAAAAGTTTCATCAAGCATAATAACATACTTAGCTAATTAATTACTTAATTTAATACTTAATAATAAATAAAAAATTGAATCGTTTTTGCAGTGGAAATATTTGCACCGTTTCAGTAATTGTGAAATGCACCCACGAAGGAGGCTTGTTAGAATCTTTAGCGAAAGAAATTAATTTATTCGACAAAGAATTGGACATGTTCTCAAATATATTACCTAGAATGAATAAAGTACACGGTAAATCTAAGTTTATCTGTTCAAAATAAAATGCCTTATATCTATTGGTTAAAATTTATAGGGCGACTTGGAACTTTTTCGGCTGGTTGTTTAAAATACATCGAGAAACCTCTCCAAACTTTATTGTTGGAAGACCTCTGCCCTATGGGATATAATGTGCATGAAAGACGACATGGTTTAGATTTGGAGCATACCTTAGCAATTCTTCGAATATTAGCTGGTTTTCATTCTAGTTCAGCCATCATGTTAGATGAGGTGCCCACATAATTAGATATTCATATTTATTGAGTACTGGATTGTTAACTTTTTGTTACGTATATTTTTTTTCAGGACCCTGATGCACTATCGGATATTTATCAAAGTGGGTTATTTCCGGATAAAGAAGTCAGTATAGGGTGGATGACCACAGGTTATATCGCTCTTAAGGACTGCATAAACCGTTGGTCAGGTAATATAGCATTTTTTTAACAATGTTTCACTGTTTATTATGATAAAGAATAATTGTTAAATATTATTTAGTGATAACACGTAAGTATTATCGTTTACAATAATTTTATCAAAGTTAAAGCCGACATCTTAAGGGCTGTTTTCCTTTTCTGATAATCGAATAATAGCTGCCTCCTTTATAAAATCAGCTATTATATTTATAAATATGATTAGAGGATTTTTTTTGGGAAAAATATTTCTTGCTGGAGTATCTATGCTTGAATAAAATAAAAACAAAAATCTCTCGGAATAAAATACAGTTAGTGAACATATTCTGCTTCAGCAAGAGGTACTTTTCAAAAAAAAAAATGCAAGTAGTTTAATTCGACGTAATTTTTTTTCAGCCTTGTATTTGTCTATATAAGTACTTGTGTATGTATATTCATGTTAATGTCAACCTAAATATCCTATAAAGCGAGCTCGTTTATTGTAGAATTCGAAAGGTACCGCCATCAACTGACTATTTCGCCGAAAACGTTCGTCAGACGAGCTTTGGATACAATGTCTAGGAATCAAGGAGATTTTATCGTTTTAAATCACGGAGATATGTGGGTAAATAACATGATGTTCACCTATGATACCGATGGACGTATTAAAGGATGCAAATTGGTAAGCAATCACAATCCTGATTAAACATAGATCAATCATAGGCATTTCTAATAGTTTATTCAGGCGTTTAAGATTACTATATTAATTACAGGGGTATTTAAAAAAAAAGGACTTGTTAGTAATGATTTTAACACAATTCATGGCATTTCTTGCAAATATCATTTCTAATTAACAGTTCGATTTTAAGTTAAGAATATGAGTAGTTGCGTTGGAATTGTAGACATAACAAGATATTTTGTTTTTATTGCTATCTTTGTCATGTTTTAGTTGATATAGTAATTCTAAATGTAAAGATAATTAAAGTCAAACAACATCTATATTTTTTGAATACACAAGAAAATGGAATTTGTTATATGACGTCAAAATTATGTTTTGTTGTATTAGTAGTAGCAGACAATCTGTTTTTCTCCTCAAAGATTATAGATTATCCGAGGATGTTACTTTTGCTATTGAGTGCTGATGTTCCATAGTTTTACGCTGATCTAGTAGATTCTTGTAATTCTTCTTAGACGATTCAAACCCCATGATTCACTTCCATATGATAATACACTTTTAATATTCGTATTAAATAATCTAAGTTTAGTTCTTGTTGTCGTATCCTTCGATGCCCACAGCTTCCTCAACATGTTGTACGATGACTGAGCTTTGTTATTCTGGTTTGTCATTGATTAGGAAAATAAGAACTAGATAGCAAATATCGTATGTCGCCATGAATGAATATTTACCCCAGTATGGGAAAATGCATTAAGGGAAAAAGTAACATCTGCGCAGGCTATTTGCATGATCGGCAAGAAATTTTGGTTGCCTAACTCGCCTAACTTATACAATTTTAATAATGTTTGCAAAGATTGCAAGTAATTTTGTTATTTTCTCACTGTAAAAACTTTGCATATTTGCCGTCCTGCCAGCCTTTCAACATCTAAGATCGACATATGTTCGTTCAAAAACGCTCGAACCTCGTCCTCTGCTAGCTTAATTGGTAAAGCGCCCGTCTGGCTCACGGGAGGTTGTAGGTTCGAATCCTGCGTGAGGAGAAAATTTTTCCTTGGGAAAAAATTACTCCTAATTACTACAGTTAAAAGCAGAAATACATTAGTTTGTTGTTTAATAATGCTTATTCTTAAAATATAGGAAAATATTAAAATATATAAGTAATGAAGTAGTGAAAAATAGTTTAAATTAAAGCGAAGGGACTTGAAATCAAATTTCAAGTCCTTAGTAGGGAAGTTAAGTAATGTGAATTATTAAAAATTGAACAAAGGATATTTGCTTTTAAGACATTATAATAAAATTTAAATTTAAAAGAACTTTCATTATTTCATGTATTCGCAAAACTGCTGAGCATGCATTTTATTCTACTTATTTCATTGGCATTAAAAATGAAACAGATCACTATAATATAAAATATTTATTCATTGATTGATTAGCAAACAGAATTGCTTATTAAATTTTTGATGGATTGATGTTCCTATTTGGTCACTCGTTTATTGTGCAGCCCCGTTATATAATTTCATTTTGATGTAGCACGCTGCAATATTATAAATTAACTACCTCTGATGTAAGGTTTCTCTTACAGCATGATCATCGAGGTCGGAAGATATTAAATTATTTTGCAATGATTTAGATACAATATAATGCAGAAATATTTAAAAAAAAATGTTTTTCTTGTGGAATTTTTCCATTGTTAATGGTATAAATATTTTTTAATTTAAGTTCCATCTCTAAATATATTTTCTGGACACTCCTCGATAGTACAAAGAAACAAATATACTTAAAAGTATTTATCGTAAAATACGAAATATTCTTTCTTACCTCTTTGCTTTGCTTACCTCGTATGTCGTTTGTCTCAGTAGTGGTGCATAGCATTACAAAAATTGTAGATGCTTTCGATCTTTGTTCGATTTCATGCCTGCCGTTATGCAATTAAAAGTTTCATTGGTTGCCTGAGCAGATGTTACTTTTTCCCGTCATGCGTTTCCCCATAGTAAGATGAGATTTTTAAAAGACTTTAGTTCTTATTTCCCTAATCAATGTGGATTATATAACTGTTTCCTTTCTTACCTACGACACTTTCCAGATGTGCGAAATTGTTTATTTTTTCAATGTATTCAATATTGTTTTCTCTAAGGAAACCGTAATTTTGATAATCCTCATAGTTTTTTGTAATATTTTGTTATATTTCATTGTGGTCCAGTATACTTTGAATGAAAGAAATCTTCCGATTAGTGTGAGAATAGGACAACGAAAGTCAAACAGGCATGGATAAAACCATAATATAAAAAGTTTCCCAAATATACAGTACCTAGGCCCTTCAATCTTAGACAACAACTACTACCGATATGCGTGAGAAAAATCAATCTGAAACATCAGTAAAGCCGGGTTTTCCTAGGAGCGCAGGTTTTATGCGTTGCGTACAACGCAAAACGCTAGTGTAGTACGTCGTCCACCCAACTCAACAAAACAGTTAGCGTCGTGTTGCGTTTTATAGGAAAAAGACGCCAACTGTTTCGTTGAATTGAGTGGACGATGTACTGCGCTAGGCGTCTTACGTTGTACGCGACGCATAAAACCTGCTGCTAGGAAAACCCGGCTTAAGGAAAGTATGCCTAACAGTACGCACTTAATATTTATTTTTTAATAAATCACATATTGTAGTGAAAAAAAAGATTATTCTTCAATACATGCGTAGGTACATATGTAATCTAACTAATATTAAAGGAACAATAGATTCTCTAACTCATAAAAGCGTACATAGAAAATTATATAAAAAAAAAAACGAAAATGCCTAGTTTTAGGAACATCGTCATTTAAGAGTACACACCGCTGTCTTCGCATTAGTGGTTTAATTTCTGCAAGTATCGCATAAATACTTTTCTTGTCCTAGATAATTGGAACAAAATTCATGCCACCATGTTTAACATTTACAACATTGTAACCATATGAACTTTAATAACATAATACTTTAAAAACTACGATGGAAAAGTTATAAAAATATGCGTGAAATAATTTAACTTATCTTTGCTGAAATACTACACAATAAAACTAAGATCCGATTTAACGTGAACCATACTTGGCTTCCGCATGTCCAACTGATACTAAGAGATTTTGATACCAATATTGCCACAGAGAAAATTTGAATATGCATTCCCTTCTCAAAATCCGATAAATCAGTCGACAATGATTTTTCACAAAAGACAAAACTTTAATTTGCTGCCTAACAAAAGCTACTAGATGTAGGATCATTCCCTCTACCTTAAATACGTTGATCGTATTGTCAAAATTTAAACAAATCGAATCAATCGTTTTTTTTTAATAGAAAAAAAAATGTACCATTCTTCCTAAAAGGAGAGTGTTCCATACTAAATAATAAAATTGCTATCCACTTCCTTTAATTTTCACATTTGTCTTTCAACCATTACTTACACATGTTTGCATATTTAGCACATTTTCACGATTAAATAATTATAAAAATAATTTCTTCTAGATCTCTATTTCTTTTTCCATTTCTGTAACTTTAGATTACGATTTGATTGGTCATTTCAACAAGTGTATTTATTTCTTGTTGATTTAGACATCGTTATATTTAACAATTTATTTCTTAGTTGTTCTAATAAATAGTCGTATTTTACATACCTTACTTGCTTTCTAATTTCAATTTCCTTGCATCCACGCAAATCATACTCATGAATTTGCAAAAGGAGTGATGCACCATTCAAATTGAGCAACCAAATTTAGTTATTTTCCTATCTTTGCTTTCAGATCGACTACCAGCTATCGATAAAATGTAGTCCCGTAATTGATCTACATTATTTCTTTTGTACTAGCTTAGCTGATGAGCTTAGAGAAGACATAGACTATCTTCTGGATTATTATTATGGCCACCTTTTAGCCACACTAACGGAATTGAGATATCCTTTGTCGAGAGCGCCAACTAGGAGAGAATTTTTAGACGACTTCAAGAAACGAGCATATTATGGTAAACATCATTTATCACATGGCATTTATTTATTTATAGAAGTACGAAGAGTTCCAGTTGTAATGTTTACTACTGTACCTTTAAGTTAATATTAGAATATTTATTTCTTTCTACATTTTGATTTTCCATTAAAACCCTTTTCAACATACATTTTTTTATTAATAGATTATGATTCATTATAATATCATAATGTCTCATTGATTAATTTGCAACTGTACTACCAACCAAGAATCACATAACCAAATTGACATGTAATTTATAATTTTCAGGTCTCCTTTCAATAGTTACAGTAATGCCTTTGGTGAGGTCGGAAGGGAGGGATGATTCCAGTTTTGAAGATCTATTCTTTAATGATAAAGAAACAGGCTTTAGATACCACGCATTTAACAATGAACAATATAAATTAGGATTAAAACATATTTTACCTTACTACGAAGCATTGGGTGTGCTCGAATAACAAAATGTGTTACTGGAATGTTTTGTCTTTCTTGAAAATAATTTGAATTTGTAAAACTTATCTTAAATAAACGCTGTTATTAGTCTGAAGTTTTGCCTAATTTTCTCAATTTCTTAATAAAAAAGCCATCAGTTAAACATATTTATCTACTTCCATCAGTTTTCTTTTTGTTATAATTTTAAATATCGTGAAGTAAAAAATTAGTTACACAAATAGTTACACAAATTTCAAAAGGCGTAAAATCTTTAGTATCTAAATAGCTTTAAATTATACACTAGAAACATATATTAGATAAGTATGGATAACACCTAAGTTATTGTTAAGTAATTTGGAAATGCTCTAGGACAAGCAATTCCACCATTTATTCTTTTCAAACGCAAAAGACTGAAACCTGAATGGACTGACCATTTACCACCGGGGTCAACTACAATCATAACGCAAAACGGCAGCATGACAACTGAATCCTTTATTTCCTGGCTTGAGCACTTTGCAAAGTATCGAAATACAGGACCTACTTCAATGGAGCAAAATCGCATCTGGATATCAGTATTGTTGAAGCTGCAGAGAATCATGGCATTGCGTTATTTTGTCTTTCCAGTAACACAGCACACGAGTTACAATCCGTGGACAAAGCAGTCTTCAAAACTTACCTTTTGGGAGCAAGAAGTTTTAAATATGCTGGTAACTCAACCTCGAAAGCCTTTTACCAAAATGAGGTTTGGTAAAATATTCAGCAAAGTCTGGTTGAGAGTCATGACTCTTTCCAACATAATATCTGGATTCAGAGCTACGGGCATATTTCTGATTAACTCAGACGTCATACTTGATTCGGCATTTGCACCAACGTCGATATCAATGAGTCACCAACTTCCACAGTTCATAATAAGAAGATCCCGGACGGTGCTAACACAAGTGCAATCGTTTCAAAGAAAAGTAGACAAAAAAATAAAACTCGGGAAAAAAAGCCTCATTCTGATGTTTCTAGTGAGTTATCCTCTAAAGCAGATTTCAGTATTCATGATTCGTCTGACTGTATAAACAGTGATGATGATGATTTGATAAAGAAAATTGTCGATATCTCACGAAAACCTGAAAGAGAAGTAAACAAGGTGATGTCTTTTCTTGATAATGATGATCCAGATACTTCTTTCAAGGGTATGGGCTTGCTAATTACACCTGAAATCAAAACTGCCGCCGCGAAGCGAAAACCAGCAATCAACAGCAGGACCAAGAAGTAACTAAAAATTTATTCTCTTCAACGGTACTAAAAATACCAAAAGGTGCAAGTTAAAAACGCCCTCCCAAGTAAGAACAAGATAACACAATCAAAAATTACAAAAACAAGAAACACCAACAAAAGAAAGAAGAATCTTGGTTCTACTTTTTATGCGAAGAGGATCGGCAGTTAGATATATGAGGTTCTGCCGTGTGTGTAATCGGCACGTGCATGAAGAGTGCGTGGGGCTTACAAAAACCGACAAAAGTTTATTTAAATGCTCAAATTGTGTGTAGGAGATATTATTTTTCCACTATATTTTTACATTAGTTTCTTAAATATTTACTAACCTTGCTATTCAAAATAGCAGTTCCTTTTATTGTCTCTTCTCTGGCAGTATTTGGGACATGAGTTACTAATATTGTCAGTGTGCAATTTTTTTTTACATCAACAGAGAATTTTTTTGAAGCTTGTTTGTTTGGTTTTTACCACTAGAATAAATATATGTATGTGTACTATTAATGCAATAAAGTTGCAGATGATTCCAAATACATTAGAATGCAATAAAAAATAAAATGTCTTAACATATCAATATTTGGCTCACTTATCTTATAACAACAATTCAATTAAACGAGTCTTGGGCGTACTAGGGAAAAGACTTAAGTTAAGAAATGATTGATGATCTGATCAGAAGCATAGGAATGATTACAGTGGTAAGAGGCTGTCAGGAAATCCACGCTGTTCAAGCAGAAAAAATGCATTCAATTGTTAAACAATTTCAAAGTATACAGTAAAGTTATTTTGTTTGAAACTAACATTTTATCCGAACCTGACGTCTTCAAGTGCATATTTTTTTTTTCCTTTTGGACAGGTTCCACAACTGTGCTGTCCTTTTAAAACATATTCTAATGATTAAACCTAATCTAACTTCGTATTTTACGGAAGAACTGCTAACAGTTTTAGTAATAATGGAGAAATAAATATGTCCCTTTACCTTTACCGGTGTGTGTATTATAACGGAAACACTACAGTAACAGAAAAAATAGTTTTATTGTACTTCTATTATGAGCTGCCTCCATATAGTACTTTTTTTTTGTTAGACTTATATACTTTTAACTAATGTTTTGATCACTCTGCTAAAAATCAACGTGATAGAGGTTTGATCCGCAACGCTTAGAGCTACTGGTGCAACAAGTTCATATTATTTAAGCATGTTTTTACATAGCATACATCTTTAATAATTTAGGTAATAATAATGGTCGAACATTGTGTCGTCCTTAAATTATACTACAGTATGTTACAACACGTCATTACAAAATGTAATTACACATCTTAAGCTTATATATCATCCTCTGTTTAGTATTTCTTGTAAACATTGTAGTAAAAGTAAGAATTTAAAGCTGAGTCAGTTTTTGTGTGTTTAAATGCATATAAATAAAATTATTCTAACAATAAATATATAATATATCTATATCTTTCTTATATTACGATATACTTTCACATGTTAAGTTTACTCTCGTGAGCCTTTTTCACGATGGCTAATTTAGAGTGAGGGTCTAACACTGATAATTCCGTATATGGAGGTTCCTTGGTACCATGCAGCATTAGAGACCATTCTTTAATAAACCCAGTTTGTGGTGTTGTTGTGTTAAAACTAGCCTGCAAAAGAAAACAATTAAGTCACAACGTAAAACTAAACAAAAGATCTATAATTTCCTCTACCTCAAGTAGCCAAGTTCCTTGCGGATATTCACCCCAAGTGTGAGTAGTCATAAACGGCCACTTGGTAAAACCATCTCTGGAATCATCGTCATTTTGACGATTACTTAATATCATCGACCTTGTTCCCATTGGTGAAGTCAAATATAATTCCAAATCACCTCGTCTGCTGGCATTCAATGTTATCACAGCTTGTACGTGCTCTAAATACCTCACTTCAGTGCTAAGGCCAAGACAGGCGTTGGTGTCTATTTTCAATACCAATACTTTATTTAATGGTATTTGCCTAAATCATAAACATCTTTGAATGATTACATTAGTGGTGAAAACATTCTGAAAATACCGAGTTTCATTCATCACGCCAGCCTCGCAGTGGTATCTTGGCGGGACAGTTTTCCAACTCTTCGCTAAAGCTACCATAGCTCCAGCGTCCAATACACCGAAACCGAACAGATGATTAAATTCCAACCCTACGCCGTTCATGGTCCAATGAAAGCGACCTTTCACGTCGAAGAGTGAATTTCTCTTTGACGTCAAAACAGTTAAGTGCTGCATATCACGCCATGTTAAATTATTACTGCAAAAAAATTGTGCGTTTATTTTTTATAAATATATCACCATTAATTATATCGCAGATATGTTTAAGCAAAAATGATAAGAAAATGCCTACAAAACCTTTACTTACTTTGCTTCCAAAGCCAAAGCAAAAACACCAGCTGCTTCTGGTGCAGCTGCAGATGTTCCTGAATGTGTTGTGGTACATTTTCCATATAAATCAGTAGTAGCCTAAAAAATATAATTCCTAGCTTCTAAACAATATATGTATGAAGATGATTAATGTAAATATATTGTAAGGCTACAAGGCAACACACAGCTCGGTAAAAAAATAAATATAATACTTTCATTAAATTATGTAATATCAAATTTTAAACATCCTAGTGTCATCTATATTAATTACATTTAATCATAAGTATGCCCTCTCAAATGCCAGATGGCATGCCGGGTGAGAATTTCCGATTGCTATCGTGTAGACGCCGCTCTGACATTAAAAAAACTACGAATAGGAAGATATAATTCTTCAGTAAGACTCCATATGCTGTAGGAGTATGTTGCTTGTACGTCCCCTACTCCGATATTGGTATTTACAGTGCTCAGTTTAAGTGATATAGTGTGCATGAGACTCGGATACAGCAATTGCGATCGACTTTGTACGACAAACATTTAAGTTCAAACAAAAGTGGTTTTATTTAATAAAAGATTCTAAATGTGGAGCAGTGAGAAAACAACGTAAATAAAAAAGTAAAAATCTCAGGTACATAAAATACGTATAAAGACATTATCAAACTAAATTTAAGCAAAATAAGTACACTAAAAAAATAATAATGTTAATTCGAACTGAAATTTGATCCAACTTTGATATGTGAATATCTGTTATAAAAATATACTATTTAAATTCTAATATTTAATTTTGATGTGTAGGTATATCACTGCTGATCATCTTTACTTCCTAAAGGGAACATTCTGAAGGAAAATGCCTTGAAGCACTTGTCAATGCAGAGGTTTTCTACATCACCTGGACATCGTCTGGCTGTCTACTGCTGCATTCTATATCTTTTTTTTTTGTTAGATATCTTTTTTATTTTTAAAATACATAAAAGTAAAACTAGTGACATTACACTTAAATAATATCAACGATTAAACCATTACAATATATTGTAAATTATATTGCTCATACATTGCATATTTCTACATATCAGTTTTCAAATTTGCCTAATACCTAAAAAAATTTGAAAATCAACATTTGTTTACAAGGGTGTAGACAGATAAAGGCAGAAAACTAAAATTAAACTTATTTTTTCTTAGTAAACTATTGATGTTTCTCCTAATCATATAGAAATTATCTTTTTATCTGCCCACACAACATCGATTATTTAACAATGAAACCAAAGCATCGTCAGGACGGCATATTATCTGCCAGATTATCAACGCTCATGAATTTGCAAAAAAATTAAATCTTCTTGATTCCTTGCATATTTTATCAATATCATATCATCATCATATATCATCAAGAACTATAATATTTTGCTCTAAATATAAATGATAATAAAATAATAAATCTTTCTTTATCATTTTCGATGCATTTTCTAAAATAAATTTAAATTTAATTTTCAATTAAAAAAAAATGCAATCAATAAGTTAGTAGGTAGTAATAAATTGTTATATTCAGAATGTTTATTTATTTTTCATCTTATTATTGAATTGAAAAAAACATTGCCAAAACGTCAAATAAAAAAAAAACAACACAAAATACATGTAATGTTTCTTTGTTTCAAGTGTTACAGAATCATTCATTTCAGAAGATATATGCAAATTTACAGCAATGAAACTAAGAATGCCATTAACGAACACGGTACTAAATTGGAACATTTTGGACCTTTCCAACAAATTCCAACTGAAAAAAAAACTAAGAATTTTGCCCTGCATTATAAGTACGAAACTTTTTTAATGTTATCCTGGCATCAAAGACAGTCAACAACGATAACAATTAGTTTAACGTATGTACCTTATTTTATATTTTATTTTCATTGAAATTACCTATTAATTTATATAAACACTAATACAGGCTATTCAAATTAAGTGCGCAGCATTGCTATCTCTGTTATTATTGATTCTAGAAAGTAGGTTAAATTACTAAAGTATTAGAGTTTTTAACGCTGATTAATATGCAATATACGAAAAAACAATTGAATGACGTATTTCCAAGAAATTTTGCCATTTATATTTTTTTAAATTGAACACCCTGTATATTGTAAAGAAAATGAAAGATATTTTAATTTGTGATGCAAAAGTATCAATACAATATTAGCTTAAAACGAATAATAAAGAAGTTATGATCTATGGTTTTTATTTTGTAAAATGTACAGCAATATAAAGAATCAACTTTTAACAAAACAGATACATGTCTTTGTGGTTGATGTTTATTTTACATCTTAAAATAATCTCGTTGAAATTAAATTGAAAAGAAAAAAGTAAATACATAATTTATAAATACTGCTCAAAGGTATCATCTTCAACCTCAATACATTTTTGTGCCCGCTTGAGTACACTCTGAGTAGCTCTTAAGATTGCTCTTCCATCCAATTGGCGGAAAACCTCCCTAACCTTATTTTGCAATTCGTTCACGTTGTTATACCGGGTTCTGTATATATGATCTTTTAAATATCCCCAAAGAAAAAAGTCTGAAAGTGAAAGATCAGGAGAGCGTGCTGGCCATCGAATTGGCCCATTTGTACCAATTCACTTATCGGCAAAGATGATGTCCAGATGGTTGTAAACTATGCGACAGTTGTGTGCCGGAGCACCGTCTTGCTGAAAGTATAAATTTTGGCGCATCAGGTAGTTGGTGTTATCCAGGAAATTCTCTAGAGCGGTACGAATAAATTCCAGATACCTCTCTCCTGTCAATGTATCATTGTAGAACACTGGATCAACGACTGTCGAACCAATTAATCCGCACCAGACATTAAAACTAAATTGAACTTGTGCAGTATGTGGAAGCATTATTAATAAATTTTCTTGCGACCAGTAGTGATCGTTCTTCTTATTGAACATTCCTCTATTGGAGAAATTTGTTTCATCACTCTATAAAATACATTGTGCTCCATTCAAATTTTCATCACAAAAATTAATAAATCATTCACAGAAACCTCCTGTTCTAATCTCCTGGTTGTAATGTTTGTGAGGTTCGGTACTTAAATGGGATATACTTATGCTTTTTTAAAGTTCTCTGAACTGACGCGTAACTCAAACCCAATTCCTTAGTACCATCTCTAATGGAAAATTCGCGATGGACTTCAAAATATGCTAACACTGAATTTCTACCTCCGCGTTGATAATGATATTTTTCTTTGTTCTTTTCTTCTTCAATAAGCAGTCGTGTTGCCTAAATTGTCTGTAAAGTTTTCGAAAGTAACGTCGATCTGGCTGCTGTCGTAAAGGATAGTGTTCTGCATAATATTCGACAATCCTTATTGAATTCTTTCTGTATACAATGTATGCTTCCAGCATATCGCATTTCTCCAAATTAGAAAATACCAGGGTGAGATATTATCTAATACTTAGAACTAAATATAACGAAAACTGTTCAAGTTACTAATGATAATAATGTAGTAATAACAATTAGGAGTAAAGAACACAACACAAAAATGAAATAACCAACTTTTTTTAATAATTAAGCGTGTAGAAGATTTAAGCTCAGTGCGTTTTTGACAGTTTCAAACAACATATTATTTGTTTTGTCTTAAAGAAGCCTACTATAAATTTTTCATATCTTTGGAATCAATTAAAAACCATCATAACTTCTTTATTATTCATTTTAAGACAATATTGTATTAAACTTTTGTATCACAAATTAAAATATCTTCCATTTTTTTTAAACAATATACAGAGTGCTCTATTTGAAAAAATATAAATTTTAAAATTTCTCGGATATGCGTCCTGTCATTTTTTTTGTATATTGCATATTAATCAGCGTTAAAAACACTAATACTTTGCTAATTTAAACTACTTTCTAGAATCAATAATAACGGAGCTAGCAATCGTGCACACTTAATTTGAATCAGCTTGTATACTGTTTTTTTACTAGGTTAATTGATTCATTTAGAATTATTGGAAACTTTCAGTTGAAGTAAAATTAAAAATTTAGAGGTGGTATTACAAATGCTTGAATAACATATCTATATCTGTCGTTTATATATACATATGTATTGTCATCATTTTTTTTAAATTTTCATGGACTGTAAACAGATTACGCTACTCTTTTGTTACGCTGTATACAAAATTTCCCTTAGGTACTAAATAACTCAATTTTTCTACCTAACTTTGTATAATCGCCAGGTGTAAACCTCATTTAACAGTGTACACATGATGATCACGAATTGCTATATATTCAGATGTTATTCTACAAAATACTTTTTTCAGCGTATAGGTTATAGATAACAGTACACCTATCAAAATTTACCTGAATTTTGTTTTATCATTTTATTTCATATGCTGAAAATCTTGCAGAAAGCAAGTTAAAGGATGTATTTCGCAGTTATTGCAGAGATAAGCAAATCTATATATCCAGGGTATCCCACCGAACTGGGTCATTAGATTTTTTTGAACTTCTAGCAGGAATTTGATTTTGAAACTTACAGTATTGTCATGGCCTAGTGTGGTCTATTTAAGGAAAATATTTTAAACTTTATAGCACTTTCGATATACCGGGTGTACAGGGTGGAGTGGTACAATTTTTATCGGTACAATGAATATATCGAGTCAATTAGTTTATATGAGGTTTCCCTATCCTTAAACTCAACTGCTTTTAAGATATTTGCAATTTTGTTGCTTTTTGACGTTTGCACTGTTTCAAGTAAAATTAATAACTGATGAGGTATCAGATATTTAGTGGTTCTACTCATGTCGATGTAAGTACAAAGACGCAGGTGGAAAGTGTTATGGCAAAAATGACCGAATCACATACAGGGTGTTCGAAAACGCATCTCCAATGTGGATACCTTTAAACCAACAAAACTTTTTTATTCCAAATGGAACATGGTATTTTTTACTACAGCATTGAATGCAGTGTAAAATTATGACTAATATGACTAATTTCCATGTTTCGAGTACATAAAATATTTTTTTCCTAAAAACACTCTGTATATTATTTTTTAGAATGATGCGTTATCTTTTTTTGCATTGTTTCGTTTCCATACCTGAGATATTTATCATTGGAGGTTTTCCAATTATTAGCAAATTTTATGTAATTGTAATTATAAAATATTAATAAGCCATAATTATTATGCGACAGCAAATTACATGTTAATAGTTTTGCCTGCTTATTAAATACATCGAAAATAAGTCAAATTAACAAAAAAAAACTAAGAAACTATTATTCTGAAAGAACATTTATATTGGACATTTTCGAAGACTTTTAATAGTTTGTTCCTGATTTATGTTATGTGTCTGTATCGGTTAATACCTAGTTTAATACAAAAAGCCAAAAAGCTGCATTGTTTTCGGAGACTATGTCAGACGGCTCCCCTACAAAGAAAATACCTAGTCTAGTAAGTGAACAAAATTTGGAATATTATGGGTGTATTTAGCATATCTGCTTTAATTTCCCCTTGTATTTTATTTTTTTGAGATTTTTATTCATTGCAAATAAGTGTAGGCATCTAATTATTGTGACATTCTTCATGAATATAGAATAAGTCTAAAATGTTATTTGTATATGTAACTTTCAATGTTTTTCTTATTTCTTTCGATTTACAATATTTTACTTTTAGGACATTAGGACTTACTATAAAAGATATGACTTGTTAATACTGCATAGGTTTATCACTGCGCAATTTAGTAAATTACCAACAATGGATATCACTTGTTTGTTAGCACATCTCTAACTAGCCTACTAATATCTAACAATTAATGTACGTGCTCTATGACTAAAAGACATTACTATTCGTAAGAAACTAGTGAACGTTAGATATCTGAAACATAAATATTTAGATATGTTAGGCAAATAATGTAGAGAGTGTTTTGTAGGAAAAAAACCCATTTTATTTGTTGGAAACTTGGAATTTAGGCATATTTTTAGCAATTTTTTGCAAGAAATGCTAATACTTCAAAAACTATTAAGAATAGGTATACCAAACTCTAATATCAATCGATGTAAAATTTTGCGCTGCATTCAATGCTGTAGTAAAAAATACCATGTTCCATTTAAAAGAAAAAAGTTTTGTTAGCTAAAAGGTATCCACATTGGAGGCGCGTTTTTGAACACCCTGTGTGTGATTCAGTGATTATTGCTATAACACCTTATAGCTACGTCCTTGTATTTACATCGACTTTAGTAGAATCACGAAATATCTGCTATATCACGAAATATTTGATTTTATTTGAAAGAGTGCAAATGTCAAAAAATCAACGAAAATGAAAATATCTTAAAAAAAGATTGAGTTTAGGGATAGGGAACCCTCATATAAACTAGTTGCAAATGACTCGCTAAATTCATTAGACCGATAAAAATTATACCATTCCATTTAAAATAAGAAAGTCGATATCAACACCCTGTATACCGAAAGTGCTATAAAGTTGAAAATATTTTCCTTAAATAGATTACAGTGGGCCATGTCTACACTGCAAGTTACAAAATCAAATTTCTGCTAGAAGTTCAAAAAAATCTAATGTCCCAGTTCGGTGGGACATCTGTATGTATATCTATATCTATATATTCGCCTTAATAGGTCAAAATCTCGCCTATTTTCGCTCTTGAACCTTTATCCCTTTACCCCTTGCATCATTTAGATCATATAGGTAAATTTCATAAGCAAAACGTTTTATAAAAAAATTTCAAACAAAAGCTAATTGATTTGGAGAGTGAATCAATTTCAAGGTATTGTCAATCAAAACATTGGTTTATGTTTTTCGTTTCCTCACTAGTGTAAAAAAATTGGATTTTTTTTGTAAACAGTTCAAAGTGCTCTTTAGATGTCTAAAGAATTCTTTTAGTATACTTTTTCGCTTATTTTTACATTAACATGTGGGGATGCTTAATATACACAGTAAACGATGCATTTGCTTGTGATTTGTAACAGTTGTGTTCAGATATTCGTGACAATAAGATCTATTTTTACAAAACTAAAATATCTAAACCCGGAAAGAACAGCACGATTAGTGAATACAAACCAACGAAAAGCAGCAATGCAGTTAAACATATCACAGCAAGGCTTCAAAAGACACAGATGCTATTAAACAAGATGCAAGTACAAAAAAGGATATAAAGTATAGGAGAAGACGCAGTGGCAACGATCAATAAGTGGAGTCAGTCATTTAAAACACTGATTCATAGACGTTTGAGATCTAGGTACCCGTATAAATAAATGGTCATCAAATGCGACAAGTTTAAAATTTAGCTAGGACAATGGGATAACCCGATTTTAAGGCAACAGAAGGTTGATTGCAAAGATAGAAAAACGTGAAGGCATTGTATATAAACGACCACATGAAGGACAAAGAGATGCTAATTTTACAAGCGCTAATAACTGCTCCTTTTGTTGTCGTATCCTACTTAAAATAAAATAAAATAGGATCGGTAAATTTTCCTGACCTTTACCCACTATTTTTTTTATTTTAAATTAAAAAAAAGCTACATCTTTTTTAGCTTTAGCTGCAAATGAGCTTGAAATAAAACGTACGCCGTAATTTTTTTCTCTTTTCACGTTAATGTTTTTTACCTGAAACTTTTATCGAATACATCCAGTAATTGCGACAGCCAATTCTACGAAGAGTCAAACATTTTTTTCAGATTAATTGAAACACATTGATCCACAGTACGTAAATAATATAAGAAGAGAAAGTTTTCGACGTTTACAAGTTTAAAAAAGTGTAGACACGAAAAAAAATGAAAAAAAATGAGAAAAAAACTTGACAACTTCTAGCCAATCAACAACAACAAGCTAACAGAGAGAAAACTTTTTGCAGAAAGTTTTATATTCCGCAAAGCAATACGCTATTATTAAAAATGAAGACCGCTGTAAATGGCCACAAAAAAAGAACTGCTTCAGTTATTCTATTCATAATTTTTCCTGCGTCAAACAAACTTTAATTTTTGCCTCTGCTGCTATAAATTCTCAATAAAATTAAATTTGTTAATTACTTACAACACCTGTATTTGGATCTTTAGCACCGTTGCTAAACGTCGATGCCAGCGTAGATGAGCAGCTCTCATCGTAGTGTGCGTTTTGTCCGTCATTTATGGCGCTATTAATACTAATGGTCCACATGCTCGCAGCGTAACCATCGCAATTGCAATCATCATCCTCTCCGCCGTCACCGCTAGCCCACACGTAAATGTTACCCAATCCGTTCCGTCCCTGCACAATTAGAACGGCAAATATCAATTGGATTAAAGTAAACACGATATGCAGCTTTACAGGAATCAGGCGATTAATCAAACTAAAAGTTAATGGGCGGTTTGATAAATGTTAATGCGTGATTAGGATGAAGTGATAATGTGATAAAAGGAAGTCAATGGGATTCCGACAAAATTGCTTTTCGCGGTCGAGTCAACATAATAAAAAAACGCTTTATCGTTGTTTATCGTTACCTCATTCACGCCCCTAACTATGGCCCTCATTGTCGCATTCCTTGGTCCATCTACAGTCTTTCCGTCGTCAGTTGGTCCCCACGATGCACTATAAATATCTATTAAATTTGGTTCGTGACCCATCGAATTTGCTTCAATCAAGTCAGTCATATACGGCTGATCTAACATCCTAATACCTGCAATAATTCAACTAATTATTTACTTACAACAAAGAATTATAAATCCATTTCAAATACGCCAAAAAAAGTTTGATAGCATATCTGAATGCTTTGGCAAACACATCGTAGAAGTTTTGGAAAAAAACTTTCGTGTAGTTGAATTGATATTAATTACTTTCGCTTTTGGTTCAAAATTAGTTTAAAAACGTTACACAGTAGTTCGAAATACAAAAAACATGATTGAAAATCTTAGCATTGCGACAAAAATCATTTTATGTGTTTTGGCGCAAATATTTTAAGGAAGTAAAAGAACTATGCAGAGAAAAGGAGAAAGAACAAATAGAAACACAAATGGAACGTATTTAAAGTAAATACATAACAAAGCAAAAAGAGAAAATTTTATCAAGAGCTGTTATTTTGTAGATAGGAGAATGGTCAGTTTGTGTAAGTTCGGAATATAGTTCGATATTTGCAATTGGTATCTGTGCGTATCATCAAGACTAAGAATTTTCATATTTTGTACAATAGGCAACTTAGCATTATACAGCCTCAGATCCAGTAAATTAACCATATTATCACCTTTTTTTACGATCAAACAAAATAACCTTAGACTTATGAGGATTCAACGCAAGACGATGCACAGATGATGTATCATACAAATAATGCAAGTCTGTATTAATGTGATCAACTGCAACTCTCCATTCAGAAGAGTGGAGCGAGTAATATATAAGAGTATCATCAGAGTATGCATGGGAGTTACAATACTATAAGCTCACGAAAAAGTGGGAAGTGTAAATTTTAACAATATTGGCCCAATCACAGAGCCCTCTGGTACCCCCCGAAGAAGATCAAGGCATGCAGACTTCGAACCATTGACCTCAACAAACTGCTTAGGGTTACTAACATAGCCTCCAATCAAAGTTAAAGAAGCCAGATTAAAGCCACCAGATTTCAATATGATAAAAGAATAGAATGATCGACCGTGTCAAACGCCCTGTTGTAATCCAATCAAACTAGGCAAGAGATTAGTCCCTTGTCAGTTGCGTCTATGATATCGTCCATAATTTTATTAATTATTAACATTATTAATTAATATTTGCTGACCTAACATAGCAAGAGATTTGTTGACCCATCACCTTCTGAAGCAGTTTAGAAAATACCGGAAGCAGACTAATGGGCCTCAGATCACGCAAAGTTAGCAGATTCCCAACCTTCGGCATAGGACGCACAAGCGCGCACTTCCAAGATTCAGGAAAAGTACTCTCGTTTAAACAAACGTTAATCACATGTGTTAGATATGGCAAAATTAGGAGGCAGCAAAGTTTGATCATATTGGTAGTAACACCGTCACAGCCACAAGCATTTGATTTACAGTTTATAATGATATTATAAACTGTACGTTCATCAACTGTCTGAAAGCGAAACTGCAATGTATGATTTATATTTTTATAGATACTTTGAGCATCAGAATCAACATCACGGGTCGCACCAACAGTAAAATTAACTAGGAAGTCATTAATTTTATCAGGGTCACTCAGAGGTGGAGGGATATCGACCATTTTGTCTCTACCCACCCCAAAAATTCTCAGACCGTCCCAGAACGATTTCACATCGCCAACTCCTGACACAAAGTTAAAGTAAGCTTTCTGTTCTAGTCTAAAAATATGTGTGGTAAGATTTCTCAAAGTTTTATAATAACTCCAGTCTTGTTGTTTTCTAGTTCTACGAAACTTACTTTTACTTTTATCCTTTGGAAACATTAATAGTTTTAAGTTATCCGTAAGCCACGGTATACATCGCTTAGTAAACCTTCGCAAAACAATTGACGCGTTTCGATCAAAAATGGTGAGCAAAGTAGAGCTAAGAAATCCACTTTATCATTTATTTATTTTGTATGATGACGAAGATAATAACAAGCAAGAATCGAGCAAAGAGGAATAGGAATGAAATAGAAAATATCGTTAGTGCATTTAAAAACAACAAATCTCCAGGTAGAAACGGTATAACTGTGAAAATGCTAAAAGTAGAAGGAAATAATCTCAAAATAAATTTATATAAAATTATTCTGAAAGTCAGAAAAAAGAAAAGGATGCCAAATTCACGTATGGAGGCTCTAATTTTCCCACTACACAAAAAAGAGACTACAGTAAATGTGAATACTATTAGAATGGAGCACTTCTAGATATAGTACATAAGATTTTAGCAATCATATTAAAAGTAGCTTGAATGGAGTAGTAGAAACACAGATAGGTGAATATCAGAGTAAAAAAACCGATCGTTGATTGAGCAAATTTTCACTTCAAAACAAAT
Source organism: Protaetia brevitarsis (assembly GCA_004143645.1). Taxonomy (NCBI): domain Eukaryota; kingdom Metazoa; phylum Arthropoda; class Insecta; order Coleoptera; family Scarabaeidae; genus Protaetia; species Protaetia brevitarsis. The sequence continues at coordinate 562,759 of RXPK01000118.1, forward strand.
TATGAATGATACTGTAGATCAAAATTTACCTTACACATGGCGTTTCAAAATTTCAAGCATGTTTATGATAACGTCAAAAGGGAAAAACTGTATAGCGCAATGAAAGAATTAGGGGTGGACAACAAGCTTATGAACCTGGTAAAAATGACATTAAAACAAACTGAGTGTAGAGTAAGTGGGCTTACATCGGGAAAAATTTAAGCGTAGAATGGATTGGGGCAAGGAGACCCGCTGTCAACTACGTTGATAATAATAGCCGTACATAATGGAGACGCCACTTACAAGCAAAGGCACCCAAGTGGTCATCGCCGATTTTGATAAAATTTGGTAGGGACACAGAATACCGAAAAATATTTGACCCGTATTTTTTTTTAGCGTCCCGTTTTTAGTTTTAGGGGGTGTAATGGGGGCTCAACGTTACCCCCAAAAATACATTTTTCGCAATATTTCGGATACGAGAAGAGATATCGAGTTCGGATAAAGACGAGATTGTTCCTTGTTAGTAACCCTACATTTCAGGTGGAAAAAGAACAGTGGCGCACGCGCGGGATCGTTAGGGGGTTCAAAAAATATTTTTCTTTCCGCCGCCCTTGTATATTATGAATTTATGTTTTTCCTATTTATCTGTAAACTACATGAAAAAATAAAAGTTACGTGTTTTTGGATTTTTTTCTAAATGTCCGTTTCAGGGAAGATGTCGTCATTTTTATATACGCCTACCGTAGACAATTTCTCTTTAAATTTTTAGAATAGAATATATTGCCGCATTGTATTTAAGCCAGAAATTGTATGTTATTTTAGAAAAAAAGTAATATGATACCGTATACCCTAAAATATCGATTTATTTATTACCGTTTTATATATGTCTTGATGGCGTCTTTAGCAGGAGAATACATTTTTTTTGTCAATATACGCATGTGATTTAAATATACATTTCTCTACGTATATAAGAGTGATCGTCTTCCTAGTTACACAGTGTGTTATCATAAAGTGTCTTGTTCAGTTACTTACGGTTACAGTTAGTTAAGTACTTATTGTTAAAGATAATTGTGACGTATCTGGAATGGTATATTTTGCGTTAAATATACTGAACGTTTTGACAATATTAACAAGTTTAATAAATAACCATTACCAGGGTACACCAGCATCTACAAAAAATGGAGCTGAAGAAGTACTCGCCCAAACAGCGTTTGACATCATTATTAAAGGCTGTAGCGACCCTGCTTATGACTCTGAACAAAACTACCACCCTGGATGTTGATTAACAATCCGACTTTCTTGGGTCACAACTAGTGGATATTGAGGAAGACGACAAAGTAAATTATGATATAGAAGAGATGTCCAGCGCTGAACTAAAACAGGAACCTACCGATATAGATTTTCAGTATAAACAGAATGCTGTTGAATATTGGAAAAGTGGAAAGAAAGGACGGCTTTCTTTAAAAAATATCCAACATAGATATGCTAAGGTTGCGTCGCTTCGGCAGCTAAAGCGATGGGAACAACAAATGACCAGTGGGGGGGACAGACGTGAAAAGCTATATCGCTTGTCAGTCCATGTATTCAACCAATTTAGTGCTATAGACCGTGGAATGATTGTTCATGACTGGGATATAAAAAGATGGGCATTAGTGGCTCAAGAAGAGTTGCAGGTTCCAAACTTTCAAGCATCGCATTGGTGGATACAGAAATTCAAACAAAAGCACAATATAATTTCCCGCAAAATTACGAAATTCCGAACAAGGAGCCAAGTGATTAATGGCGCAAATATTGCAGCAGAAGCAACTTTATTTGTCAGAAGTTTACACGGTATAATACCTGAATATGGATTAGAAAATATTTATAACACAGACCAAAGTGGATTTAACTTGGAAATGCATAGTGGTCGAACACTGGCCGAGTGCGGATCCAAGAAAGTGGAAGCTACAGTGCAATCAGTTTCTGCGATGACCCATAGCTATACTATTCAACCGACAATATCTGCATCGGGAAAGTTGCTGTCTCCATTATTAGTGTGCCTGAAAGAGGTAAGTGGTAGTTTGGGGCCAAAAGTACAACAAACAATGTTCCGTCCACCGAATGTGTATATTATGGCCACAAAATCGGGGAAGCTTACAAAGCAGTTAATACTAGAGTGGGCTAACAAAGTGTATTCTCCCCATGTCGGCCCTAAAACGATTTTACTAATGGACTCATGGTCAGGTCAAAGCCCTGAAGATGTCGAAGCTGCTGTTCCACTTTTTTGGTCAGTCACAGTAAAAACAATTCCAAAGGGTGCCACTGGTATCATACAACCCTTAGATGTCTATGGGTTTCGCTTCTGGAAGCAATTTGTTCGTCATTTATCAGATACAATTGCTTTATCATCATTTGCTATTCAGTTACATCAACGAGACAACATACTACGCCTGCAAGGTTTAACACACTTGCAATTCTCTTCACCACGGTATACCGACTTCATCCAATATGCTTGGTATAAAAGCGGCTACCTTCAAGATCGTCCCGGTCGCTTTACAACACCAGTCGATTTCTCGTTTCACAAGTCGCAGTTGGCAAGTTGCGATATCTGTGGGGTACCGGCCATAATTAGATATGGATGGTGCAAGAAATATTTGTGCATAATTCATTTCTTTAACGATTATCACAACTGTGCAGACTATCAACCGTAAATGTGGATCGCAACTGTTGTAGTTACCAAGAAAGGAATAATAATATTATATTTATTATACCATATATTAATAGAATATTTATTGTTAGTTATTTACCTTAATGGAATTATATAAAATTTGATTTAATAATAAATAATTCAAGGATTTGTAAATTGTAACAAATTACTTTTTGCTTTTGTTATGTTTGTTGGCAGTACAAATACAATACTTAACAACATACGTTGTTATTTTCTTGTTGATATTAATTGTAACTGACAATGAATCAGAACAAGACACTTTATGATAATGTACTGTAGAAACTGTGACAAATAAACAAATGTATTTATTATTACTTATAGATTTTTTATATATTCTAAACTAAACAATTTCTAGCTTAAATACAATGCGGCAATAAATTTTATTCTAAAAATCCAAAAACACGTAAAGTTTGAGAAGGAAGCCAATGACACAGGAATTAAAAATAAACATGGAAAAGACGAAATATAGAAAACAAATGAACAGTACCTATACAAAAAAAACTAGAATTAGAGACTAATAACAAGGAAACCTACATTATTAATAGAGTGGATATATTCAACTATCTTGATGTAACAATAAAGGCGACGAAAGAACAGAAATAGAAGAGAGAATAGCGAAAGGCAATAGGTGTTTGAGTTGACTAAAAAATGTATTCCAAGAAAAAAATATCGCAAGAAGGTCCAAGATTGGAAAATACTATAGTGTTGTAGAACCGATAGTTGTGCATGAAGTGGAATTAAGAAAGGTAAACTAAAGATAGTATGACATATTGGAAACCTAAGAAAGGAGAATTCTAAAGAGAATTTACGAAAGCAAGAAAGAAGGAGGCTTATGGAAAGGTCAAAGGCGGAATTAAGAGCAATATACAGTCATCTTTCCATAACAAGTAGAGCAAAGGTGCAGAGAATAAGAAGGCTTGGACACGTGGTGGCAATGACTGACGGTAAAACTGCGAAATGAGCATTGCAGGAGGGTCTGATGAGAAAGAGATGGAGGAGGAAGCCAAAGACCAAATGGATTGAGGTACTGAGGGAAAATTACGGTAACTGGAAGTGCGGGACTGGAAGAAACTAGCGCTGAACAAAACCGCACTTCAAGACTGTAGTTGGCTTGTAGTATGTATTGTTTACCTACTCAGGGTGCGTCTTTTATATGGCGAACTTAATTTATTAAGTAACTGTTAAGTGAATTACAATTTTGATAATATGACATATGGTTAGTAAAAATTTCAAAGCTCATTTAGCATCGTAAGAGAAAGAAATACAGGGTGTTTCATTAAAAATAAACTAGTTTTCAGTAATTAAAGCTTTCCTAGTGCTATGATTGTTCACGATCACACAATGTAAAAGTTATAAATTCCGATGTGATTTTAGAATACAGAGAACCTTATGCTGTAATAGCACAGAAGCTGATTGCTCAAATTTAGACCGTGTGAAAGAAATTCGACAAATCCATAGATGCGATCCGCGTTTTTTGAAAGAAAATTGAGAATATTCGGAAAACTAGGTTATTTGTGGTGGATATTTATAAAAATATTCGAAATATAATATGGAATACAATAAGCTACTTATATACAGGATATTCCATTAAAAAAAAAAAAAACGTAGAATTATGGACATTCGTGCAGGGTGTTGCGACCTCGCTAAAACCTTCCATTCCTATATCAGAAAATTTTAAACAAGTAAGATGAAATGATAAATAGGCCTAAGATATGCCTTAGGCCTATTTATCGTTTATTTGTAAGATATCTTTGATTTTCTTAAAATTATGTTACTTACATTATTTGAGAAAGGCGGTTGTAATTTAATTACCACTTAGAATAAGTAAGCCCAACCTTGCAATATGTATGATTTACATACATACTGTACTATTTAAGTACAGATCTATTTGCACCTTTAAATGTGTTTATACTTCAACTTTAATATACTGGCTGTCACTAAAGTGAAAACTCCGACACCTTTAATTGGGGATATCTCACTTTTTTCATAGAACACTCCGTGTATATTTATATCATTGAATTCCTATTGATCTGCTTTGATTTTTGTTAAGCACGCTTATATCAATCTTTTGTATTTTTTTGAGTTATTATAATTTTCACTAATTTTCATTATTCTGGTTGTATTTAGAATTTTAGTAGTTGACGATTTCATAACAGTAGGTTTTTTGAAATTCAGTCGTGCTCATTCGGAAGTAATTAAAGCATTTGCATAAAATAAAGTTATAAAGAAAAAAATAATGAATATGATTTTATACGTGGAAAAGAAACCTAATGTGCTTTCTTTCGAAATATTATAAGATATTTAGTTAGCTATAAAAGGACAAGAAAAGTAAAAAATTTAAAGAAGCAAAGACTTAAAACTGCAGCGCATGAAAAAAAGAAACTTGTAGTGGTAGGCAGTGGGCGATGGTAGATGCAATAAGAATTTCGTTGACATCTATATATGACGCATTTGGTATAAAAATAAGTTTCATCCGTATCATTATTAATTCGTCCAAGTACTAGACCAACGCGATTTTGATCGAAAGTCTTCTTCTTTTCTCAATGAGCTCTAGAAAATGAACGAAGAGAATCACGCTTCTTCAGTAACACTTTATTTACGATGAAACTACTTTCCATAAGAATTATCAGGTTGATCGCCATACTTAACGGATCCCTCGAAAAACAATAAATAAATGAATGCTTGCAAAATTGACACCTTAAGTTTAATTTCATCTAACAGAAACCATTTCCTTTGTTTCTGTTAAACGGCAAAACATGCGATTTATAAACCATAAAAACTTTTTTTCTAGTTGTTTACTAGTTATAAAGGAATTTCCTGCCAGTGAAATATATACCTCTTATATATATGTAAATATGTTTATTAAACTATCAAGCTGTCATCCGGATTTGGTTCTGGAAAAAATATTGAATTAAACAGTTAAAGAGCTAAGTGTGATGTGATTTGACATCATTGTGTAATAATTCTTCGTTTATTGTTAATTTTTTTTTATTATCTAATTTTCTCTGTGCCATGCATATTACGAGATACAGCATGACGTTAATATTTTTCTGAGTGGAACACACGCATTGGAATTTGAAGGCATTCTAAAAAGAAATTCACAAAAGCCTTTTTAATTTCTTCTAAGGTTGTTGTTTGTATTCCGTCCTTTTTTATGTTCTTTTTTACTTTATCTTTTACGAGATAATATATCGTATAATTCCAAATTATCATAATAAACGATGTAGGATAATATTAAACAGATATTTTCACGTATATCATTGTGGCCAAAACAAAATTCTACAAATTCCACTGCAATCATAATCATTGGAGCTGTTGATGCGGTGTTTGATGTACGCACAGCTAGAACCTTCCATTTATAAAGAAAATTTGTTAACTTACCAGCAATTTTAGAATCGTACGCTACTCCCACTCCACAGATTCCATTATCCCGTGCAGCGGCAACTTCTCCGGCACAACGAGTTCCATGGCTGGTGATACGAACGACGTTTTCAATTTTTTGAGTGTGATAAGACAAAAAAAAAATGAATAACAAGCATGGACGAACTCGTTTTTGTTTTAATTATTCAAAATATCTGATAGAGCTTCCAAAAGCTATGACGTAAATACAGCTTACAATAAAAATGGAAAAACACAATGTATCAGCAAAATTTCTCATTATTTATTGGTTTTTGTTTTTAAGTTTTATTTCGTACTATATACGTGATGCCATAATGATTTTAACTATAGTATTTGACAAATTATTATTATCGGAAATAAACGGACAGAAAAAATAGTGTCAAATGTAATGTGTGTGTAAAAAGTAAGGTGGACTTTAAACAAATTAAAATAAATAAAAAATTATTAATTTATCCACAATTTCAGAACGATCGGCCTACTTTGATCTGAGACGGTGATTGTTTAATTTTGGGTGAAAAATCAGGACATACCTTCTTCTTGGATAACGCCATAAGTTTTTGTTCTGAATAACCTTTTTTTAGTACCCTATTGGTGCATTGTGCAAGAGAGGCTACTCTAATCTCGGTAACTCTTCTCGGTCAATAAATTATATTGTTATATTATTATTGTAGCATTGTAAGTTTAGAATAAAAGAGAATAGATTAAAATAAAATATAATTTATTCTCCGGCAAGAACCACGTAGAAGTGAGAGTGAAGTCTTGATTGGATTGGAAAATGGATAAGGTGATAGGTAAAAAGGTAATAAAAACTTAAAATAAACTTTTAACAAACGTAATAGTAAACTAAAAATAAACTCTAAAAAATATAACAGACCATTAGCAAACCAATATTTTTTTAAAAAGTAAAACAAATAGTTTAATATTTTTTTGAAACGTGGAAAACTGTATTGCTCACTCTTTTCAATAAATTAGAAGAATTCGGTTATTCTTCTAATTTATCGAAAAGTGATCAATTACCCTCTCGTAAAATAGGTCATTTTGGGTTAATGAATTAAGAAGACCAAATTTCTGGTAGCCTCCTCGCTTGCTATTATAGTTCGTATAGTAAAATTTCGCACATTATTAGAAATTTATTTACTGTTACTCTCCATTATATTGTATTATATTTTAATACGTAATAAACCCTATTTATTTTATTAAAAATAATAGGGGAGGCTTAGCCTTCATACCCCCCCCCCCTGTCGAGCCGCCACTGTTCACCTGAGGAAAAATTGACAAATTCTAGGTAGGTTAATGGTTCTGAAGTTTTGCATAACTTCATAACTTTTCATTACGAACGGTTTTTCTTAGTAATATTGGCATACTGCTAACAGGAAAGGTATTTTACCTGAAACCAAAATAGGTTTTGCTCAACTGTAAAAGCCTGCTTCATTAGAAAATCAAAAGTAAACTAATAGTAAGTTTCAGAAGCTTATTTACCAAATATGAAATTCCTACCTAATTTTATTTTGTTTATATTTATGTATTGAGAACTCAATCCGGGGACACCTATATATGATAATAATAATAGTAATGACATTTATTAAGTAAAGTAACAGTATAATTAAATATTGTACTATCAAACAAAATTTACCATAAGTTATATATAAGAAAAATATTTTTTTTTTATTTTAAACAAAAATTTATTACTAATTAGTATAGTATAATTGAAACAAAGTAAAAACTTCATCCAAATTTAATTTTGCGATATTTATGAATAATAAAATATAATAGCGATATGTCAATAGAGACATTTTAATATGTATGAAACGTCAAATATTATTAAAGGATTCGTGTTTCTTTAATATTTAATAAAAAAAATATCCGCCACAACCACAAAAACAAAACTATTATAAGAAATAAACAACAGAAAAGAAAATAAAGCGAGAAAATTACAATTAATATATGTAAATTTAAATTAAACACGAAGGTAACAGTTTATAACTGAGGCTTTTATGTCTTTATAACTTCACTACAATTTTACAAAATTACGTCTAATAAACCACAACGCATATTCTTATGTAGCTTTTTTAAATGCAAGTAAAACAAATTGCAAACGATTTGTAGGTAGTAGCACGCAAAATGTACCAATACAAACACTTTCGGTGGATTAATATACAATAATAACAGCATGAAATTATTATTATAAAATAAATATATATGCATATGGTCACTCCGTAAGCTGGTGGATTTACGTTTAGTCAGCAAATTAACGTGGGTACCTTCAAATTTCTTATGTTGATTTGACCAGCCAGTAAAGCCTGAGATAACTTATACATAATGGTGGAGTCGCCGGGTACTTTCACTGAAATAGCAATATTTTATGTATTACGAATATCATCTGAATGGTTTCAAGTGATCTATATCCACTATTTCGCATGGGTCCTCGACAGGTGAGCAAAACCGATCGACTTGTTGTTTGTTGGACTCTTACGTGTTTTGCAATCTTGACAATATCCACCGCATTTTTCTACATCTTTAGTTAAACCATACCAAAATTGGCGCTCTTAAATTTTACCAAAGATTTTTGTGTAACTTAAATGGGTTAATAATTTGGTGCATGAGTTACCATCATGACCTTGGTGAAGGTTAAATAAATGCATTGGTTACGGAAAAATCATTAGGCCCAAAAAGAAAAAAGGAATTATAACGATTCAGGAACAAATTTAAAAATTCTAGTAGTTAGATTAAAGGTAGATACGTATGCTTCAAAAACAATAAACAAAAACAAGTTTTACTGCTTCAAATTTGCAAAGAGCTACCGAAAAGAAAAATAATCTTAAAATTTAGCACAGATGGAAACCGCGTTAAATATTTTGTTGTAAGATAGAAACACTATAAGAAATGTATAGCTTAGTCGTTACGTTATTGCATAGGTGCCAGTGTCGCAGTATAGGTATAGTATCAGTAGCGCCCCACTTTTGGCGGGAAATTCAAAATTTCTGTATAACGTAATGTACAAAAGTTTTATAAAATGCTAGTGTATTTTTTTATGAATGATGTGGGAATGATATTTGAAAGCAGGATATTTCCTTCTAAATAATTAAGCGCGAAATAATCATGTAAAGTAAATCTACGTTTTCTAATTTATGTTACCATAAAGCTATAAACACACTCAACGGAATGCGTATATGGGTTATAGAGACGTTAGTGCGCTATAAGATTTATAAGCGACTTGTACCAGAATGTCTCAAGTCAAAAAAAAGCGATCAATATGCAAATTAAAACAAAATAACACAAGAAATTCGTTTTTAAATGCCTTTCTGGACTTGCCCTTTGTAAAACTCGTTTTTAAATTGATGGGATTCCTCTAATAAAACTCTTACGCATTTCATTAGTTTTCCAGCCGAATGATCGTTCATTCTGTATTATACACATACAGAATGAACGACCATTTAGACACAATTTAATGTGTTAATTATACATAACAATCATATTTAAAGCTGTTTTGGAAGAACATTCATTCTCCTGAATGATTATAAGTATTGTGGATGGCAAAAGACAATCTCGCAAGTCATTTGTAAACATGTAATCTTTGAAATGAACATTGCAAATTCTATTTTGTGGTTTTGCTTATCTATGTCAGTGTGGCTAGCAGCTTCTAAGGAGCTTGCATGTGAGCGGTCTGCAACATTGAATGCCTAAAGAAATGTAAATCCGTGAATTCATAATAACAATTTTTACACTTTTGACGGAGTAATGAATACCAGACAACGTCAACGACAGCAAAAAATGGCCAAGATAATGTTAACTTATACTTTAATTTGTATTCGTAAATGACAAGTATCGACAACTAATCGTATGGAAACCAAAATAATTGCGTCCAAAAAACGGTAATGGCGGCGAGTGACGCTACTGATACTTCCTATACTGTGCCACTGTTCTGTATTGTGTACGTTACTGCTCACAGGGCCGAATCAGACGGTCAACTTAGGGTTTTTCCTCTGAATTTGAGATAAATTTTTAAGGTGAGGGTTTACTTTAGGGAATCATCTTAGGACGCACTTTTACTAAATATATATTATTCGTTAGAATTGCATTTTGTAGAAGAATAGCAAATTTTACCCAATATTTTTTTAACTTCAACAATTTTTTAACCTTCAGAGACTCGAAACTAATGAATCACCTTACCTTAATAAAAATTTCGAATATATCTTTTTTTTTTTTAAAGATGCAGTGTTTGATTTAGGGGAATTTGGAACATCATCTAGGGTTAGGGGAAAGCACCTACTATCGCTTAGCGACACTGGGCTATGTATAAGTGCGCTTTTGAGCAAGATTTATCGTTAGTGCAACCGGAAAGTAGGCGTGAAACAACTTACATATCACACAAGTATAAGCTGTGATCAGAGGCCCTTTACAAATGAATGATTCGATTCATGCCAAAACGTATGACCAAATGTTTTCTTACCCTAGGGTGTAAGAGGCTCAGGGGTGACTTATCCCCACTGTTGGTCACATCCCCGTAATGATTTAAACTTTTGATAATTTAAACCTAAAATGACAATAATGAAAAGTTTTGCTGATAGGAGTTTAATTCATAGTTTGAACATTGTCTCGTTTATTGAAATTTATTATTTATATTTTACGCAAACGTGATGAACGAAAATGATCAAGAATATATTCCTCTCTTTACAACTAAATCGCTTATGTATCATGTTAACACATTTAGTCAAAAATGGATATTGAACTCACCTGTTAAACCAATCATCAGTAAACCTAGGATAAGGGTAGGGATCATTGCTGCTAAAATCGTAACTAGCTCTGGCATTCTAGAGAACACAGATATTGTTATTACAAAGGTTCTTGATAAAACCGAATTTTTAATAAATAAAAAAATATATAATAAAGATAGAGAAAAGGATACTATAGAAAGAAATAAATGAGCAATCTAATAACATGAAAAGGAAAAGAGGTAGGTAGTAGGAGAATTTGAAGTAGAAGCAATCAATTACTTGATTAAATCGATATTCTCCTTTATATTGCAAACCTACATAAGAAATTGACAACGGAAATGAAGCGTGAAAAGGAAGTTTCTAAAAAAAAAGAAATGATGTCTAAAGATGCAAACGTCACTCAAGAAACTTTGCTAGTATCTCTTTCAACATTAAAGACCACCCCGCGTTTTTAAAAGAATTGAATTTGTTAATGATAACATAGCATAATTTCAACTAAAGTAAATTAACAAATAAAAATACTACAAATCCAATTATTTTAATTGTTGTAGAATGCTATGGTGAAAACGCATCAATAATAATGTAAATTTCTAATTTACTTACATAATTGTACTTCAAGTCTGGATGCATATAATCTACTCCTGCAAGTAGAAAACACTGCATGAAATATAAAAGAGGATTCATAATTTTAAAGATACATACATATAATATGTGAGCATGAATGTTAGAATTGAATGTCTACCTCATCAAAAATATTGAATATAAATATTGAGTAAATGTTTAGTCTTAATTTATTGTATGCTAGTTATTGGCATACGATGTAACAGTATCAAAATATTTTAGTCTTTATTAATTACAGTTAATATTCAATATTAAACGTTTATTCAGGTATTTTCCGCATTATAAATAATTATTCATGTTATGGCACGGATGTTTTATCGTTTATTATTACCAGTGGGATAAATTAACATTAAAAGTATTTATTCAACTATGTATTTTATTTTGTTTGGGATGTCAGTTGTCTCTTTCGCATTAGTTCCTTTATTAGACATGAACATACCGTCCAATACCGTCACAAGGATAAATTAACATAGATATGTAGTAAAAGTTTGTCCCAGTTTGCATAATATATATGTTAATGTGTATATGTAATTCTGTTCAAAACAAGCAAGTTCTTCAAGCAAACAAGTTTGGATAAATGAGTTACTGGAAGGACGAATTTTGTTTGTGCTGAAAGACGTTAGAACTTTCAACGAGGTATAATTAATGGATTAATAGGGTTAGCATCTATATAGAGTGAAAAGGAAAGCGTACTTCTCATTTAATTAGTTTTAGTAGGGTGCAAAAAACGCCCTCTGTTCGACAACGCACAAATTCTGCGTTAATTAACTGAGTTTAAAGGTGTTAGTGTCTGCGGAAGGTCAAATTAAAAAACAGGGTCTAGTTTTGCTGATTCTATAATACGCGATTTTACATTTTGCGTATTGAGATAAATATAAGATAAGAAAATAAAAAATTAAATCTAACTGCTTTATTCTAATTATTGATCCTGAAAATGAGTCCACCCACAATCGACGTTTTCAAACATGTTATCTGTCAAAAACAGATATCGATGGTGAATGAAGTGCCTATTGTAAAGATAATTAGCTTATTAGATTACTATTCATTATTTTATTCAGTAATTTCTATCTCTTATTCTAATGACTAAAAAAATTACCATCATCCATAATAGCTGTGGTTATGTTTTTGCCCGTAACTCCTTGGGCCCACGCCGCTTCGACGTTCAGATCTAGTTTAGCCTTGCCGTCATTCTGGCCCGTATTCTTCAGGTACCATTGAAAAGAAAAGTAGGGATCAGTGGGATCCTTCAACGGACCAATGTGCTTTACGAGGTTCTCAACTTTAAGCGGCTTATAGCCCCGCTTTACTCTTACGAATCCGGGCTGCTGAAGGACAGCGTGCACCTGCAGATATACAAATAATGGCGCAAGAACTACGATTACAAGTGTTTATATCTGGAGACGTATTATTTCTAGTTATATACGACCTAAAACCTATTTTTCGTTGCATGGTCAGTAGGTGCGATAGGTGATGACGAACAAAGGCACGTTTTTATGCCATTATTGTCAACGGTAAAACGCAAGTTTCAGTATGTTTCAAATGCGTGTTTATATGTAGAAGCATGTAGAAAATACTTACATGTCAATAAATAGATAATAGCGCTACTAAATATTTAAAACAGCTTTCGATTAATAAAATCTGGCTGATTGGATAAACAGAAATTAAATGATAAGTTTAATTTTTTTATTTTACTGTGCATTAACGCAGTTTTCGATAACGTTTTATTTTTCAAAACGCTTTAATTATCACATATTATTTTCAAATATTGACGAAATTTATTCATTAGCTATTATTTAATTCTTATTTAGAATATGGCTTAAATAGACTAATAGGCTTTAATTAGTAACGTTTTGGCATTTATGTTTATCCCTTTTTCAAACTTAATTTTATATCTCCATAGATTTAGATATAGACTCAGATTTTTATTGCTAATAAACAAATGCGTACTATCTGACAATACATAAACATATAAAAATATAATAAACAAAAATAAAACTTTCACTATTAGGAAACAGGTCAAAATTTATGATTACTAAACTCGTCGAATGAATAAAAAGGTTGTTTTAGTAATATCATCTTCAAATTGCGTCGAAATGTAGTTAAATTAGGAGAACTTAATTTAAGCGGCCGGCAGTACGGCTAATAAGGAAGGGTGCATCATTGCCAATCTTGAAAGTCAAGAGCAATATGCGATACCGGTTGTTGGTGAGTCACCATTTAGACACTTCTAAGTGGTTCAGTGTATTCCGGTACTCTAAGTCAAGGGCCTTCAAAGGCCTGTAGTGCTGAGTTATTATTATTATTAATATAAGCGAGGGTAATTTATTGAAAAAGAGAAGCTCATGAAGTACAGAGAATTTTTGCAGAGAGAGGTATCAGTTTTCGGAAGATTAATACTATTACAGTTGTGAAGTCGGTTCGATAAGTATATCTGCTTCTATATTTATACACCATACCCACCGACTTATAGATAATTAATGAGTATATAGTCAATTTTCTTTGAGATACAACCAACGGACGACAATGGGCTCTGTTGTCTTCTCCACTAATCAGCCGCACAGCCCGTTTTTTGTAATTTAAAGATTTCGAATAAATTCGTTGTAGTGGTGAAGCCCCAACAAGAAATACAATATCTCATGCGAGACTCAAATAGTGCAAAGTAAACCCCTCTCGCAATATGCTCCCCAAGATGTAGCATTATAATTCTTAGAGCATAACAAGCTGATGACAAGCCCTTCGATAACATCTGAGTGTGCTCGGTCCACCCCAATCCGGTATCCACAGTAACACCCAAAAATCTAACATCAGTAGCATTTGAGACAATTGTAAATCAAATATCCGAACCGTATTACATTACTGAAGTCTGCGTGCTCTAAAACGAATATTTTTTTCTTGCAAAATATAGAAAGAAAGCAGAATAACGGGCGAGAAATAACAAATAATAAACCAAATACACAAACTATCAACGCTATAGCTTAGATTTGATAACTGGCAGGTGCCATAATAGAAACCGGAAACGGTGCACTATTTTAAGTATTAACTACGTACTTAAACAAAGCAGTAATAAGGCCATCTCTATCTGTTACATTCATGAAATCAATCCTTGTATCTTTTCCTGTGAAACAAACGGAAGCTTTGCTTCTTTTTTTTAATAGCAACAATTGGGAAAAATAGTCAAATTAGATTATCTTTACTCGTATGATACATCAATGACGTTGGATAAAACATAAAATAGACAGAGAATATAGAAATGTAAAGTTTTTCTTCCCATAATTGTACCACGGTCATCTACAGTACCGAACTTAAAGTCAGCTTCCTTTACCGTCCTTCGCCTTTAATTTCATAGCGATTAATTTTTCTCAATGCTCCTGTGTCATTGTTTTTGCTTTCAAGGACCTACGCGATTTTTAATTATCCATTTATTGTTCCAAAAGGCACTTTGGTTAATTGCGACCTTCGTCGAATATTCTTAGTCTGTATTTCATTATTTTTTTTCCGTTAGGGCTTTGAGAATTATCTGTTTTGCATATTGTGACAGATATTTTCTCTGACGTACTCCAGTATCATCATTGCTATCCACATCACAATCACTAATACCATCAGTAAAAGGTCGCACATGTTCATGAAAAAAATGAAAAAATTCAAAGATGTGCATTAAGTAATGCAGGATTAACATTCATGATGTATAAATGTCACATTAAAAAATATTGATTTCATAATTTTAATGACAGCTGACCAACTAAAATAATTTTATTGTATGTCACTATTAGGGGAGGGTGGGGCAAGATTGGGCCACGAGGCATGATGGGGACATCGTCTTATCCACAAAACGGCAGTAAGCATCTGTCAAATAATAGCAGTCCTAATATTGACAAGTGCTGTTTTATGTTTGTTGTAATGTAGGAAACTTTACTAGTCGTAATAACAAAGTTATTGCTGTTTGTGCGTGAACTTTGCAATTTCCAGAATTTCGTTATTATTTTGATGGTGAAAAGAAAGAAAATTATTTACAACTACACTTTTTTGTGCTTATTAATTGACATGTATTGCATGTAATTTCTATAGTGTATTATTTGTTTATTTCAAATATTTAATTTGTTATTATAACATAACCAGAAAATGTCCCAAAGGGGCAAGATGGGGCTATTGGTATGGGGCAACATGGGGACATCACTATCTCACTCTTCAGTCTGGTTATGCCTGGATATGCCATTATGCTTTCTCGAAGACATAACGCCTATTTCTCATGTTAGGAATAAAGTACAGGTTCAATCAAAGCGTAACAAGGGAAAGACAGCAATCCTTACAAGCACTACGTATAAAAATCTGCTACAAGAAAATAGAAGTCTGGAGAATCCCTAAGGCAACTAGAAGTGCTGAAGGAGAGTTAAAGGAAAAAAATGACATAAAAGAAAACAGAAGAGATCAAGAGGTTGGGCGTGAAATAACGTGGATGAGTTCGTTTTCTATTGTCTCAATTGTGAAGATTAAGTTTAATATTCTTATCGTTATGGCATTTTTTTTATTTTAAGTAGTTCCGCTCTAAAGAGTTTAAGCTTTGTTCCTGCATGTTTTTAAGAATATTTTAAGAATCTATTTTTTTTTACCTATTACCTAGATTTATGGTACGACCCATTCTTAACTGAAACCCCATCTTGTCCCCATGGTGGGACAAGATGGTGTATTTACACATTTCTTTTCAAAATTTTCTCACAACATCAAGAGTATCCATCGAAAAATTGTAAATTCATTCATCTGCAGATAAATGTTTAAAGATTACAACAAGCGTACTTAGAACCTTGTATTTCAATTTGCAATCCTGATGCAGTGCTCTAAAGCTTAATGTTCCCATCTTGCCCCACCTTCCCCTACGTACAATTTAAAATTAAAATTACGTTTTGCTATTATCTTACAGGGCCGTAATTTATAGTTAATACAGCCCCCGGGTTCATATGCTGTAAAGATGTACACCGTACTCTTTAAATGAGAAGTCAGATAATTATCGTTCCAGAAGGTGAACGTTAAAATAAATGTAAAATATAAACGTAAATCATGTTATTATTGAAGCATGGATAACTATGGTGGGACTGAAAAAATTCGTAACTTGATACGATATCTTAAGGCATTTTCCCAGTTCCAGTAACACCGACGTATTGATGTGTGTTTACATTAAACATACATAAAACACATACATAAAATCATTGCGTCCAAATCAATCCCAAAGGACTCACTGCACTACTCTATTACATCTAGCAACTATTCTACTTTCCGTAAGGCAAAAAATACGGTTTAGGTCGTACAATCAGAATAAATTTCCAAACAAAACATACCAACGGATCGACTTTCAGTTTTCTGACATGAGGTATGCTTCTTTTGGTCCTCGCTACTGGAAGGGCGTGATTAATGAAGTGATACTCCTTGTTTGAACCCAGAAACTTAAAACAAGGACTTAATACAATGGAAGTAATTATAAAAAAAACATTCAAGCAGATATTTACTACAACACAAATAGATTTTGCGCGTTTTAGGGCTTATTATCTAAAAACGAAAAGCATTATGAAAAACGGTTTTCTATTACTACAATTCCCGCCTTGATAATCCTTTGAAATTAAACAGTGGATACGGTTAGGCATTGATGGATCAGTCAACTAGAGCACTCTATTTTATATACTTCTTTATGTAGGTTAAAAACTTGTTTCTAAGCTATTAAAAGAAAAAAATAATACAATATAATAAAAAATGATTAGAAAATAAACTCACATTTTATTAGAACAATAAAATAAAATGATCTGATTGATTCGAGACACGAACGAGACTATTGCCGATGGTTCATTAAAAAATATAAATTTTGATTAAATTTACTTATTTCATCAAAGCCAGAAAGAAAAACCAACAACTGTGACTTCCAAATAATCATTAGGAAACATTAAATGCATTAAATCCAAAAAAAAATTACAAATAAAAAGGAACAGTATGGAAAACAAAGAATAATCAACGAGCATCTCATGCAGCATTTTAATTTTTAAATCTTGTACTACTACTACTACTACTAGAATTTATGTATATTAAAAGAAATAATTTCCTTGTTTTAAAGAATCCGTTCTATTACTAATTGCTACAAAACAATTTAAACAAATCATTTGTGTATAATAAAATATTCAATCTAAGAAAAAGAATAACTACATTTGCAAATTTGAACTTTCAGTGGGAATAAGCTTTCCTTAAGCTACGTTTCCAGCGGAGAAACACTGTAGAAGTTTTGTGTTTCCGAAAATGTTTCATAATGATTCTAAACGTTTCTCATGGTAAAGAAAAATCCCTTCTTTTTAATGGATATATGGCTGTCCATCTATTAATTAGTTAAATAGTGACGTATACCTATATTAAGTGGCTATTAAAACTTGTAAACATTCTTTTCAAGTTTCTCATTGTTTCCGCAACAAATTCTAACTGTTCTAATAGATTTTTCAGTTTCAAGTTTCTTACTTATTGCAACAAAGCAGGAACCACAGCGCAACAAAGGATCGTTGCTTTAATGAAAATATAACTTTAGACCACCACATTGAAGCAATGAGCAATAAGAAACTATAACAATTGCTCCAATGAGCGTTCCACGCTTTATTTCAATGTAACATATATTTTGACAATTTGTTGCCGCTTACAAGTTGCTTTTCGCTTATGGCTACAATATAAGAGCCATCTTAAATATAAGAAAATAAGCTTAAAATGGTCTTAAATTTTGTTGTTGCTTTTTTTTTAATTTAAAGATAAATTGTATCTGTTCCGGATGTTTTCTACTTGAATGGATAAGTATATTCAAATGCAAAACAGATGTTGTTTATTCTATTCTTAATTTATTATAATATTATAATATATAAAAACTACATATCTCGGCCGAAACTGACCATCTTCAGGCTCTCTACAAGTTAAAATTATTACAATTAATAAAATATTATGTTGTGAAATGAAGCTTTTTGAAGTTAATCATGTTTACAAAAAATGTTATATTAATTTTTTATAGATTATTATTATAGTATTGAAAATGTAAGAGAAAACTTACTGTAACGTCAGACAGAAAAACAAATTAATTTTTATTTTTAATTAATGACAATAGGTATTTTAATTTGTTCTTCCATCTAACGTTATAGTAAATATTGTCTTTCATTTTCAACACTATGATAATTACCTATATCAGTTTAATAACATATAATTTTTTTGTAAACTTGATAAACTTCAACAAACTTCATTTCACAACTTAATATTTTATTAATTGTAATTACATTTAACTTGTAGAGAGCCTGGAGATGGCCACTTTCGACCCAAAACATGGAGCTATATTAAATTAAGAATGGAATAAACAACATCTGTTTTGCATTTGAATATATATACAGGGTTTTCCACGGAACTGGCTGGTTAGAAGTTTTCCGGCTTAACCAAATTCCTCAGTTTTAAAAAATTGGGGTTTGCAACGATTTGGCACTTACTTTCTTTCTAAAATATTTTCACCTTTTTTGCACTTCCGGTTTACCGGAAGTCGCCACGAACTTTGTTATTTTAAATGAAACACCCTATATATTATTATATTTTTGAATTTACCATAAAATTCTATGGCGATTACCATTAGGGTATCTTATACCTATCTTCAACTGTTTCTAAGATATTACGATTTTTGTTAAAATTTTGACATTTACATTGTTGTATGTAATTGATTAATTCTCACTTGATTTAAGTGTCAGAAATCTCCGACTTTGAAATCAACAAGTACTAACATTGTTTTACCAAAACGTAGAAAAAAAAATTCAGTGACATTATACAGGGAGTTTAAAAAATAGTGACATATCCAAGAATTTTGAATGTTGCAAAACTTAATTTTTTCAAATAGAACACCCTGTACATTTTTCTATTTTCGGATGTACAATTAAATTCTATTCCGATTTGCTGTAGCATTCCCTATACCCATCTTTAGTAGTTTTCTTTTAACTTACTCGTTTTGTTTATTACCGCTTTCAAATGGCCGAATAATTTCTATCTGGTGGGCCATGACATTAACATCACAACAATTTATTATTATTAGTAAGTATTATTGTTATAATCATTGTTTGTTACACGTCGCGTGTTCAGATCGATGAATATTATTGTGGAACTTATGAATTAGATAATGAAAAATATTGGAGGAGCTTATTCTAACCTAGATACTATAAATTTATTTTAGATTCACTGAGAATGCAGGAAGAACTTATAGAGAATTCAATGTAATTAAAGGAATTTATTGGTTGTTAATATATCTAACGGAATCCAGAAAATTTTGAAATGATTTCTCTTAATAGCTTGGTTTCAAATTAAGGGAAATGGCATAAACGATAACGACGACAACATAACAAAAAATTGTTTCACTAAAACGTAGTGTGCTTGTCAGACAAATGTTTTAAAGTTTTTGATATATTAAAGTATTTTCAAAATTATAAAGATTTTTATGAAGAATATTTAGATACATGCATACTTAACAAATGCAATTTACAACCAGCATAAACTTGAACCATGACATAGAGCATCAAAAAAAAAATGCTCAATGTGAATTTCGTTTACGTCCAAGCATTTTTTTATTCGACGTCTTAATGTGTCGCCTTATACTTCTTCTCACTTCAACTGAGTCTAATTCATCAAACGTTCTCGTCACACGAATCATTAAATCTTGGTTGGTAGTACCGAAAGTTGCGTACAGTGTGTAATCTGTGTAATGTATTATTTCAAAGTTTTCTGAATTTTATTAGATATATTAGCCGAAAATAAATTCCTATAATTACCGTAAATTCTCTGTAAGTTTCTTCCTGCATTCTCAGTGAATCTAAAATAAATTTATAGTATCTAGGTTAGAATAAGCTCCTTCAATATTTTTCATTATCTAATTCATAAGTTCCACAATAATATTCATCGATCTGAACACGCGACGTGTAACAAACAATGATTATAACAGTAATACTTACTAATAATAATAAATTGTTGTGATGTTAATGTCATGGCCCACCAGATAGAAATTATTCGGCCATTTGAAAGCGGTAATAAACAAAACGAGTAATTTAAAAGAAAACTACTAAAGATGGGTATAGAGAATGCTACAGCAAATCGGAATAGAATTTAATTGTACATCCAAAAATATAAAAATGTACAGGGTGTTCTATTTGAAAAAATTAAGTTTTGCAACATTCAAAATTCTTGGATATGTCACTAATTTTTAAACACCCTGTATAATGTCACTGAATTTTTTTTTCTACGTTTTGGTAAAACAATGTTAGTACTTGTTGATTTCAAAGTCGGAGATTTCTGACACTTAAATCAAGTGAGAATTAATCAATTACATACAACAATGTAAATGTCAAAATTTTAACAAAAATCGTAATATCTTAGAAGCAGTTGAAGATAGGTATAAGATACCCTAATGGTAATCGTCGTAGAATTTTATGGTAAATTCAGAAATATAATAATATATAGGGTGTTCCATTTAAAATAACAAAGTTCGTGGCGACTTCCGGTTAACCGGAAGTGCAAAAAAGGTGAAAATATTTTAGAAAGAAAGTAAGTGCCAAATCGTTGCAAACCCCAATTTTTTAAAACTACGGAATTTCGTTAAGCCGGAAAACTTCTAACCAGCCAGTTCCGTGGAAAACCCTGTATTGTTCCAATGAAAATAATTGACAAAAAAATTTTCTATCATTCAGTACGTGTTTCTTTAAGTATAAACCTTATTGCTTTCCGAAGAAATATTTAAAACATTATTTTAAAGTTTTATTTAGTTTAAAGTAGAACTATCGAAACCAGTGTTTTTCAGAAGTTGGGTAAGCCGTCTAGTGCACTATCCGGTTTCGAGTTATCTAGGTACTTGGTCCTAGAATCAGGTACTCAAAATCGATTTGCCCAAAATCGCACATTGCCAAAAAATCTCTTCTGAACTTCAATTCATTGCTTCCCATCATTCGATTTTGGATAATACTCGATTTCTTCTTTTCGGATGCTATTCAGTTTCGGGTACTACCCAATTTCTGCTTTTTGAGTAATATCCGACCAATTCCAGGTGTCGGAAACCAGGTAGAACCGTAGTCGGCAATTTCGAATACCCGAATACACTGATATTTGAAACCGAGTACCTGGTTTCAACCGACAGTCCTAGTTTTAAGAATTCTTTCTGTTAGTGCATATACCTTACTTAAGGCGTAAAGTAACATTATTTCACTTGTCAAATAACGGATATGATATTAATAATAAACAGGAAATGTTATTTTTAAAATGCCAAGTTATTAAGTTAACATAGTTGGAGAACAATCAAATGTTCCTTAGCTGATCCTGTTTGATTATTGAAACTATTGAAAATACCGTACTTAAGATGGGAAAGCTTCATTTTCTAACTACTGAAAAAAAAATAAAGATTTTCGAGCAGTTTAAGAAGCGGCCGTAATACCTTAAAAAACAAAATTAAAACTATTTAAATAATTTCTAATATCCACACCGTGATAGAAAATTTTCTGAAGTATTTATTTTATTTAAAAAAAGCATCAACACAACAATATTATATAATTCAATATATAAACTCAACCAATAGTAAAACTAACAATTTTTATATTTTGCTTGCCTTTTCTTCTGTATCGCTTCAAAACGTTAGTTCAAATAAATTATTTGAAATGAATTCACTGTGATTAATTACAAATCACAAACCATGTAGTCAGCAAACGAAAAATAATGGATGTTAAAAATAAGTTTATCATTTTTGAATTCTCGTTGCGGGTTAATATATGAATGTAATAATTTTTAAAGATTTTTGAAAATGTAGAAGATTTACTTTTCTTGTTAATTTAAACGAAAATTGACAAAAGGTAGCATTACATCATAAATGAAATTATTTTGTGTATTATGAAGAATATACTCTTTGTTTACCTGTAACTATTTTAAAAATTTCCAATAAATTACCATTCTTTCTTTCACTTTATTTCGTATCTCATTTACATACAAAAATCTTTTTGAATTTAAAATGGTCTTATCAACTTTCCTCGGGAAGTAAAATTTTTGTACAAGTTGTCTTGAATTTGCGAATTTCGCGGGATTTAAAAATGATAATTAAGGGAAATCGATAACTGGTCTCATTAGCAGAAGAGCTGGAAGATATATTTTTATTTAGTTTATAATTACCATATGTAATGGTGTAGGTCCTCTAAGAAAACCGTTTTCGATCTGCTTACCTAAATTCCCCAAAAGAGAAGCTCAATGATATCAATTTTGAGCTTTCTCAGATTATAAAAATCTCACTTAAACGCGGCAAAAACTTCCTCACTTATAAAGCTCTATTGCATGCAAATTTGCGGTACATACATACAAAAGATCTATTTTGTTTTGTATAGTTCATTACCGGAACATCTGTTTTCACTTACCGGACCCATATTGACGAATCCGTTCCTCCTGGCAACATCGTTCGCCTCTTTAAGTTCTACTTCTCTGCGAAACCTCACAAGAAAAGAATTGCTGAACACTTCGGCTGCCAACGTGTAAAGGAACAACGTATACGAGGCGAGAAAAAACCTCCAGATCAGAGGCATCGCTAAACTGGAATGAGCGCCGACGTATAAAGCGACGACGACGACGACGACGCGCGTCCTGACGTCACAGGCATTGATTTTGGTGGATACAATGGATGTAAGTACATACACATATGTTCAGGCGTATTTCTGATAACAGAATTTGTAAGTATTCTGATACAACGGATTTTACGTCAGTATTTATGACACGTTCAGATTTGAATCCGTATGGCATTCTATCTAACGATACAAAAAACATACGGAACATTCAGCATACATACTTCCAAGTATCAATCAATATCAATAAAAGCACGATTATGGAACTCATATAATTTGGCACACCGTGAAAATAAAAAGAAACTAAAAAAAATAATTTCTTAACAAAAAGCAAATTGGTGAAAATCATTATAAATTGATCAAAAATAACTCCTTACTAAATAGGGCACATCATATCTCCGCCTCTAGGCTTTTCGCATTTAGTCTCCTCTTCTTTTTTCTTGATGATCCCTTAATAACCTTCAATTGAACTTGCCTAGTTGTATTATTCCAGTGTTCTTTGTGTTTCTCTTTGACCCAACTTCTTATCTGCTCTCGTGCTTTGTTTGTAGACACTTCTGGAACAGATCTGCCCCTATATATAATACCGATAATCTCCATCTTGCTAACTCATCAGCTTTTTCGTTTCCTTCGATTTCCAAGCACTCACAGCAAAGTTATTTAATTGCTGTCTGTCAGACTATTCAGTTCTCGAATACATTTCCGAACCAGTCTTGATGGTGCCTTAGAGTTTACTAATGCTCTCAGTATCACCTGGCTGCCTGTTGCAATATAGATATTGCATGCGGGAGCGAGAAAAATTAAAAAAATTCATCGGAGCGTAAAGATTGTTAACGAGTAGGACCGCGAACGCGTATTCACCTATTTCGGCAGGCGCGGCGTGCGTTATTTGGGGTATATTACCAGTAGATTTACGTTTGAAGGAGCTCAAATTTCGTAGGGACGCGCACTTTTGGAGAGGGTTTAGAAATTTTTACGGATGGGTCGAAGGGTGAGGGTGGTACAGGGGCGGCTTTTGTTGATTATAATAGGATTATTGAAATACATAATCAAAAGTTTAAATTAGGGGATCATTGCAATATTTTTCATGCAGAATTAGTTGCAATGAATCAGGGAATAGTTTATATTAGGCGCGGAAAGGAATTTATACAGGATAGAATTATAACAGATAGCTTATCTGCATTAGGGGCGTTAGGAAATTTAAAAAATCCGACTGATTTGTTCTTAGATACTTGGCATATGTTGCGTGAGGGGGGTATAAAACTTTTTGGACTAGGGCTTACGTAGGTACAATCGGTAATGAGAGCGGATCAATTAGCGAAAGAGGCGGTGTTTAGGGGAGATACCGCGACTATTAGATCTGGGCTAATTTTGGCTAGCGTAGTTAAAAAAGCGTTTAGGGATAAACTTGATTGGCAGAGTATGTGGGATATTACAATAAATGGGAGGTGGACTAGGCAATTTATCGGTTGCGTTACACTTTTTAGGGAAATTAGGGTTAATTTGTCGTATCAGGCGGTAGAATTAAAAAGCAGATCACGGGTAATTTTAAATCATATTCATGTAGAATTGGGAGGATTAATGATTCGCATTGTGAATGTGGTGGGGAGATACAGCGGGGCATGTCTTATTTGAATATCCACTCATTGATGAGTGGCGGTCGCGTATAGAAACTAGAGCGTCAGCTAAGGGGTTAACTTGGACGCGAAGCGAAATAGATATTACAGATAATAAGGCGTTCGAATGAAATGTTTTAGTAATGCTGCTAAGGAACTACGTACATTACGGCATGATATTTAGATAGTTAGAAGGGTAGCTCACGTATTTATGAATGAATATTTTATACTCTTTAGTGGTCGGAATCAGTGTTAATAGCATGGTTAGGGTATATAAATAAATATTTAAAATATAGATCTTTAATTTAATTACTAGTGGTTAGAATAATTAGGATTAAGTTATTGTTAAGTATTAGAATAGGTACTGCTGTTTTTTTTTAGGTCATTACTTCTTTCCTGTTTCAACTTCCAATTCTCTTATGATGATTACGATGTGCGAAAAAGGGAGCAGTTACGTGAAGACTGTCGGAATCAAGGAAACGTGGAGGCTGTTTCTTCAGCACTCAGAAGCATAAAAATAATTTGTCGTCTATCAGTAACAAGGTCTGGGACTTCTTCCCAGATTCTCCCAGAGTAAAGTCTTATCCGGTCTGCAGTTTCCACCTTGATATTTCTGTTAAAACGATTTGTCGAAATCATGTTGTCTGATCTGATTTTCGAAAGGTTGCCTTTCACAAAATGAGAAATGTTATTACGTCCTAATCCTGCCTATCTGCCACTCCGTAGTTCTTGCAATCTGAGATACCCCTTTCTTGGCTTGCAAATTATCACCAAATGGAGAGTATGGAGATCTAGGAGTCATTTTAATGCTTCTGTAGGAGTAATCCTTATTGTTTCTGTTATTCCTTAACACGCAAACCTCTGTACGTCTTACTTAAGTTCAGTTATAGCAGTTTGCGGCTGTACCTTTGTCCACCATACCAGAGATGCATACGTGATGATGGATCTGACCACCGTGATCCAGTTCATCATATTAGGTCTATATATAACTCCCATATTAGAGTACAGCAAGAGAAAAAAGTATACGCGTAGCTTGATAGTAAAGAAAAAGATAACGTGAACATAATTTTTACGGCATATATTGTAAACATCGGACCTTATTCAATAAAATAAATGAAAAGAATTTAAATATTTTTTTTTTCGGCTGGTGGTAATAGATATCGCCGGATGTTACTTCTATACTACCAAGCTCCGTGGATACTTTTTTTCTTTTGGTCTACCTACTTATTTTTACAAAGTAAAAGTATATAGGTGGAAATTATGAGCAAAAATGTTTTTTTTAGGTTGAGACTGTTTTGATCCGGCATGTTTGGATTTCTAGTTTTACTACTCTGTAATTCTAATTTGCTGGAAAAAGAAAAACATTATTATTGTGCACGCAAACATATTTAGTTGAGTAATTGAAGAAGATGAGCTGATCAGCTATCTTGATTAAGGAAGTAAAGATTATCTCATAATTTAGTTTGATTTGCGTCGGCTTAGGATAGTATTTTGGTAAGTTAAATGTTGTTTCATGGAAAAACATTAGGTTTTCAACTGACTATGCAATATGCATGCATATCATAGTTTAAAAATTATCGGACTAGGAAGATAAACATTAAGTAGCACGAGAAGAAGCACTAAACAAAGGATAAGGTGCACCTTAAGAAGACTGGCATATGGAGCTGATGGCGAATAATTTGCCGCAACAAAATTTCAAAAACAATTTCAATTTGAAACTAGCAAGTTAGGAAATTTTTCATCGGCTCTGAATATGGAAATGTAGGTGCTAGCCGCGACAGATTGAACCTCGACTTTCATGTAGCTTGTAACTGACCATCAGTACTTTATATATAGTGGATGTAGTTGTGACACCACTTAACTTAAGTCATGTTTTGGAGACAAACCTCCAAGGTGGCGACAGCTTGTTGTCTTATCTCTCCGCTGAATCAACCAAGGAGTTATTGGCTAAAAAATTCGATTAATTTTAATTCGTAGATTGTTGAAGCTGTGCGTGGAGGTCTTTTAGCACTCTCTATTTTAGTACCTTCTTTAAAAGATCGTATCTTAACAGGAGAGGGACAAATATTTTTTATTTAAAATTATCTTATATAATTATTATATTACTATTAGTAAAGGATATGACATTTCACCAAACATGCTGAGCATTTAAAGCAGGTCTTCTTACTCTGTACGTTTTACATAACTATAAATGCGCAAGGTTCCTGTTTTATTAATAAAGGTATTGTTGAACTTCGAACACAACGATATTATCCTACTAGATCAGTAGCTTGTACCACCCAACTCATAAGCCAGCACTGCCAAAAGATCAAAAGGAATAAAAGGGTAATTTGTATGGTACAAGCTGGTACATTTAGATCTTGTTGGTTCGGAGCTTTATAACTTGGGTGAATCTTTAAATAGATGAGTAGCTTTTCTTTTTTTCAGTTCTAATTTCGTTTCTCATATTGTTACAAATAGATATTCGTATTCTGTTAACATGCGTTGATATTACGAAAAAAAGTTGATCTTAATTCACTGCATTCTTAACGTTTGGCCTGTCCATTTTGCATAATTTTAAAATATTTGTAAATTGGTTATATACTTAGCTAAACAACTTATTGTTAACTCAGGTCGTTGACTGAAATGTCAGATGTTAAAAATAATTTTCGGGGAATTCTTACAGCAAGAGTTTAAAAGAGCTTAAAAATTAATATTGTACCGTGAGTTGGAAATAAAGTTATTGTGTTAAAGGAGGGATTGATTTTATTCTTCAATTATCATAGGAATTAACATTATATTAATAAAATAAATAACTGAAATGAGGAAACAAATAAATAACTAAAAATCTGATTAAAAATAGAAACAAGACATTGCACAAAATGAAAATTGGATAACACGTTAAAATTTAAAATGTATATAGGTTTTATGCACTTTAAATGTGAAAACGGAAAGTTATTATTTAAGCTATTGATTTTAGGGCATTGCTGATGATTCTCCTATGATATCTTTATATTTCCATTTATCTTGTTCCAAAAAGACACTTATTGGCGTGCTTATATGTGGAAAACCTTGTAGAGTCTTTATGCTCTTTTATTCTCAAGATATAGAGGAAAAAAAAGATAGATAAGAAATAAAAATGATCTAATTCCTCACAAATTTCTTAATGACTAAATATTATTAAAGAATCTGTGAGGAATTAGATCACTTATATTTCTTATCTATCTTTTCCTGATGAGATATTTTTATGTTTATATCTCAAAGATTCGCTTTAATTAAGAATAATACTTGCTACTCATTCTACTCAGTTTATTTATTTCAATTATAACATATTAATATCACGACATTTTATTACAATTCTTGCAACTGCAACAGCATCCTCCTGTTTCATCAAACAAACTTAACACACACCGATATGCACTTGAATAAAGTAGCATTGAAACTACAATTGCAATTATCTAGGTACATTAGTAAGTGCAGGTAGCAACTAGCTGTTATGTAATTGCAGTCCAAATGCTCGTAAAATAGCACATGAAGGTATGTGTCAGTCTGAAGTTCTACGACGGTGTACAATGACGTAAATAACATCTTGGTCAAGATTAATAAAATTAAGATAAAAACATGTATATACAAAGATACTTCTGTGAGGTTGACAGTCTTTTTGAAGTACGTACTACATGGTGGCAATCGTTAGTATGATACAAACAATCAATTTTGCTGTGTACTGAATATTTAGCTAAATATAACCATGCTTCAAAATTGATTACTATTTTTAAGGAAACACAGAGTTTTATGACGAGAAATTGTAGGATTCTCAATGAAAAATGTTTCTATTACAATCGTGAAATTCTTTGTATTTCCTTGGAAGTTACAATTGTTATAAACTAATTCATCTGGAGGTCGTAACAAAAATGTACAGCCTATTTATAATCTAATGATAATCTAGTACATTATCAATCATTCATCAACAAACTTAAAAGACTAAATCATGCTCATTATTCTCTAATATAATTAAATAAAAAGTGCACTGTCGGATAATCGTGCAGCATGCTATTATCCTCGCTGCTAATTATTGCTTCAATAATAATGCCTATTATGGACAGATTCTAATAAAACCATCTTTCGCGATAGTAATGAGCGACATATGTATGTGTGAACACGAGGCTTTGATAAAGCATTTATTATTGAGCTTAAATTTAAACTTAACGGTATATACCAAAACCTGATTTGTCGATAGGTACAACAGGTGTGCGATACCTATAACTAAGTGTATAAAAAATAAAACTATTTGAAATAATTGCCAACAAATATTTTGTACGATGATATGTAATTATTTACGAGGTACTTGTAAATGATTTATCCTATATCTGATAATAACTTTGAACTTTTGAATTTTCAAATAAAAAACTGCCTACTAGTGCAGCAGTATCGTTAAAAATCATTGTTGGCAATTCAATAGTGTAATTTAATTTTTTTATCGTTATTTACACTATTATACTTTAAAAACCGCATAAAATTTGTAGTTCTAACAATAATTTGTCATTATGTATTCTTATGTACTAAAGATTAAAATGTTAAACTATTAAACGATAAACAATGAGATGTCTAAATGAGTATATAACAAAATGCTCTGGGGATCAACATCGATGGAATCTGAATCCATTTAATAATTATTTAAACATTTTTTTTAATATACTGATACACATTCATGTGAATGCCTCTTTCTAAGAGTAGTCTGTGTTAGAATAAACAAACAGCGAGGGACAGCCAAAGTGACCGATCCAAATTAGTTGCTCTCAATATTTCTGATCAACAGATACACATAAACATCAAACGTATCAACGTTCGTGATACCCTTTACTACTACTATTTGCCCAAATAGTTGATTAAAGGTAAAAATATCGCGTTGAAATATCTATAGCTTATCATATACCAATAATTAGAATGTGTGTCGGTGTGTCTCAACCTGTTATACCGTGGATATTTTATAGTTTATTATATTAGTTATAAACGGTTTTTAAACGTTTATTATCCTATTTTTGGAAATATAAGCGTATATTACATATTTGTAAGCCGAACGTTCTATGATTTATAATACCTGACACACAATGTTGCCTTTTAAGATAAACTGTTCCAAACAAATAAATACGTGGACATAAAATATCTGCGGCACATTATGTCCGATTGCGAAGAACATAATATCGATATAGAAAATTTTGAATTAGGGAATAGTATACCTTCACGAGAGAAATTAGATGCATACGAAACCATATACTCGAAAAAAACAATTGAACAACTTATTGAATTGACGTCGAAGTAAAAGTTTTAACTTCAAACTTGTTGCTACACAAATAAACGAAAACAATTCCCGTAACCGTTCATTTATTTTTTTAAGATTGATGTGTCAGCATAGTGAATTTCAAGATATAAAAATATCAAGTGTAACATTTGCCATGATTTTATTACCCCTCCTCTGGTGCTAATTACCGTACGCCTCATTTCAAGAGTAGGTTGTACAGTGGCCGACTTATTTAATGTCCTCGTCTTCAGCGCGGTAACTATCAAAACTACTCACCATTTGGATAGGTACGCGTTCGATTGGCGTCGGCTGTTCCAGGTAAATGATTTATTGGGGGTATGCAGTTGTAAAAGCCTTCCCAATTATGCAAATCAGGTAGAAAAATTGGATTATTTAATATCACAAGTAAACCTTGTATATTGCGGTTTGAATGTGCTTTAAATTGAAATGTCTTTCATAACTCTTAAACCTAAACTCACATAGAAATGAATAAAGTTTGGTATTCATAGCCAATCTTGTCTATTAATTGTTTTAAAAAGGTAGGAAATAGCAAACAACAGAGGAAGACTTCGTAAAACTATAGCTTCAACCAATATTAGTTATTGTAAGCGTTTATTAATTTCTATTTTTTGAATGGAGATTTCAATAATATTTAATTATTAGCATTTACTATTGCAGGACCCACCTATGTGTAAGTAACGCTGTAAAATTGCTATTCATAAGAAAATAAAATTATGTTTAGCCTGGTTATATTATTTATTTAAGTAAATATGCTAATTCCAAATATAAACAATATAAAATCTAATAAACAAAATAACCATTCCGAAAAAGTAAGAAAATTAGTAAAACTCTGATATATTAACAAAAAAAATTCTAAAAATAAAAATCTAATTACGTAGCTGTCATTAAATATACAAACAAAAAATGATAATGTAAAACCGAACCATTAGAACAACACATTCTGCAAAAATAAAAAATAAACATACACTCTAAAAAATTGAAGAAAAAACAAATATTATAAAATATATAAACAAAACAATATACACATAAATTAATAACAAAACAATTCTAAAGGATGATGGCTGAGTTTTAAAATTGCCGCAGATCGAAATGCATATAATGTATTAATCAAAGAAAAGGTTTATTCTTAGTAATGTGGTAATAGTTTATATAGGTTATTAAAATTTCCGTTTAAAACAATTGCCCTCTAAATGGCATCATTTAACAAAATGAATGATCTGCAGGGCATTTGTGATTTTTCCTACGAACAGGAATTTTACGACGTTGCTTACCTTCGGGTAATTACAATAATTATATTATAATATATAAATTAATATTTATTGAAACTAAAGCTAATAAGGTTACTTATGAAGTGTTACTCTCTTGTTTTTTAATACATTTCCTATTTTAAAGATAAATTATATATAAATAAAATTTAATATAAATAAGCCAGTAATTAATACAACTCGATTTGTTATCTACGCATTCACTTGATTATTTTTAAACATAAAATAAGAGCTTTAGTTTTAAAAGCTACTTGGTCTCAAACCGTAAAACAGATATTTAAGATTCAAACGATAATATTAAAGGTTTCCTTCGATATTTGATAGTCATTGTGCTGTAGACGACGACATTAAATAAGTCGGCCAGTATACCTGCTTACAGCGTATGAATCCGGGGGCCGTATTGACTATAAATTACGGCCCCATAAGAAAATAGCAAAACGTAATTGTAATTTTTTTTGTAATACACGATAAAATTGTTTTAGTCAATCAGTTGTTATTAATAATTATGAAATCAACAATACATCAAAACACGGAAACTTACTGAAGGTACTATAAAATACGTAAATGTCCCATAGCATACACATACCTGCTGAAAATTGGAAAAAATGCCGTTAAACGCGCAATAACAAAAGAAAATGATAATATGGACATGTACAATATAGTAACACCTTTAATTATAAATTTGCAATACGATTCAGTCACAGATGATGATTTATAAAATAAGGTGTAGATGTAAGCACTGCCGCGGACTCCTGTTATATGAACATGACAAATTTTATTGTGTATTACAAACTAATAAAAATGTTTACTGTATGTACTATCACAGACAAAAGTCTTGCCTCAAGTTTGACAGAAATAGAATTATTGGAGTTTCTTCAGTATTTCAATATTTTTCTCCTTAATTTTGAGTCAAGACTTTTGTCTTCGATGGTACATTGCTACACGACTTGTAATTTACTATTATCTTATAGAACCGCAATTCATACCAATGCGATTCCTGGAGTTATATGCTAACATATAAACTTTACCTTTTAAATGAGGGGTGTAATTATCGCCAAAGGGGGTACAATAAAACCCTTACAATTACACTAAAAGTGATATCCTTGTATCTTGAAACGCACCATACATAAAGAATATGAGCATTTATCGATCAATTGATTAGTTCATCAGGACATAAGAAGAGGGCAAAGGCAAAGCTAGGTAGTTTAATCATCTAAGTGAAAAACTTTGGCTGTTCCCCAATGTACGTGTGGAAGCGCCATTCTATGTATTACATTATAATGATGAGATAATACGCATATGGATACGTTTAACTATTGTTTAGTATGTGTATGTATTACATACCTATATAATGGATATTTAAAAACACTTAGAAATAGTTATTGCAAAAAAAGGAGTTAAGAACATTCATAATATTCTTTTTATTAATTCAATATGCGCTGATGATCGACGTTATTCACGGATTGACAGTGAATATCTCTCGCTTTTCAGAATATTGAATATGTTTAATGTTCGATGAAAAAGAAATATATGTGAAGTATAAAATTAATGGTTATACAATCTATAAGATATAAAACTTTCAGCGCATGCACTAGAACATGATGCAATCTATGTCAGTACGATTAACAAGTTGCAGAACAGTAGATAATGGCAAAACTCTTGGAGTGGATCCTAAACCTAAGGAATACAAAGCATTTAAAATTTTACCGTTGCTAAAAAAGCTTCCGAATACTTACTCTGTCACCTATTCTTATTTATTTATATAAATTGGTCTGGTAAAGCGTTATTCTTCTATTATAGCAACCAAACGCACTCCAAACCCGAATCGCTAAAGAATCCCTTTACAGATACGTAAATAATATTGTCATTATTCTACCAACAATTTTCATCACAGTTTGGCTTACTCATCGTTTATTAAAAATAAATGTATTTAATTGAACGTATTCCCTAAGAGTATTATTATCAAATAATATCTAATTGCATGCTTGAAACGCTTCATTCTTGCCTCGTAAAACGTACGTCCGTGTTCTTGTGAAACAAGAGAGAGCAAAATTCGTTTCTATAAAAAAACTAAAGCGCGCATAGAATCCGATCTACTGTACTAGTGATGCTGCGTTTAATCTATAAATCAATACATGCACGTTCTCAACAAGGTAACTACTAATGAAAAGAAGGGTGTCAGGAAAGTAGGATGTAAATTTTCTACTCCATTGCACATGTCCTCCTCACAGAAGCACATATGACCAGTGCCGCTACTTTCCATCATGCACACGTGATCCACCATAAATAAGTTTATCATTAGCTGGGACGTACATGTTCTTCTCACCACTTCGTAGGCTAAAACAAGAGAAACAATATAATCATTAAATTTCAATGGTTTATCTAATTAATAAACAGATAACACCTAAATAAAGTATAAGCAAGATCTGGTGTGCAAAATTATAATCTACGTTAGTGAACTGCAAATGTATAACTGAAAACAATGTATGCCTAATCAGTATTGTTTACATGCAATAAGTCGTTACCAGAGAACATTTTTAGAACTTTTAAGCTGTTCCTTAAACCAAACCTATTGTTGAGTCAGTTGGCGATGTTGTAACAAATAATATCAATTATGCTTGCTTCCAACAATTTGACATACATCTTAGACTATATTCAGAAAAGTATTGCAGAAATCTGTTGCTACGTCAACACTTACATGATTTAGCATTTCTAACCATTTTTACACAACATCCATTACAAGTCATCAACGGCGGTTGGTCCTTGGGTAACGCTGTATAATTGAATGGGTCTTTACATCTCATATCTGACCAGCTATCGCATTCATAGCAATAAATTTGTCTAGCTGAAATTTGGTATCTATTATTAGAATAATACAAGAAAATTATACAAAGCACCTGCCACAGCAAGACAAAAACATAACTTGTACTTTGAAATTAATGAACACTAAATCAGTCGTATTCTACGATGGCTTTATACAGGCCTACACTGAAAAACTGATATATTTAAACCAATCAAATATATTTTGTTAGCCATATTTGCTTTGAAACAAGCATCCCCTTTGTTGTTTCAAATATATGCAAAAAATGTACACTATTGGCTAAAACAAAATATTTGGTTAAAAAATTTAATATATTCAAACAAATTATTTAGTTCAGTATGGTCTTAACATAATAATATAGTTCAACTTTGTAACGATGTTGGATTAGTTCAATTACTTTCATATTGTTGAGACAACATTGGTACTTTGTTAACTCAAACAAATTTGTTACTTTGGGTGAATAACTATATTTTGGGAGAAATATGCAGTTAGTTGGGAGTCAAAATTTATTTCTAGCCAATGAAATGGCGAGTAGCCACCTATATCTTAGATCACCCCATCACATGATTCTAACATGCAGAAACTGGCATTATTTTATTTTAATCGCCCTAAATTAGTCTTATTGAGTGTATGCGTTTAGTGTCTTTATTATTATTAATTATTAAGAAATTATTATTATGTTCAAATTACTTTTTTTCCAAATTATTATTATGGCGAAGTTTTCTACCCATATATAGTTACGTTCAATAGGTATATGTGATGCGGTTATAAAAAGTTGATTTGGTGCATTTACCGGAAAAACATTGTATACCGACGGCGAAGAAATCGCAAACGTCACATATAGATCAATCAAATCAAAGAGATCAAAACCTCTCAAATTAAAGAATCCTTTATTCCCTGATCGATCAGTCCAAAATTCTACTGAAAATTCACTATTACATTTGCGACAAGCAATATGCAATTTATGATGCTCCCTTTTAGAAGCAGGTTATGTTAGCATTGTGTGTGACAATTGTTGTTGCAAGGGACTGTATCTAGTAATAATAAATAAAATTTTACAAATATTTTCTCTATAAACCACTTAGCAGACATTATTTTTATTGAAAATTATTATAGTTCTTGTTTGTTTTCGGCATTAAAGTGGAAACCGTTAGTCAAAAACTGATAATACTACATGCACGCACCGAGGTTTCAGTAGATTTTCAAATTGGAGTGCAACGAATAATAAACAGTAGGTAAAATAAAATGATAGTAATTGCTTATTTGCCAAAAAATTAATAGTATATTTCAAACCAAGAGTGCTCTATTGTAATTGTCCAAGGCCTGCAATAGCACTTTCCTCACGTGGTTTGAATGCTATTTTTTTCCCAGCCAGTCGAATTTTAACTAAATGTCTAAACATAATAAAGACATACATGTGAGTGATATGATAGATAGTAGGCTTAATCTGTCAAATATTTTTTGAGAAATGTCAAGTTAGCGGTCACTGTATATTTAGTAAAATATGAACCATAAAATATATTATTAGAATGAAAATAATAATGTTAAAATTGTTTCAGAATACATTCTCAGAAAAAAAAAACACTCAAATAAGGTGAATATGTATTTTTGTGAGGGATGTATTCTGCCGCATTATTTTATTTTATTTGCTATTTTCTTAACATTAAAGGCACGCGCTCCCGTCTACACAACACGTGCAGATTATACTACGTTCGCACAGTTCATAGATGGTCTATACCTAGTGGTGGGCACTATCGATATTTTCAAC
The DNA here is from genome assembly GCA_004143645.1 of Protaetia brevitarsis. Classification (NCBI taxonomy): domain Eukaryota; kingdom Metazoa; phylum Arthropoda; class Insecta; order Coleoptera; family Scarabaeidae; genus Protaetia; species Protaetia brevitarsis. Next base: position 598,567 of record RXPK01000118.1, read on the forward strand.
TATCGATAGTACTATAGTTGAACATCGATAACTATGGATAGTTGATTATCGATAACTAATGATAGTACCCACCACTCTACTGAAATAACATGTCCTCAGAATTACATTATATTTTGTTTCTTGCTATTTATTATTTGTGTTTTTTTTTTATTGCATGGTAATGATAATTGTCTTAACACTAGCGTTTCGTTTCATGGTTTCATCAATACCAGCTGCTATAAATATTACAAAAAAAGAATTAGTTCTACTCTGTGAATAGTTGATGACCGATAAGCCAAACGTTTTTAATTAGCACAAACATTTAGCTTATTTATAAAAGAAAAAATAAATATTAAATATTATAAATATAAATTAAGACGATGCTGGTAGTGTTTCCATTGAATTTGGGCATCCTTCTGCGTTGCAAAGTAAATATAAATGTAAATATAAATGTCGTGGTGAGCACGATGACGTTCAACTATCGATAGTGCCCACCACTATCTATATCTTTTTCTCTTTATTTATATCTCTGTCTAAATCCGATGCAAGACTTTTGCCTTATATAGTACATATAACAATTTTAAAATTAGAAAAAGACAGATATACCATTAGATAAGTATTATGGTAACTTGAAATGCTATAATGCTTATTTGCTATACTCTGCTCATATATTTCAATATTTGCATGATATTGTCGACATTTCTTTAGTATAAAAACATTGTTACTAGATGATTGACTGCTCTCAGTTTCCGATGAAGAATGTCTTATTAGACACTTTACTGAAAGCAAAACCGTCTCCCTTTGAAAAGCTATAAATGCACAGGTGGTCCAAATTGTTTGTCAGAATAATACTTTTATGAGCAGAAACGATTAGTTAAATCAGATTTTTACTTTACGCTTTCACTTTTCAGCTGCAGCATGAACACAATAAAAAAATATTGTGATATTACAGCAATGACTGTATTATTTTACAGTATCCTTACGGTAACATTGCTTAAAAGTAAGCTTGCTGTATTTGTTTAGTATGAGCTCAAAACTATGTATTCGTTATTGGTATCTTAGAAAAAGGCATATACAGATAGTCTTAATCCAGAGCGCCTCAGCAACAGATAATTTAGACGTCCCTTGAGCAGCCACTGCGGATGGAATCAATTGCAAGTGGTGAAAGTGTAATGAACTGCGAATACAGAGGTGTGATAATAAACATTGGATCGTCGTTGTGTTAAAATTGCCATATATACAAACTACACTATATTAAATTACTCCGCAAATTCTTGTCAACAGGATGACACCAATTTTACGGCTATTAGATAAGTCATTATGTTATCAGGGAAGAAAGAGAAGCTACAGAAAAAAAGCATCGTTGGAAGTGGCCGAATCTCGTTACTAACATAATATAATTAAAATTTTAAAACTAACACTAAATTTTAGAACATAATGCAAAAGCGTTCAATA